>JAGKQA010000168.1:0-84393 GCA_022609195.1 Plenodomus libanotidis | reverse complement strand
ATAATAAAAATTAATATATTAATCGCGATTGTTATAATAACTTTAATTAAGCTAGGATACTTATTATTAATAAATAAATATAAATTCTTGTTGCGCGTATGCGGATATTTTTCATATCTAATACATTAGTATATAGGTTGGGAAAGTTGGCACAAAAAAGTGGAGATAGACACTTGATTGCAGCTGAGAGTAGCAAGCTGGGGAAAACCTCGGAGACGTCAGGGTGCAGATCCCCTAGTGCACGGACGTTACGGTGACCCGGGTCCATGGTCCTGGAGCTAAAAGCATACGATGAAACGTAGGCCCGGATATGATATCAATGTTGTGTCAATCGTTCACTCTCATGAAGCCCCCATTGGTGACTATACAGGTTGATTCAGAATGATTTCAACACATGCCGCCTCGGGCCTCTTCACAGCGGGCAACATGCTGGCTGGGCTCCTCTTCTCCGCTGCCATTTCCTTCTGCTTGACATGGCTGCGCTCACCACGATACTCGAAGGACATACCTTGGGTTGGCAAAGGCAAGGGTTTGCTCGCAGCCTTCCGCGAGATGAAGCAATGGACTCAGAATGGCTACGAAGAATACAGCAAAAATGGAAAGGTGTTCATCCTTCCAGGCTTGCTGGGCACGTCTCCGGAGGTGGTAATCCCGCGGTCGCAGATGAGCTGGATGCTCGATCAGCCCGATAGCGTGGTTTCGGTAGCCGAGGCCCATTACGATGTCCTCAACGGTGCATACAGCTTCGTGGACAAGGTCATTCTTGGAGATCCCTACCATGAGCATGTTGTACACCGTACTCTCGCACGCCATCTCACCGCTTTGGTCCCGGAAATCGACGAGGAAGTACGGATCTCGGTGGACAGGGTGTATGGCAGCGCCAGCGAAGACGAATGGAAGAGCTTTAACGTTTGGGATTCCCTCATGGACCTGGTACCCAGTGTGACGCATCGAGTGCTGGTCGGTCGACCGCTATGTGAGAACAAGGAGTATATCGACCATATGATCGGCTTCAGCTTGGCCGTGACGCGCGACCTTATCTTGCATCCCATGATACCTCTCATCATTAAGCCCGTTGTGTGCCGCATACTCGGTCTTTCGAGCAAATATCACTACTGGAAGACGGCAAAGCATAGTCTGCCCGTGATCAAGCAGCGTCTGAAGGATATGGCTGCCGTGGAACAGGGAGATCCGGAGTACAAGGGATGGCAGCCACCTGATGACTACATTACCTGGCAGATCAACGTCGCGAAAGAAGAGGGGCGGACTGATGAGCTTGATCCATCCCGGATCGCACAGAGACTCATGCCACTCAACTTTGGGTCCATACACACTACGGTCCTGACCGGCCAAGGGGCTTTCCTAGATATACTAGCGCACGACAGCGAGCAAAATATCATTGAGTCGATCCGTGAAGAAATTCGGCAAGTGTCGAAAGAGGCGCCCGAGGGATACTGGACGAAGGCGGGTCTGACGAAGCTGCACAGGCTGGACAGTGCCATCCGAGAAAGCATGAGGGTAAGCGCATTCTCACAGACCTTGGTGCCCAGAAAAGTGGTGGCTCCCAACGGTATTACCAATCCTTTCACTGGCCAGCATTTCGCGTATGGCACGATGATGTCCTGTCCAATTTGGGGAACTCAACACGACCAAGACATTTACGGGGACACGGCGGATGGCTACGATGCATTTAGGTTCTCCCGCGAAAGAGAACAGCATGCTGCTCGAACAGATACAGGAAAGCGACCAGAGGACAGACTCAGAGTGGCAAAGATGGGAATGGTCACGACAAGCACAGAGCATTTTTCGTTCGGCCATGGGAGGCACGCATGGTCAGTACCTAGACAGTGTCTCAAATTTTGGAGGTTACTAACACCGCTGCAGTCCCGGGCGATTCTTTGTGGCTCAAGAGCTCAAGGCTTTCTTCGCATATTTGCTCATGAATTATGATCTGAAGCCTCTTGCAGAAAGACCAAAGGGTGGTTGGCTTGGCAAGACTTTGGTGCCTCCAACAGCTGCTTTGATGGAGATCAAGAAGAGAAGCATTCCTGCATAAGAGACGTACAAATGGATGCGGGTTAGTATGCCGCATTATGCAAATAAACAAGATCACACTCAAAGTTGTAACTCACCTATCACTATTGTGCCTTCCTTTCTTTATGGCTCACGAGATGGAATGGTCTGCTGTGTCACGTCGCAATTCACCATAGCCTATATATCCTCACAGTTCAGCCTGGTCTGGGCCGCTGCTTTTGTGTCTTTATATCCCACAACATTGGAAATCCTATCTTCTCCCAAGTCTCACCGATATAATCGCAATTCAACCAAGAGCACCGGAAGAACAGCCTAACACCTGGAGGGCCACCTCACACCCAAACAATATGCCGTTTATCAGCAACGTTCTCCTCTTCTTTACCATCCATACACTCCAAGTTCCCGTCGGCTTCATCTGGGACTGCAGCTCATGATCTGTCTCTGGTAGCGATCTCGTCAGCTCATGCACCACCTGAGACCCAGATAGCGGCAAGGCTACCAACAGCCTTGATCTGAACACCTGCATCGGCATTTTTGTCAACAGCCTCGTCTGGCAGCCCAAGTAAGTCTGGAGAGTCACAACATAACTTTAGTAGCCTCTTGGTAACGTCAGGTCTAGATGTTCTGCATCAATGCTAACTTACTATTAGTGGTTATGCTTTCCTAGAGTGGCGCGGCGACTGCTCTTTCAGAGACAGCAGCACCAATATGCAGTGTTTCTGTATTGGCCCAACCACTGGCCGATCCAGCACATCGTCTACTGACCTCGGTAAGCGCTCTCAGTGCCTTCGGATGCACTCACTCAAAATCATACCAGACTCGGCCTCCAGTCCCACTATTGTTCCGAGCAATGGGTATCCCACTTGCTCTTGAGGACACGCAGTAGTAGTCAGGCTTAGAGAAGAGTGACTGCAGCCATGGTTTCGGGAAATGCAGACAATCAAATGGCGCAAGTCAGAATGCAGGCTCAGCAGGCTTTTACCACGGCAGAAAGGACAAGTGACTACTTATTGGGACCTGAATAGATCTCGACCTTGTGGATATGTGCTTGAGAAGGCGTATTTCTGTCTTGGTCGTTCATTACACATCCCAAACGTTCCCATCTGTGCTTCATTGAGATAGAGCATATTCTGCACAGGCCTCACAAGTGCGATGAGCCAATCCCTTCCCTCACCCGTCATACACCTTGAAAGGCGGCTGATTCTCAAGCGTCACCACCCCCAGGTGTCGCGTCGTTTCCAACAGCCTCGCCTTGAGAGCACACTTGTCTTCCGCAATCCAGCCCATCGTAACCCATTCTCTCATCTCCTCTGCCACCAGCTCATGAAGCCTGAGCAGCTCCACGCACCTCCGATCGTCCTCGCCGAGAGTGTTGCTATTCGTGGCCGACACCACAGCACTCAAGTCCGCCAAACCCTCAAATACAGCATCCCGCAGCATCTCCCGCAACAGCGCCATCGTGAGCGCGTAGTCCGCCACGTCCGGGGCCACCTCGGTCTCGGCAGGTTGGCGACTGGCGGCGTCGAAACTGGCTGCGCCCGATGCAAAGGTCCACTGTTGATCACCTGGGAAGGTTGTTGGTTCCAGCGCGTGCCTGCAGCCTCGTGTGTCGCAGAAATAATTGGCGTGGTAAGACCTCCAATCACTAGCTACGACGCTCAAGGGGGAGTCTTCGAAACGGCTACAGCCGAAGCCTTGTCCAAGGCCCATGCGAAGGCGGTGCTCTAGCCTCAAGCGCCTCTCGGATTGTTCATTGAGGGCGTCAGAGGTCACAGGGAAGTCGACAGGTGCTGTTGAGAGGAGGGCGAGGAACTTGTCTTGTCGATGTAGGGTGGCGTGTGAACCTATTATCTCATACTCGTCGATGGCGTGATATGTGCCAACCACCGCGATGACTACGCTGCTTGACCCGGCGGGTTGTTTTGTCTTGAGGAGCGGGCCGGAGACAGTGCTTGCCCGAGCCTCGTTCGCGCGGACGGATATTGTGCCCAGCATGGGAACGGCTTCTTGTCAGATTCGGATGCGAGAACTAATGGGTTCGCAGATGTAATCTGTCGTATTGCGATTCTGATATTGTCGCACGGAGTCAAATCAGAAGGGTCCCTACTTTTGATGGGATCGGTTGTGGTAAATATGCTGTAGGACCATGCAAAGGCCACATGTAGTGAACAAGTCCATTGTTGAGAATGCAACTATGGGCTTGTCTCTGTCGATTGACGACTTGTTCTCGAGACTAATGCCTTTCAGTAGAGACCACAAGGCCGGGAACAAAGACAGGAGGAGGTTGGATGCGAGAGACCGAGAAACCTTGCCTAATTACGAATAGACAGTCAGGCATCAGATCATACGGCACGGAAGAATTGATCAAAAGCTTGCCTGAATGTAGCCAGAGTCCTACTTTGTGGATCGATGAAATGATCTCAAGATCATAACACAAGCGACCTGCCCGATCGTACTGCCGAACCATCTCTGCCACTGTTAGACCCGGTGGCCTCAGCTCATCAGAAGTTCCTCCACGCCTGGATTAAAATAGCCGCATCGTGAGCTCAAGGTGGAGGGGAAATAGGCACACTTACCATCCATCATCCCCACGACGTTCGTCTGCGTATATCCAGTCAACGGCAAGATCAGCAAATCCATGAAATTGCCATTCGTCGTGGCCATCAAAGCCGCAAACATTGTCAGCCCCGTCGGATCTGCAGCAACTCCCGGTAGACCGTGCTGCCTAGCAGATTGCCGCCTCTGATAGTTGATATTTTTCTCCCTTCATACAATAGTGCCAACTGCGCTGCAACGCAGTCTGTCGCGCAACGTTACGAGCCTGTGCCGTCTGCAGCACCAGCCGCGCCGGGTTGAGCACGGCTGGGTCGAGTTTTCCATTGAGGATTGTAAATCCCTCAATTATCAGGTTACATATGGCAGGATCCGTGAGTGCATTGAGCTCACGCAGCGCCGCAGGCTGATACGATTGCACGTTGCCCTGATGGCGTACCTGCCCAAGCGTCTGCAACTGCGGCCAGTTACCATTTATCTGGCTGGTGGTGGGGATGCCTGCGGTCAGGTTTTTCATCTCATCCGGCATGGTGACGTGAGCTTGGAAAGTCTGTTGTACCGCCTTGAGCTCGCGGAGCAGGTCTTCGAGTATCTGCCCCTGTTGAAGGACATCTTGCGGCATGCTGGCTATGGGGCCAAGATTTCTCCCAAGCACATGCGCTAGCCTGCTGACCCAGACACCGTTTACCGCAGGGTCGAGATCCGCGAGGCTGTGCGTGACATTGGCGGCCGTACCATCCAGGAGACCTGGAATCGAAACCACCCAGCCTTGTAGCGTGGTAAGCATGGGGTGGAACGTCGCTCTGTTCGTTTGGTCCAACAGCATATACCTATTGAGGATGTCTTGCTGATAGTCGACCTCTTGGGTGAAAGTACGGGCGAGCTCCAGCATGCGACCCATCACAAGCCGTACGCTGTCGTTCATCTCTTGAATATTGGCCCCGGCGCCAGCTTGGACAGACGCAGAAGTACCCGTCGTCAAGCGATCTATCACCAGCGTTGACATCGCTTGATCGTCAACGACGATAGCCTGGACTCTTCTGGTCATTTCATTGTGCTTGACTATCCAGCCTAGCGACTCGTTATTGAGTCTTATTCTTAGAATCCGGGACGAACCGGCCCTATCTCACGATCGTGTGTCAGCGATTCACTTTGAATACAAATGCTCTAGATCGGTAGAGACATGTGCTTGGGCTCAACGTGGATCTCGCCTCGGCTTTACTTGACCGCAGACAGGAAGCAGACGACGTCTCGACGTACTGTTGAATTAGAAAACGCATATAAAGGTCCAATATGTCAAGGCCCCGCTCCCCCAGTCCGTCAAGCATCACGTCTACCAGCCATCGGTGCTCAGCAAATCCGAACATACTTTCAAACTCCTTGAAGTCAGCAGAAAACATGCTGTTGGAACGGGCAGTGCGGATTATCTGTTGTGGCCGGGCCGGTTCGTTAGTCGAGAGCTTCAGCTCTTGATGTTGAAACTTCAGGAAGTCAGTATTCCACCAGGCTTTCTAAAAACAACCGGGCGTACCATTCGACGGGCTTTGCGAAGTTTTGGTGCCAACTCTGGACGCGAGGGCTCGTCAAGCAGCGGAAGTAAGATGTATCCTCCTGATCGAGAAGTGTGAATCCCTGCGACAACGGTTTTGGGTGTACGTCCGGCCAGTTCGTGAGCGCGATGATAGGCATTGCCGAAAAGTCGCGATTCGAGTGAACGGGCAGGCCTTGTAGATTACCACCCCCAAAGCTGTTTGTCAAAGTTGATGCCCTCTTCGCCCTGAGGCTCGTCTTCAAAGAAGGGCTGCTCATTCTAGCCGAAGCGTTCAGAGCCATTTGCCGTCACAGGCCCGTAAATCTGCGCCCCCAGCCTGTTAAAGCTCTGTTGCAGTATAGGAGAAACATGCCCGAAGGAGGTTGCCTGCAGGAACTCGACCCTGGTTGTCATCATTACATGAGCGTTTGCACATGCATGAGCCAGCTCGTGCAAAATGGTTGAGGCGACCGTAAAAGTGTACGCTGCTCGCTCTGAGTTCGAAATGTGCCGATTCAAAAGCAGCGGCCAAATCATCTTAACGTCGATGTAATTGGACAGATGCCACTTGCCCAAGTACCGGTCCTCGGTCCAGCTATTGGTTTGTGCCAGGCCAGCACTGTCCTCGAAGAACTTGAATGTTAACTGATTCTGCAATATTTCCAGACACGCAGTCCGGGCTGCCGCTGAGTCGAAGCCCAGGTATTTCAAAGTCTGCATTTCCGGATAAGGGCATGGTGTTCTGGGATCGCTCTGACCATCGTTGAGCCACGTAGACACATATGGCACATCGCCCTGCGCAGCCCGCTGTTTGGCGGTTCGACCGTCCTTGTTTAGGGGTACGGGCCGTAGATGATAAATGTTGGTCATCGCCAACCAGTGTGGGTGATTCGAACGGATGATTGTCGATATCAATTTCAAGGCTGGTTCCAGCGCGTCCCAGACCTGATCATTGGCTTCATCGTAACTTTGTTCCAGACCATTGAGCACAGACCGGTACTTCACGTCAAAAGCGCCGTGCCACTCGCCAGCAAAGGTTGCCGACGTGTAGTCCCACCTACGCCGATCGAGTAGATCGTGTATGCGTCCCATCAAGGTCATGTGGCCATGCTACAGGCATCAGGGGGTGGAATGCACCCTGCTCAAGCAGCTCGGCCGAAGCGTAGTCAAAAAAGGCAGTCTGCAAGATTCTGTCGTATTCTTCATCTTGGGACGACTGCGCAGATGTTTGGAAATTAGGGTCGACAGGTGTGAATCCTGAGTGACCCCAAGCATTCCTCGGCGGCTTGCGGTCCAAGGTCGACACACCAAAGCGTCTGGCATACTCAATAGGGTTGTGCTGATCATCTTCTGGCCAAACAGTTGATCGTCTCTCATGTAAAGGGGGTCCACCTTCAACATCCCACTCCGTATAGGTATGCATGTCCGTATGTCATCGAACACTTTGATTCCACGCTGGATCCGACCACTCCGGTATCGTCTGCTCGATGTGAGCGTTCGTCACATCCCGAATCCATCCTACTGACTGACTTAAGAAATTAGCATCAACTTGCGTAAAAACCCCGTAAAGTGCATTGGCTAGCGCTCGCGTGTTTACTCTGCCATTGCAAAGGACGTGGCAGCGGCTGTGCTATATCAATCTCGAGGTGTAGTCTGTGATAGTCTTGCTTATTTGCACTTGTCCATTCCCTCCAGTATTTGGAGGCTGACGACCTGGAACGTGGTGGATTGGAAGGAGGACCTCAGCAGAAGAAAAATCGATGACAAGGCTGTGGTCTGGGGTATGGCCCGCTAAGGGCTTTGTGGTGGACAATGGACGAGATGTTCTCCCACAAGCGGCCTAGCCATGCCGAAGTTATGTGACTGTATTTGCAAGATGCGGATCGTATGCGAGTTCACAACGGCTTTGTCCTTTCGTGCCTGGCCCTCCTCACCCCCTGAAGGCAAAGCCCACACGGCTGGTTTCCCAGTTTGACGAGTTGCTGCGCTGCAGACAAGAGGAGCTGGAAAAGAAGCAGGGCCAAATCGCCATGCAGACTTTTTTAGCTCTTCTCCAAGGAAAGAGGGACAATAGTCATACCACCGGCAATTACCCGCTTGTGGGCGCCGCTCAAGACCAGATATGAGCAATTGAGTACATAGATGCCTCCTCGATACGCGAAATGTCTTCCCACGCCCACAAGCCAACGCAGACCGCACAACTCCCTCAAGTGAGGACTTCTGGGGTTGGGCTAAGGTGCAATTCCAATGTCATATTTCGCCTTCGCTAATGTAGCACGGTTCAGATACCCTATTCCCACACCGCCACCAGTAAAAGAAGCCCAATCGAATCCGCCACCATCGCCTACCAAATGTCTCTTCACGCTGCGCCACATCTTTCATGTCCCGTCTCTTCTCCTAGGTGTCAAATTGCCAGCCAGAGTTTCTTGTCATGAATCCCTCCAAGCCTTAGCGACCCGCTGATTGAGTCCTTCAGTACCGAGAGAGCACTGACCACATGCAGCAACTCATCATATCTCCCATTCTCGTGACCTCCCAAGTCTCACTGATCCATTGCCCTCACTGTGCAGTCTCACTTGAAGACCCAGCATTTTAGCAGACGACAGATCGCTTCACGCAGAGTCAAAATTGCTGCAGGCCACCGCTTCCGCCTCCTTTCAGCCCGCCATGCAATATAGTGTCTCTAAATGAGAAACGAATGTCATCAAAATAACACACGCCAATGAAAGAATCAAATGAGAAGGACGTCCATTAATAATGTTTCGCTCGTGTCGCAAGCCTAAGTGTATGTGAGTGTGTTGATCTGCTAATGATACAAGGCTCTCGAGAACCGGCCCAATTCTCCCAATCCTCCGTATTCGAGCCCATTCTGCTTTCTTAGCGTGAGTGTTGTTGTTATTGTGGTGGTGGTAGTGAACCACTCAGCACGCGAGTGGATGTGTATGTCGAAATTCGAATATTGTTGTGCTGGAGCCAGAGGCTGTTTGCTCTGACCCACGCGGAGGAGAGCTCGAAAAGGCAATCTAGTCATAACCAGGCGTAACAGTCGTCGAGGCATGGTTGACGGTTCTCTCTGCCGGGTATGCGTCTAAGAGGGTGGCTGAAAAGAGATGAACCGTATCCAACTTCTAGATTCTAGAAGTCTGTATCCTGATCCTGTCAAGCTTATCCAGCCATGCCCCGTGTAGGTGTCGTTGGCATAAATGGTTGCCCATGTGAGGTCTGCTGTGAAGAAATTCCAATCGACTCGAAATCCGCCCTGCCGTATGCCTCCTATCCTTTTGATGCCGAATGCACTATCGTCTGAGCGCGCGAGCAGTATCGTTTGTTGGGGTTGGTCTTTCGCCAGACCAAGACGTCTGTCGAATGATGGCTGCTATGTATCGCGTTCGAATGGTATTAGTTCGCCAAGGTAAGCCTCCTTGCTTTTATGCGAGTGACGTATGAAAAGACCCAGAAAAAAACTCGCAGCTGAAAAAAAATGATACCGGAAAAGACCTTGCGCCGTAACGAGATGCTCGTTCAAAGATCAAGCAGGGGTATCAGTCGTCTCTCATCACTCAAGACTGTGTTGTGTTGCCGATTCTAGTGGGAGTAGAGGCCGTTGGTGCCGCCGTTGTGGAAGTTATCCGAGGAGTCTGCTGCAGAGCCGGTCAGCAACTCGGTGTATGACTCGGAGGTGGTCAGGTACGAACCACTGCCTCGCTGCGCGTGGCCATTGGTGCGACGGATCGCAAAGCCGCCAGAGGTCTCCCAGCCGGATTCAGGGCCACGGGGCTGGCGCTCAGGCGCGTTACGACCATTGAGAGCGTTCATCGAGGGGCGCTGGCTGCCAATAGCACCAGGGTTCTCGCGACGGCTGGTCTCGTATGGGATCTCAGCCACGCTCAGGGAGCTTAGGTTGTTAGTGACGGCTGACAAGCTCAAATCCGAGGCGCGGTTGTTGAGACTGCCACCACCGGGGGTGGTAGGAGTAGTGCTCATGCCCTGGAAGGCTGCAGATAGGTCGGGGCGAGACGACATGCCCATGTCGTTGAGGCGCAGGGAAGAGTTCGCGTAGTGCGACTCGCCAGGACTGGGGGTACGGGCACCAATATCACGCCGACCGAGGTCAGCCATACTACGGATAGTCCTCAGATTGTTGGCGCTGTTTATGCCGTCCGGGCCGCCATCCTCAGGAATCTCCAACGAGGGGTTGCCGTTGCGACCGATGGTGCCATATCCGTTCTGACTGGCGGTCCGCTGCTCACCGAAGTCGATGGTGGCGGCGCGCGCCAGAATCTTGTTGTTGCTGCTACCAGGGTACTGCAGCTGCTCCACGATCGAGACAGGGCCCGAATTCAAAGCCACCGAGGGAGGTGTCATTCCGTCTTTCCAGACAACCGTACACCTGTTCTCGTGCTGGCCCATGGACTCGTGGTAAAGGCCCAAGTGGTGCGCCAGGGTATGAATAAGGCGGCGCTCTTCAGGGGACTTGGAAGACTCGAACGGCAGGTATTCACGGGCAGAGGCGTCCTCCTTGTACTTTCTGAGCTGAACGTACAGATCGAGGGTTGCACCATCGTTGAGGTCGGGCATGTCTGTATCGCAGCAACAGACGTTAGCAACAGAAGAACCAGAGCGGACAAAAGAATACTTGCTGCTTGGCGAGGTTCGCGAAGGAGTGACCTCGATCGGCTGGGCGACCAGGGACTGGAGCGAGCCCTGATGAGCCAGAGGAACAGGACGGTGCTGCTCCTCGAGCTGGCCGCGCTTTTGACGCTTCTCACGCTCAATTCGCTCCCGCTCGTGCTCCGGCAACATCTTCTTGTACTCGACGCGCAGCTTGCGTCCATGAACTTCCAGCTGGTTCATGCGCTCAATCACCTGGCGGGTCTCGTCGGCGCTGGAGAAGTTGGCGAAGGCCAAGCCCCGGAAGACGCCCTGGTCGAAGTGGTAGTTGAACGCGTAGGGCTGAGGAAGACCCATCTCCATCATGACCGCCTGCAAAACCTCTTTGCGCACATTAAACGGGATATTCTTGATGACTATGGCCGTGGGGATCAGGTCATCCTTCTTGTCGTGCTGCGATTGAAACATGCTCTGCTGAGGGCGCAGCTGGTCCATGCTGTTGACCATGTGGCCGTAAGGGATGTTCGCGTAGGTCTGTTGCTGGGCCTGCTGGGCCTGAAGCATAGCGGGCTGGGTGGATGGGTCGGGCTGCTGCATCCAATACTGCTTGTCATTAAAAGGGTTAGTACTTGAATGAGGACGAGTGCTCAAAGTAGGACAGCTGTTGGAGTTGGACTTCTTGGTTGAGAACAGAGACTGCTTGGACGAAAGCAAGGACAGGAGAGACTGAGAACGGTCGTCACTGACTTCTGGTATGCCTGGGCGGCGGTTTGCAGAACGAGGACCCCTGATATCAGGCACAGAACCACTGATAGTGGCCGAGTTGCCATTGTAGTTCCAGGCAGACTGGTTGTCGGACATGTACTCGGCGGGCATGGTCGAGACAGCAGGAGAGCGACTGCCGATCTGGTTAAGAATGCCATACTGGTCGTGCATGGGGTATTGAGCACGCTGCTGGTCCATCTGCTGAGGTCTCTGGGCCTGCTGGCGCGAGGCGCCCATGCCAGTAGGAAGTGTGGCATAGCCAGTTCGGGTAGAGGTAGGGGAGCGATTGCCCGTGCCGCCACCGCCACTGTAGTTGGCGTAGGCAGCAAAGGCCTCTGGCTGCTGTGGGTGGCTCATGATTGTCATGTAGCTCTTGTAGGTAGGATATTTGATGTCGAGTAGCTGGTATTGTCGCGGGCAGAAGCTTGTGGGTAGGGAGGAAGCAGGCTGCTTGCAAGTGGCGGTCTCGGAAGGAGCGACTCGAGTTTGCGACGTCGGTCTCAGTCCTCGAGGTCTGCTCAGAGGTTATCGCGAAGAAGGATCTGCAAGAAAATGCTAGGTATTAGAATTGAAGAGGGATCATTAGGTTGTAAGGCTCAGGCAAAGAATGTTTGGCAGGATTTGTTTGAGAAGGAGGTGAGGAAGGTAAAAGGACTGGATATGGCAGGGGTTGGTGGTGTGAAGAAGGGTGGAGGGCGAAGGCAAGGGGCGGGCGCAACAGGAAAGGGCATAGGGTGGAGTGGAATGGAATTCTCACCGTGTCCAAGTCACGTCCCAAAAAGGACAGAACGAGAAGAAATCTCGAAGAGTGGGGGGGGGGCCACAGGGTGTGCTGGTCCCCTGAATTACTCTCGGAATGAATCCCCTGAAGGCGGTCAAGTGATGTCCACGGGTGGTTGCAATGCGAACTGCAATATTTGACGAGATGAGTTTGAGTAGAAGATGAGGCTGAGGTAAGTCGTCAAGGCAAGGTAGTCCCGGGCGGTTGCAAGTGACAAGCACCAAGCAAGAAGGCGTTATCAGTCTGGTCTTGGGCGACAAGCAGAGAGGGCTGTTGGAGAGTCAGATGATGAAGAAGTTGTTTCTGACTGGAGGGATGCTATGCAATAAATGCTGTAGTAGGTGTTTGGAGGTGAGGTTTGGACTGCGTGACCCCTTTTGATCTTCTGCGCTGATAGCAGATTGTCCTGTAGGAGGGAAAAACGGGTCTGAAAATATTGGCGTTGAAGGTGACGAGGAGTTGAAGTGCAAATACTAGCAGGTCCAGACACCAAAACAGGAAAGGCTTCAACTGTCAAAGGCTCGCAGCAACGGCAAAGCGTCGGCCAAGAACACGCGCCAGGAAGAGAGCAAGAGGGAGGGCAACAAGGCTACATGCAAAGTATACTGTGCTCTGCGTTCGCAGGTGAAGGATGATGTGGTTGAAAGGTGTCACAACTTGGTTTGGGGTATTGCACGTCACGCTCCAGAGTAGTGGGGTTACGAGGAAGACAATGCATCAACATTGAAAAATGGGCAAGGCAGAAAAAGAGACGAGCAGCCAAAACAAAAAGATTGGATGAATTTGGAGTGCCTGGATATGATGAGTTGGCAGTTGACAGTTGGAGGAGGAGGGGTTCTGAGGCTGAGGCAACGGCCTAGCAAGACTGGCAGACTGGGCAGCCCTGCAGGTGAAAAATTGATGGATGGCGCAGGGGACTTGTCAAATGTGCCAGGCTTTGGAAAAGCAGGAGCGGCGCAAATGCAAACTTGCATGTGGGCTTGGTCTTTCAGACAACACTGCAACAGGTCACACGTGAGTTCAGAGGGACATGAGCACTGGGCATCGACACTTCGGGATGGCAATGTGAGGGTGAGGTTGACCAGGTGAGGACATTCAAGTTCCAATAGGAGGCTAGTGCAGATGAGGAGCGCACACCACCACAGATGGTGAGATACTCTTTTTCTAGCGGCTGGATCGCTGCATGCAGGGATCCCAGCAGAGCACTGCCCAGGTGGTGCCTGTGCCTCGTATCTCCAAGCTGCTATAAGTGAAGGGGATGGATATGAGATGGATCAGGATAGGTGGCAGGTGGCAAGGTACGGAGGAGTGAAGTAACGGTACTTGTACCAGGTGACAAGAGAACAGTGTGACTCACCAATGTGATGCGGCTTCGTAGCTTGAGAAGTGCTAAACAAAGCAAAGCTTGAGGCCCATAAAGTTGACTTCACAACAGTAATGCAGAGTGTGGTAGAAGTTGTGCTGGTGTTGTGTGCGTTCTTCAAGGTGAGGCCTGGGTGTGGCGGGCTGGAAGAAGTACTGAAGTTAGAAAGCTGGCCAAGGAGAAGAGTGGAGGCTAACAGCAGTCCCAGATTAGCGAGCTGCAGGGATAGTGCTTCCAGAAGAAAACACTGGCGCTGGAAGGAACGGGACGAGCAGTGTGGGGTTGGCGCTAGGTCCCTTTCTCCGCTTTGGGAACCCGTGGACTTCAAGGCTCGAGAGGTCCCACGTCTACAACTCTGCTTGAATACTTGCAACTCCTGCAAGACTTGAGCATGATGATTGCTTGAAGTACAGTAGAAATTAAAGACTTGATGAATGGCTTGTGCCAGATTGTTACAAATGCTCTTTCTCCCAGCTATAATGAAAAAGAATGAGCTGAATGGCTCTGCCATTGGGGTGCTGCCCACTAACTTCAGCCCATATATCGCCCACATAGAACTGCTAGCTGTGAACCTTGCACCATCCTCAGTTAACAATAGACTATCGATCTTTCTACGCTTGGCTAATCTCTCATCTTCATGACCACACAATCCCGCATCATCACTGTAGCACTGGTCTATTCACTCCCACAACACAGATCGCCACACCAGAGTTTAGGCGATCTTGCATACCTTGGCTGCGATGGCTTGCATGGGATCCTCCCCTGCTGCTCCTCGCCTTCTTGCACCAGCCACTTCGTTATGCAATTGCAGACACAATAGACCCAGCAGGAGGAGGCCCTTGCGCTGCCTCGGCCGCCTGCCACCGCCATGCAGCAGCATGCCAACATCAATCTCCCAGTTCGATGGTGGACAGAGATCAGATCCTGCACTTCTATCTATTGTTCAGCCTCACAATACATTCATGTGTCTGACTCTCACGTACAGCAGCTGGCCAAGATGCCGGTGGGACACGCTCATTACGGTCCGGCTCCGTCCCGAACTTGAGGAAGCTCAGACGTTCCTGTTGGCCTGTTGGCTTCCAGCCAAATGCTTACGACAGCTTCTCGCCCAACGAACACGAACTTGTCTTGCCTTTTGCAGAGCCAGAGCTACAACCAAGCGTGTACCACGTTGGACAAGATCGACCCAGACGCTTAGGACCAACTTTTAGGTTTCCCCGGACGGGAGTGCTGACACCGGCTGGCTGGGCACACGACATGCGTTTGCATAACCGGCACAACCGAAGCTCATCTCTTGCACACAGCATGCCCACCAGCCGAGCAGTTGCTGGCCGGTTGCCGCTTGGGAAGACGGATCTCGACCGACATCGCGCAGGAGTGAACATTGAGCAATTTACGCATTGCCATGTTGAGCCTGGGAACTATCCACCATCTACTCGATCACGGTCAGCCTCTTTCGCTTGCGCACGTGGCATGGTCGCATCGGCATCTCGGACGCGTGCCGCGCCATCGACGTTGGGCACGGCAAGTTGCCACCAATTTCGCCCCTCTCCGAGACTGCCGGAGCTCCTTGATGCCAATCATAAAAGCGATCATGTTCACAATTGTCAATGCACGGTGCCAATTGCATTCAACGCTTGCCTTATTAAACGACGACCCAAGCGGGTCCGAATTGGGCTGTCGAGTCGCGAATGACGCGCCGCGTCCACAATGTAGAGAGAACAGAGTGCTGACTGTGCCGGCAACACGTTCGCATCCCCGGAGCTTCGGAGATGAAGCCGTAACGAGATGTATTGGTAACCTCACCTTGTCGCAAACAAATGAACCGCCATGATCAACGGCGCATACGCTCATCATCATGTGATCACCGTGGCTCAAGCTCGACGCACATCACGGAACCCAGAACTCTTGCGACGTGGACAAGGCCATCTCCTCTCCGAGGCGACGCGTTTGTCCATGCTCGCGAATCTGCTACGGAGGTAGCGAATGGGTCAAGGCTCTGACATGCTTCTAGCGTTTCTAGAATGACTGCAGGTGGAGTCCCCCATCAATGATGCAGAATCCTCAATTTCCCGTCACGATGGTCGAGCCACGCTGACCCCTGAAGCTCAGTGGGCCCTTGGAAGAACGAAGCTCGGACCAAGTGTTTGTTCTCGAAGGTTGTGAGCCGAGCACGATGATGATCTGCGAAACCTCTAAACCGACGACACACCGGTCGACGTCTTCGCCAGAAGCAAGGCTATCTCACGGAGAAGAAGCCGGACTGTCAAGGCTTGGGCTAGCCACCTTGTCGTCTTTGGTCTGTCGCTCCGTTCGCTATGACTCCCAAAGTCCCGAGCTCTTACTCGGCCGCAGCGGTCTCAGAAATGGACCCTTAAGCTTCCGGAGATGCTACCCCGCCGATGGAAAATGAGGCTCTGTCGAGGTCGTATTCGGGCTGCCAAAAATGAACTGCCCGAAGACAGAATGGCAGCCGAGCCGAAGCGAGTCGATCGACGCTGATTGTCCTTCGTATTTGCCACCAAAATCGCAGCGGCACAAGCGTGCATGATCAGCCCGCTGGACTGGAAATGGATCAGCAGCGATCATTGAATCGGTTCACACAGGTTCAGGACTTGAACAGGAGGCCTTGTCACTCGTGGCCAGTGGGGGTGGTGTTCTCTGGCTCCTTCCAGATGCTCGCATATGTGAATGCGATCACCATCGCGAAGGTCGTCATCGTCAAATAGGGGCGCCGATAACACTCTTTGCTGAAGTTAGCCGTTGCGTTTCGCTTCCTGTAGTTGAGCATAGCGCCTTGTCATGTTTCGCGCCTCTGGTCTTTTCCCTCACCATTACCACAGGTTGCAGCACTCGCGAGGACAGCTCATGGAAGGGGCTCTTTTCTCCCAGAGCTACGACTGTTGGCAACCAGCTCCTGAGGTCGTTACAGTGCCCAGGTACAGTAGTCGGCCGACTCGAGGTAAGCCACTTGAAGGAGTTGTCAAACCAGCTTGTACAACGTGATAGGGAGGTCTCTCCGTCGCCATGGTCTTTTCGAGGATCTCGCCAAAGTTGCGCTGTCATGCCAGTGGGATTTAGGAGAGACTGACCACTCCTCGCGACGTTCATATTGTGCCCACCTCTACGCGAAGACGGCAGGCATCACTTCGCCACTAGTTTATCGACATCGTCTTCGTTGATCAAAGCCCTCCAAAGAGGAACGCACTTCTAGAGCAAGTCTGTCTCTTTACAGAGACAAATTTCGAACGTCGACGGTGCTATGGCATATGTAGCGAGCCAGCACAGCATTGATCAGAGGCCGCTGTCAATGTAGGCTGCTGGATGTAAATTTATGTCTCTGAGTGGACGAAGTACAAAGCTCGCAAGATTGCTTTGTCTGTTTCAATTCGTGACCTTATCTTTCACGCTGTTGAGCCCCGTCGAAAGCATGACCAAGTATGACATGTATTCAATTATGTTCTTGACTCCCAGAGGCTACTGCACGTAAAGGTTGTCGAATCCAAGTTGACTTCAAGTTCTGTAACGTAAAAGTCTAGGTATGGTGTCAGCAACACGACCGCCTATTGCAGGAGTCCTGCTCACACTCAGACAGCGCCTTCATAAGAACACTCTAGGAGCACTCCCAGTACGGTCTTGTGGTCTGTCCTACAGTCAGCACTATCTCGAAAGTCCGCAATAAAGGCCAAACAAGTCAAGTCCTTTGACCGAGGTCTTTCACTACAGCAAGCCCAGCGTGGACTCCGTCTTTGTGCCCGCACACGGCTCATACTCCTTCTCGAAGATTTCGAAGGCCTTCAAGACGCTGACGGGCCACAAAGAATCACGGCACGGGCGAATTAGCATTCAACCGAGACTCTATTCCAGGTGGAGCGGGACACTGATCCTGACTATTGAGACCGTTGACATCGTGAGAAGGCGTTGGATCTTTGTCGCTTGTAGCGGCGTCAGCGTATGGCCGATGCGTTTGAGCGATCCTTCTCTGGGAAGTTGATACTACTTCATCCACTCTGGAGACTTTGAAGTAGGGCCCTCAATGTGCTTCTATCATCTCTCGCAACTTGTTTTTTTCTTACCCTCGTCAACCCACGATCTTTTATTTTGCCATTACTGTATAAATCTTGTCACTCGCAACCTATTCAAAATAATCTCAGCACATACTGTGAATCATCGCTCAATATTGTGCAGTTCAGTCCACCAAAGTAAAGAAGCTGAACATTCTGAGTGTGCACCCCTTTCCCACGAACTGTCCAAGACCACCCACACATCAGTAAAACACCCAATACAGTAACGCCTACAAACCGCCTCACAGGCACCACCACCCCCAAAATGCCCACAGCAGCTACCCCCCGCCTACCCATACCCCAAACCCAACCACCACCCGCCCCCCTCGTGCCCTGCCTCTGGCTCTGGCGCTGCCACCAATGCCACATCTGGTACCGCCTCTCGACCACCCGGCGCTGCCTCGAATGCTCGCACGATTTCTGCCTCGGGCAAGCCACCTGGTCCTCCTCCTCGTCCAAGAAACGCAAGCCCGCCGCCGCCGCGCCCTGCCGCGGCGAGTTCGACTATGTCGGCTGGGCGGCGCGCGGCGCGTGGAAACGCACGGTGCTGCTCAACACTCACAGCGCGCGCCTCAACTGCGCCACCGCGCACTCGCGACGACGCCTCACGCCCGTCGTGGTCGACGAGGCCGCCGGCGTTCTTCTCTCGCGCCGCCAACGCTGGCTGCCTCAGAGCGCGTTGACGACGGCGTGGGGTGATGAGCATCGCGCGCTCGAGCATGGGGTTAAGTCGCTGACGGATCAATTTGCGGAGAAAAAGGAGGCGTTGTTTGTGCGGCGGCGGCATAATTGTTGGCTGCACTGTGACTTTCCGAGCGAGTGCCATCATGTGGTGTATAAGGCGCAGCAGGAGGGGAAGCCTGTGCTGGCGAGGGCGAGGGCACTGGATGAGGAGTTTTTGGCGAGGATGCGTGCGGAGAGGGAGAGAAGTGTGGGCAAGGGCCCTTCGGCTACGAGGGAAGTCATGGCGACAGCGAGTGGGAGCGCTGGCTTCAAGGGGTCCAAGGCCGGTGTGGCAGCGATGGACGAGGACGTCGATACGAGTAGTGACAGCGACTCAGACTCGGACCTCGACTCCAACGAGCCGTCGCCACCAAGCTCTCCTCCGACCGAGATCGAGATCATCATTGGCATCGAGCCTCCACCAATCTCGCCCATCTCGCCGGTCGAGGCAAGCGTGCTCACTACCCTTGCTATAGAGACCGACTGCTCATACGCAGCCTTCAAGCTCAACGCCGGTATTCCCACGACCACAGGCCCTGCTTGTAAAATCCACACCGACAACACCGCAAGCCCGTCCGTCTCCTCAATCACATCAAATGTGACAGCAGCACCCATCGGCATACCCACCCCAAATAACCTCGAGAAAGACGACTCCGGCGAAGACATCGACGTTTTCCTAGCAAGCCTCTACACCAACGCTGCCAGAACCCGCCGAATCAGCGCCAAAAAAGTACACGTCATCTCGACCTCCCCGTCCGCACAGCTGCAGAGCTTCAAGCCCTTCGAAACCTTCGACGCAACACCCCCACACACGCTATCCCCCGTCCCGCACAAGACCCTCCAACAGCTCGAACGCGCCTACTCCGACCAAGCCTGGTTCACAGCCCCAGCCACCTTCATCCCGCCCATCCAGCGCAGCACCCGGCGCATCTCAAGCTCCGAGCGCATGCTCACGCTCCTCGGACGGCGGACGAGTCTATGCTCGCCACCCACGTCGCTGAGCACGGCGCCGCCGCCGCCCCAGCAAGCGGCGGCAGAGAGTAGTGTGTCCGCGTTCGACGACCGGGAAGACTCTGACGCCGAGACGTGCGCATCCACCACCTCCACCACTCTGACGGCCAGCGCTGCTGCTGCGTCGCCGCCGTCGTCGGTGGATGAGTCTGTCCACGAGGATCGAGATAGTTGTATGCTCGACGAGGACGAGGCATGCTGCGTCACCCTCACCGCCGCTGTCGCTCAAGGAGGACACGAGTAGATGAGCGTCCGCGATGGCGTTGTATGCATAGAAGATAGTGACGATGTAACACCACCTAACATTATAGAGATTGCCGAGGACGGCGGGCGGGATCTCGCGGCCTTGTTTAGAATGCATTATACGTTTATACAGAAGACCTGTGACGTATCCTCATGTTTAGGTTTTCAAGATTAATGTAGAATGAGAGGACGAAGTCTGGGACGAAGTGTGCATACACTGGCATGTCAGCACATAGAGCCACATAGAACATGTCTTTCCAAGCGCAATGACTTAGCAAGCGGGACATAGAAGCACCAAGAGAATATCCGCGTTACTCCTTAAACTGAAAAGCGAATTCCTGTCTGACAACCACCCGAGCCTTCTTTGGCCATCTTTTGTATCATCTTCCGAGAGTTGCGAGATTCTGTCCCTTGCCTGGCGACGTCAACGAATGTCCATCAAAGAAAAGGAAAAGCTCTGTTGGTACACCCTGCCTCCGCGTTCGCTCGCGACCCGACGGCCGACGGCCAATCGCACCACATAAGCCAGACACGGCCTGCTTTGCCTCCGCGTGAAGTACAGTGTCTTGACTGGCCCAAATAGACTGCCCAACACATGCATCCAACCGGCAAGCATCCGGGGCCAAACAACACAAGTACACCCATCGATAAAATCAACGCCCGGCCACTCCTTCGCCAGTACCCTTCACAAGCCATGGACAACGGCTCTCCCGTTTGACTTCGCGTCTGGTTACGCGCATAGTCTTCATAGGATGTTGTCGATGAAGCTCCTTGTTTTTGCTTCCTATCAACGGATTCCTGATATTCCAAGTACGACGATCGCGGGCGCAGTTGACAAATATATCGCGGCGGAGGCGACTAGAGCTCCTGACCTGCAGCCGCCTTCTTCTTCTTTTGCTCGACCTTGAGCAGTAAGGCGCGGTTGATGTGAGGGAGGACGCCACCGAAGGCGATGGTCGCGCGGATGAGGGTGTCGAGCTCTTCGTCGCCGCGAATGGCGAGTTGCAAGTGGCGCGGGGTAATGCGCTTGACCTTGAGGTCCTTGGCGGCGTTCTGAGATGTGCAAAGACGCGTCAGTGTTGTGTCAGAAGTCGCTAGGCAGTGCCGAAAGCGAAAGAGACTTGGGGATGGGATGACTCACGCCAGCCAATTCGAGGACTTCGGCAGTCAGGTACTCGAGCACCGCAGTAACGTAGACGGCTGCCTTGGCGCCGACGCGCATCTTGTTCTGGGTGTTGGCCTTCAGGAAACGCTTGACACGACCGCAGGGGAACTAGAGGGTGAGATGGTCAGTGATTGTGGGCGCGCGCTTGTGAGCAGTCAAAGTGGCGAGACAGGCTTGATTCCATCCGAGCGGTCGGGCGCATGTCGCAAGTCGCGTCGGATCGATTTCAAATTCGGTCGGAAGAGTTCGGATTCGATGTTGAGAGAGACAAGTACTCGAGGTCCATGTGCGCCATGGCATTGTGTTGAGTTGCTGTGTAAAATGAAAATATTTGTTGTGGTGGTGCACAATGCGGCAAAGATAAGCTTGGGGAGCAAGGGAAGACGCGTTGAGATATGTCGAGTAGCTAGCCATAGATCGAGTGATGAATCTCATGTTGGATGGAATCGAAGCTGCTTTTGATGGCAATGCAAACAGAGTGAGTGCGCGATGTGGAGTTTCTTACCTGAAGACCAGCACGAGCAGAGTGGCTCTGCTGCTTCTTTTGGCCATCAGCAGCAGAAGTCTTGCCGCCTGAGCTCTTTCCACCGCCAGACTTTCCCTTTCCACCGGCCATTGTAATGTTGATTGGGTATTAAAGCGGAAGTAAGGGGTGATATTGATCAGAAAATGCTTGGTGGAGGGTGTGGATGAATGCTATTTCCGGGTGGTGGTGATTGGAAGAAACGTCGCGCGTGGTTGTTGGGATGTTGTTGACGACAAAGTCGGTAGTGGTCGTTGACAAAAATCGAGGAGGCTGATGCAAGCTGGGCACACAAGCACAAGCACAAGCCAGTGTTGATTCCAACTCGCGGGTGTGCTGCAAGGTCGGATCTTTAGGTGCTGAGCCTGCAGGTGTGAGCGCCCTGAAGGAATGAGCTAACCCCCAGGTGCCCTCCCCCCCTGGCACCACCCTCCTTCCCTCCCCCAGGAAAGCTTCTCCCCCGGTTCAATGCTCTTTGCTTTTTCCCCTCATCGCATTTGGATTTTGCGGCAGGGTGGTCCAAGCTTTGCCGCTGAGTCAGGGGCCGACTTGAGCCTGAGGCTGGTGAGGAGAGCTAGCAGCCACCATGGGAATGAGGATGGGAGACAGATATGATGGCACAACCACCCCCATATCAAGGTTGAAGTCTTCAAAAGTGGAACGAGCCAAGAGTACAATCACTGTGCTCTTCAGTCATACCACTTTTGAGATGTTCTTCCACGGAGAGGAGAGGTGATACATGCCTAACTCACCCAGTGTCAGAGGCCTTGCGGCTGCCAGCAGCACAGATACCACCAGTAGCTGGGGCCATCCTCAGTCGCAACAAGCTTTGACTGTCAAAAAAGACGATAAAGTGACTTCTTGAATGGCCCTTGAGGCCTTCCAAGTACAAGAGAAGTGTATAGAGGCATTGTGGCGGGTTTGGCTGTGGCCAGAGGTTATCGTCATGCTCAAACTTGATGCTCTCCAGCCAGTCTCTCAAAATCGCCGTTTCCCTGCCGGGGTGTGGCGCACTAGGCACATGTGGCTTGACTCTAAGCCAGCCACATGCAGGGAACCCTGGCCTGACTTCGGCGTCTGAAGAAAAGGCCGAATTTCACAGCTGACTTCGCGCCCTCGCATTGGTGAGGAATGTGCTCTATCCCCTTCGAAATGGGCGGTCTACAACGTCTGAAAACAACAAGCCACTTGAAACGCCGAGAACGAAGTTCCCTCAATGCGTGCTAGTGCGCAGAGACCAACCTCTACGCGTATGCGCGAGAAAACACGTCCGAATAATGGCGATGAGTTGGTGTGTTGGTAGTCTTGCAGTGATGGGTATAGTACACACATTCCTCGCACTGTCCAAAGATTTGCGAATGATAGTGTAACTCTGATCGAGTAATATTCACTTACAACGCCTTCCTACAAAACCGTTGCCCGGTTAGTCTAGCATCAACCCTGCCAATCTCCAGACACACAATGGTCGGCGCATACCACTGCGTACCTGTGTTCTCCTCAATCGTGACGAGCCATTCTCGAGTTCAAAAAACCAGGACGTTTTCTTCGTCCATCCGCTCCTTATCCGACCTGCTCTGCGTCCGTATGCATAAATGCGTCGTCGTGCCCATCAAGGCCTCCATCCCAGTGTTCCTACCCAGAAGCCACTATCTATCCCAAAGGATTCGGTTTGGTCCTTGCAAAGGGCCTATGCTGTTCCATTTCTTCACCTCCCCATCTGATTTGTTCCACATGTACCCGAGTTGCGTGTCCGCAGTCGTGCACGCTGTATTGGAGAGCTGGTGGCTGTCATGTAATCTCTGGTATTCATTCAGCTGTGCGGCTTTTCATCTCCTTAGCAAGTACTTCGTCCAGTGCCGCCGCATGCATCCTCTAGACGCGGTGCTCTAGTACCCCGTTCGCGTCCAACGGTATCCAAGGTGGCCCAGCCAGGTGCAGCCGGTGTGTTCTCGCAGCATTCACCACCATCCTCCCTACAAAAAGCAGTATCCAGTTATCATCATTGCAGAAAATCCCGTCTCTGTGCCCTTGCAACAGAACTCGAACTATGATCATCATTTCTCAATGTGGTTGATGAACTCTGTTAGGGTGTGTTGCCCCTTCGCGCCACCTGACTGGTGAAAGGATGCGACAACTTCTCGTTATTGTTCTCCGGTAGGGTGAGATTGATATTGTACCAGATGGAATCATTGTCGCCGCGCATGTCCCAGTCAATCCGACACTTCTCCTTCAGAGTATAAAGATAACTCTTAAACGTATTCGTTTTTCCATTCCAACTACCCCAGTCCAACGGCTTCCGTCTAGGAAGCGCGAGGCTTGTTGGTGGAAGCTATTGCTCGCGCTGCTGATCCTGTTGATTCTGCTGCTGATTCCAAACTCGAAGCTTCTCCCGTATAAGGTTGGGAGGCATTCGGACAAGTTCTTGCTGGAGGAGTTGTTAAGACTTACAAATAAACTCTTCTAAATGCAGTGTGATTGTTAAGGAATTGTTAATTTCTAAAGAAAATCGGTGTTGGTGTGGCTGGGAAATTAATCCCGCTATGACCGGTTCTTT
The DNA here is from genome assembly GCA_022609195.1 of Plenodomus libanotidis. Taxonomy (NCBI): domain Eukaryota; kingdom Fungi; phylum Ascomycota; class Dothideomycetes; order Pleosporales; family Leptosphaeriaceae; genus Plenodomus; species Plenodomus libanotidis. Next base: position 60,472 of record JAGKQA010000168.1, on the reverse strand, counting down.
GATAAGAGCGCCTGTCAGACAGATACCAACGAGCCTCCTTACACGCTCTGACAGAAGAGTCATCTCTTTGGAAGATACATCATTTGTCACCTAATCATCTTCAAAATGGCGCCGTACCAATACGCACCCCTCCCAGAAGGCTCATACATCCGGCTGTTGAGGCTACAGCCAGGCTCAGGCGATGATCCACTAGTCTGCACTCTCGACGCTATCAATCTCGACGAAGACGCCGTATTCGATGCGATTTCGTATGTCTGGGGCAGCATGGAGAAGACAAAAACCATAATCTGCAATGGCTCGGCTCTCGACATCACGGAAAGCCTAGTTGACGCCCTGGGCCAAGTCAGACTGCCAGACAAATCGCGTCAGCTGTGGGCGGATGCCATCTGCATCAATCAGGAGGATTTGACCGAACAAGGATCTCAGGTTGCCTTGATGGGACAAATTCATTCTATGTCGACTTGCATCTTGATCTGTCTTGGTACCAAGGAGACTTAGGGCCTTGAGGGAGAGGCTCGGGACACGGCTGGCCTCGTTGACGAAGTTGACGCCATGATCCATAGGGTTCTCGAAGATCCGAGTTTCAGTTGGGCAAAGGGCAATTTTCCCTTCCTTCGACAGGACGATCCAGTGTTGATGGATACCAGGTGGAAGGCTGTGGCGAGCCTGCTGAAACAAGACTGGTTTTTCGGAAGCTGGTGTGTGCAAGAAGCGGCCGTCAGCAAACACGCCTGTGTTCTCTGGGCGTCGGTCAGCATCAACTGGATTAAGCTGCTGAGATTCTATCACTGGATGTGGTGCAGAGCCGAACGCGTCATGTCAACGCATCGCATCTGGCTGTCTCCTCCCCATTTGGTCAAGTTCAGACTAGAGCACGCCCGTGAGAACGCGACTTTCCGGACAGGAATTCCCGCGCATGGCAGGCCATTCTCGCTTCTCCAATCCCTCGTCTATGGCAGAAGATTAAATGCGACCGATCCCAGGGACAGGATATACGCATTCCTGGCGCTGCCGACGTGCGACGCCCTGGTACATCTGAAGCCGGACTACAGGAAGCACTATACTCTCACCTACTAGGACTTTGCAAACTAGTTCATGCGATGTAACTCTAATCTGGAGCTACTACATTATTTGCAGCATGACGACGAGACTCTCTCTGACAGTCACCTCGCCTCGTGGATTCCTCGCTGGGATAAATCCTTGTTTCCTGTGAACTACAACAGCATCATAGGGAGAAAGATAGATCTACTACCTCGTGGAGATACTTGGAGAGTTTCGGTACCACGCGACGATGGTTCTCTTCAGGTCCGAGCAGTCATCCTGGGCGCCGTGATTTACACGTCCGACATGTTCCACGAGTTGACTACCAGCCCTGTGGACATCGCCTCCGTCTGGTAACAAATCTCGACGAAAAGAATGTCATGTGCTTATGGACCAGAAGAGCTATTGTTAAAGCTTTTACATATTCTGACGATGGGTATGTGCATCTTCCAAAAAAAAAAAAAAACTTTTTTAGTGAAGTGCAAATTTGTGCCCCTGGATCCACGAGGCCCAGTCAAGACTCTCGGCCAGACCCTTGTTCCACTATACCTTGTTTTCACGAGACGAAATTAATACTCTATGGCAGGAAGAAGAGTGCCGCGCTCTGAGGAGTGGCAGAGAGAGCATGATGCCCATGCGACTTTCCTTCATGGGTGCGGCAAGGCTACCACAGAGCAAACCACTGTGAATCACATCACACCTGACGCTGAGCATTTCCACTGGTTGAATCTCAGCCATTGCATACACAACCGCAAATTCGTCGTATTTGGCCGCGGGCTCTGGCGCCTCACGGCCGGCGTCGTCAGAAATGGGAACGTGTGTTGCATCATCTCCGGGACGAGAGCGCCTTTTCTCCTTCGAAAGACTGATCGAAAAAACCAGTACAAGATTCTAAGTATTGTTTATGTTCTGAGTAACAGGAGCGAAGGTGGCGAATTTGGGGATTCACAATTCTTCTGGCTCTGTCAGAAGGAATTTCACGAGGACTGGGATGAGTGGGGCCTTCCAGTGGAAGATATTGTCCTTTGCTAACGAGATTTCATGTCATTTTTCCAACAGCAATTTTCCATTTGTAGAATCCAATTTTGCAGGTAGCCGACACCGAGTCTTTTACTGTGCTTATCGCTTCGTTTGATTAAGTAATTGATTTGTTTCACGTCTCGAAAGTCAAGACACGCGCCTGGCGCAATGCCCACATAGTCCATGGTAATCGAAAACATGTTACATGGTTACGTCTTCGCTTTAAGCTTCTATTCAAACCGTCCCACAAACTCACGAACACGGTCGCTCAAGACTGTGGCAATCGCTCGAAACTATGGCAGCATCTCGAGGCTGTAACAGTCCCTCAAGGCTATGGCAGTGCATTAGGATCAGGACCTTGACACAACACAGCCAACGAATTGGTGTCGGCAGATAGCTGGGCCTACTTTAGCAATAGGTAGTGGTCAGTAGCCCTCTTCTTTTATGTTACTTGTGACGGTACGGCTATATAGGTTTGCAAATAAACGAACTGGAGGTTCGGTTATCCTAGGTCTTTTGGCCCTCGTGGTTGGTTTGGCACAACTAATCAAGCCGTTCCATTTCGGCATCGGCTTTTGCCTCCACTCTGTAGTTTGAATGGTAGCCGCGACAATATCTCGCCAGTTGTATGCAGCGACGCGACACCTACTCTTTCATGGTGTAGTTGGACATGCTGATGCCGTGCTTGTCGGTGGCGAGGTGGAGGACAGATGTGGCGGCAGCAGCCCCATCGCTGTGCTCGATTGTGCTCACGGAAAGTCTGACGATCCGGCAAATTTCGAAGTCGATGCATTCAAATCTTCGCAGAAGCGAACGTTCAGTAATGGTCCGTGGACTTGAGTGAGGTACATTGGCGACGACCCCCGGCTCGAGGGGGAACCTCCCTGGGCGGTTTGACGACGTTTTCATTTCTGCGAAACTCAGCAGTTGTTACGTTGCCAATCAGTGGACGAGTGCAACTGAGAAACGTCTCCGACAGTCAAAGTTGACGAGACGGGCAGAGGACAGCGCGAGTGGTGAAGAATTAAAAGGAGGCTCGGAAGGACGGTGGTTATGATAGAGGTCTCGGTTTCCAAAGTATGCGCGCTGGAGTGAGCACTGAATCTTGGAGATTGGGAAGATACTGACTGTGTATGCCAGAACGATGACGGAGCGGTATGTTTTTGCTGTTTTCCGCAACTTTAGACCTAGATAACAGAATGTGCCGCCGTATACGACAATCTAAGATGACATGGGTTTCTGAAAAGAATCTGAAACGGGAAATTTTTGGAAGTGCCTGACTTACATGAGAAGCAGGAGCCACCGCTGCTCAGGAGGAACGCGATGGGACGCGAGTGCCCCGGATCGCAATTGCCTACCTCGATGCATGAAGGGATCGCATGGGTATAGCAACTCGAACCTTGCAGCACGGCATTTGGCCTTGACTGAACTAGTTCATCCAGGCCATCAGATCTCAGAAATTTGTAGATACCCTAAAAGACTTGGTGATAGCCTCTAGAGGTCGTCAGCGTAGGTCGTTGTGCTCAGACACGTGCCCTCTCTAGCGATGGAGTCGCTAACATAGCTTTCGCTTCTTTGCTCCTTACACAGGAACATATCGATGTACAAGTTACTCATTGTATGGGAATGAGTATACCACCGACAGTACACTCCCATAGCTACTTTCCTTGACGCCTTGTCATGGTGATTGAATTTTATGAGAGATTTGCGCTGGTGAAACAAATTTACCGCCCTCAAGATGCTAGCAGCAACTCGGCGAAAGTGACACTGGCAGATATTCTCAATGTTTTAGTGGTTAGTATGCGCATTGGAATTATGTGAGTCCACTTGAGCACTTTGACGAGCAGGTTCAGCAACATCACGAGAATCGCAGGGCATCTGTTGCGTGCTGCAACAAAGAGTACAGATTGAGAAACTGTTGGAACCTTGAATGCGATTCCGGCTTTGTGGCGTGCTAGAATTCTGAAAATGATGCTTCAACGATGCCAAGGACAACTGGATTGACCGGCAGCCTCGAGAACTTCTGTAGGGCGCGGGCAATGTTGATTTTTTTTTTCCTCGGGGGGGGGGGGTGGGCAGGCAGCCTCTGGCGCCACGCAATTCCATCCTTGCTGAGGATTGCGGCACAGCCAGGAGTTTCAGCTTGTATCGGGCCATCCACTCTGTCACTTTGAACCAACAACCATCAGATATTGAGGCAGGGGTGATAGAAGAAGGATGTGGGAACGCCCTTGACAGGCGTCAGCACTAGAATGTAACACGGCACACGGGACCTCCAACAGCTCATATTCAAATACATTCAAATCTTGCAGGCCCAAATTAAATTTGACCTTCACAGTTGCACGACACTCCGCCCTTCTACTTGCACAAATCATATTCGCAAGTGATTTGGTCAACATCGTTCTCTGTCCGCGTGGTGAGAAGCTTCCCCAAGTCTACTGCAGGTGATGGACAAAGTCAAAGTTGCCGTTGTAGGCGCAGGTAATGAACCCACACCCGCCCAACTACAGGCTTTCCGTTTGCTGACTAGTTGTTGAAAGGTCCCAGTGGACTCTCGGCCATCAGATTCCTGCGCGAGGAGGGATTTGACGTGACCTGTTTCGAGCAGAAGCCCGGTCCCGGAGGTGTGTGGACCGGTAGCGACGATGCTCGATACACAGCGGCTCTGAAGACGACCGTCTTTGGCATCAACAAGTTTGGCGTGAGTCCATGAAAGGCCTTTCAGTGGGAGACTGTCACTGACTGTTGCCAACCGCATGCAGTGCTCCATGAGCGACTACCCTATAAGCAAAGGCAAGGCCTTTTGAACTACTTCCGAAATTCGGTGCCCATTTAATCCTGGCTAACCTTATAGCAGACTGCCCCATCTTTCCGACCGGTCTTGCATTAGACACTCACTGCCGAGGATACGCCAAGCATCATGGTCTTGATGCGCACATTCAGTACAACACGACCATCACCAAGATAAGCCGGCATCCCACCGAAGACAAGTGGAATTTACACTTGAAAAGCTCCGGTGGAGACCAGGAGATGACTTTCGACAAAGTGCTCGTCGCCAACGGCATCCAGAACAAGGCTGTCTTCCCCTCATGCCCGGGCATTGAGAGCTTCTCGGGGGTCACAATGCACAGCCAGGCGTTCAAATACAGGTAAATAAATCTGGCATCGCGTCAGAACCAATTTTCAGAGGTGCAGCGCTGAAAATGTTCCTAGCGAAGATCAACGCAAACAATTCCAAGACAAGCGCGTGCTTCTTGTCGGACTAGGCAACTCGTCCGCCGACTTATGCGTCGAGCTCGCAAGCACCACCTCCAAGATCCACCTCGCTCATCGTCGGGGAAGAAAACTTGTCTCGAAGTACGGGGACGACGGCTTGCCCGTTGACATCGTAATGACCTGGCCGGTCTTGCAAGCAAAGTATTTCATGGACTGGAAGTTCCCATCCTTCACATGGTGGGCGATGGACCAGTTCATGACCGCTCATACTATTGCATCGGCTGCACGTGGGGAGCAAGGCGCCACTTTGGCGGAGAAGAAGAAGTCTGCAGAAAAGAAATTGCATGGAGAGTGGAAGATGCTTCCCGCGCCGAGCATGAAGCAGGTCAACCCGGTGGCTAGTGAGAGCATATATGACTCTTTGAGACGAGGAGATGTTACGCTAGTTGCTGGCTTCAAGGGCTTCCAGGGTGGCAATACAGTGTTGCTTGACGACGGCACCCAGTTGGATGTGGACGTGGTCATCTTCTGCACAGGCTACAAGGCCGACTGGTCACTGTCCCCAGAACTGCCTGTGAACGGCGCCGCCGGTGTCCCGCTGATCACAGCGGGAGACATTGAAAGTGTTGACGCTTTCAAGGAGCCTCTACTACCACGTCTTTACCAGAACATCTTCCCATCTCAGTGGGGTACGTCCCTGGCCTTCAGCAGCTACAACCACCCGCAGGAGAACAATATTGCCACACAAGAGCTGATTTCTATGGCTGTCGCTCAAGTCTGGGCCGCAGACGCAGCGTCCAAGTTACCTAAACAGCCAGTCATTCCCTCGGGATACCGTCAGCCCGCACGCCTGCCGTCCGTCCGCGAGATGGACCAGGCTATTGATGAGTGGCAGACGTGGTGGCGCACGAACTGGAAGGTCGACCAGGGCATGCTGGACGCCTTCACTCCTGGCTATGGCTTCTACCGTTTCCTGCATGAGACTGCGGGAACTGGTATGTTTGAGAATATGGGGCATCTCTTTGAAGTCCACAAGGGCTGGGGTCTGTGGTGGAATGACAAAGACTTGTATACGTGGATGTCTAAGGGACCGAATACCACCGTTGGGTTCAGAGTTTTTGACACAAACCCGCTGAGAATTCCCGGCTGTGGTAGACCTACGTGGAGCGGGGCAAGAGATGCGCTGCGGGCGATTTACGAAGAGGCAGAGGATTATAAGAAGAGTACAGCGGCGAAGAGGGTGAAGCAGGCTTGAATTTTCCCTCTGCTTTCTAGAAGTTCTCATTCAGTTTCATCGACACCTCTGTAGCTTAAGCACGATTTGCGGGGAAATCCAGCCTCTCTAAAGCGGTAACTAGCTGATATCGGGGGATAACCATAAAAAGCACGACAAGTCGCTGATCAGAACGGGATGCAAATTACATCTCGGACCGGTAAGGACATGTTATGCGATGACCAACTAGGTCTTACACTATCAGGTACGAGACAGCGCTATAATGAGAAGCTAAAAAGTTCGCAGCAGAGTGAAGTCCAGTGCATCGATTAGCTAAACCTACCGCCTGCTGTGAAGCCGAATGATTCCGAATTGTGCAGGCTACCTAGCTCTGTGCGAAGAGCTCACGGACAATCCAAGCCCCATTCCTCATTCCTCAACAACCTCCGGATTCGTACCATTCCTCAATAACCTCGTCGAAGGCGACAGGTAAATGCTTCTCGACGTGATTCATACCACATGGCTTGTAGTTTGGGTTTTCGCATACGCACTTGTCCCACTCGTCATCGGGACGGTTTTCGTCACAGCCCTCGTCGATGTAGTGGAGGCAACCCTCCCAGGCCTCCTCCACGCAGATGTCTTCTTTGTAGAAGGATGAGGTCCGCTCCTTGAAATAGTCCTCGAGGTCAGGGCAACTGTTCTTCCCGTGGTCAAGGAAGCAGGCGGAGTATTCGGGGTGGTTGCAACTGCACTTCCGCTGCTCGGATCCATTCTCGAACATGGCACATTCCTTTGCATATATCGTTTCACACGCTTTCAATGCTTCAAGGTAACACGGCTCTTTAACAAGCTGGAATTGCGATAGTGATACTCGGAAAGGTACAGGGGCCCTGACCCGGCAATGCTGTGGGATTGTGCGAATTGAGTGGATACTCCACATAGGCCAGCCCAGACAAGGGCGTTGAAGAGTTGCATCTTGATCAAGATTGTCCGCTCTGTCGTGGAAAACGTCAAGTTTTTTGAATGGCAAGTCCAATTGAGAACTTAGTCAGTGTGTTTCTGATCGCACAGACAATTCTGGGAAGACGAACGACGAGAGACGGGGAGAACCCAGAGCCACAGGCAATGGAACACAGATTTGTACCTGGCAAGATGAGGAGCACATGTTACTTCAAGTCATCCCGGCAAAATACTTTGAGCTCTCGACGCGTTGCCTGAAGTTCTATAGAATGTACCCTGGCCATGTCCGTTCACCAGTCAATAGCCAAAGATTCCTCCATCACGTCGTCATGTAACTTCACCAATCTTCACAAGTCAACCACGCTATGAGTGACTGTGTACCTAATCAAGTTGTTTGAGCAGCAACGCGCTGAAGAAATAGTGAATACATGATAAAGACTCAGCAACATATTGCCTACAAAAGTCACAGGACGGAAGACTGCTAACACAGCTTTGGTCGAGGCGAAGATACGAAAGAGTTAATAGAACGATTCACGGGGATGCACAGCCACGAGTATGAAGCATATCGGGAGTGTCTCGACCAGATCTTTTTGTATGGAAGGCTTAAGAGAGTGAAATATTATTTCGCAAACACATTTTCCAACTGACGAAGTCGAATGGTCGAGATTGTAGATATTTAGAAAGAGGAAATGTACAATAAACTATCTACCGAGTGTCTACAAGTAAAGTGAGCCCTTATACTTGGGGCCACGTCGAGGTTGTGATGTTGGCATAAATGTCTTATTTTGCCTCTTCGTTTGCTCTATCTCCAGACATCATAAGAGGATCTGCAGCTCTGAACAGCATTGAAATGGGCTACAAGACCTTGTCACCTTCGTCTCAAGCCCAATTCGGCGCAGACTTTCTCTCTATGTGCTGCGGATACGTCCAGAAGACCAACGTGGATATGATTGGGTTCATATAGCGACGCCAGATTGGGACGCGTGGAACGTAGTGCCTCGTGCGATCGTAATCAAATATGAGAATGATGTTGCCAACGCTGTTGACAACACGAAACAACAAATTGAGAGTGATGAAGGCGATCATGGCTGCTGCGCCTTTCTTCGAGACGTCTCGGTCGGAATGGATGTAGTCTGCAACGGCACGCCACATAGAAGGCAACTAGATGATGTCAGGCAGCTCTTCCCAATACGTAGAAAACGTAGGATGTCTAAACTCACCCAAGACACAGCAATAAGCATCTCAAGGATTAGTACAACATGGTAGGTTCTGCGTCTAGTACCTCGAGCCAGGATGAAGCCAATGCATACCACGGACATGAGAAATCCGACAGCACTTGACGCCACGATGCCCTGATTGTTGTCGTAGTAATGCCACACGAGTCCTGACGCCAGGATGCCAAGGCAGAGCTGCACACAGCCTAAGCAGAAGAAGGCCAGCACCACTACAGAGTACTTTTCGTAGCACTTTTTGTGAATCTGTGGGTGGCCCGTCGACATATCGTCAGGGAGAATGGGCCATCCGCACCATCGGCACGCCCAGTGTCTGGTGAAATTGCCGAGCGCCACCTCGTGGCCGATGCGAATCGTCCCATCTCTGCTCTGCACTGTACAGGGCACACAGCGGGACGAAAAAGGGAAGCCGGCGTCCAGCTCCGTGGTGCCGATGCGCATCTCGTCCTTGGGGCAGTGCGTGCGGCAGATGTGGCAGTGCTGGATACACCTGGTGCGGAAGAGATCGGGGCCCCATACCATTTTCATGAGCTTGGGGGTCGCGAATTGGCGCCAGTACTTGCAGGTACGGCGGAGATTATCGACTTCGCCAAACTCAAGAAAGCGGAGGACTGACATCTGTAGCTCGTCGGGAAGGGCCATGAGGGTAAGGCGACTCTCGTCGTTTGTGCTACTGGGTTTCATGGCGTTGGCTGAAGTGCGGTTCGGAAAAGAGCTCCAACTTCGGTGCGCTCACCGAATCGACTGAGCATGTACCGCTGCAGTGGCCAACATGGGGGGAGATGTAAATCCAAGCTGTTCCTTCAGAGATGACCGCCGGTGTGCGGGCCTGAGACGGAAGCACGGATCCGTGAAGTTGGCACCAGTCCGGCGGCCAGAATCACAGAGGCGGCAGCTCGTCTGGAGGACCGCCGCAGGTCGTTCGCCCAGACGAGGCTCTGAAAGATCACGCCGTTTGATCCTTAGACCCACAGATAGGCCTGGGGCCTTAGTTGTGTCTCAGTGCGTACGTGACTGAATCCCCAACGTAACCAATATCGCTGAGCTTGCGGTGGCGAGGTGACAGTGTCAGTGTTCCATAAATGCTGTGATTTGACTTTGACTTGTTTGTAGACGATGGAGATGCTGGGCAGAGGGTATCAGATGGGCAATACAGGTCTCTTGGCTGGTTGCCACGGAACTGGTGATGAGACCTGAGCCGCAAGCTGCATTGGGTCAAGCAGGTGCGATGCTGTCAGCTCCCAGAACGACGCACACTGCACAGAATGACACGCGTCAGAGGTTTGCCGACTAATACCGGTTGCAGAATGAATAGAAGCAGAACTTGATAAGAAGTCGTTCTCGAAGCTGGGAAGCTTGAGAAAGGTGTGTAGTGCTGTGGGACAGTAAGCCTCCGGGTCAGCCTTAGGCCATGGCGGGGTAGCTGGCTGCCTATTGCGGCCAGGAACCAAAACCAGTATACGCCGCCTCTAGCTGCAAGGAGAAGGGTTCGTCGAAAAAACAGACACTTTCACTGTACTAAATCAATACCTTCGGGAGTTTCCAGTGGAAATACGATTTGATTGGGTTATTGTGCTCCACGGCCAGACTGTTGAGGCAGGTTGATCTGATGGTACGAAGTATAAGTAGCACGATAGGCCATGTCCCTGCTATTCACGGCAGGACTCCTGCCACTGAGGTCTGCGGTTTGGGCAGCAGGTCCCGATTCAAGATATCGTGCGTCTCAAGCGCAGGACTATGCTCGTGAGATTGATCTCCCACGCGTCGAAATGTTATCAGAAGAGATGTTTCATATCTCTGGACCTCTCGCGCCATGACGAGCTGGCTCCAGCACACCGTGTCTACCAGGATTATGACCTGGCACTGGCAGCCAGTCACGTCGCTCACTAGAGCCTGCAAGTTTCGATAATTGTGAGCTTCCTCGTTGCATCCCAAGTCATAGCTGGCCCAGGACCGGTTTTGACGCGAGAACGCCAAGTGCCTTGAGCGCATCAACTCTTTATTTTTATGCGACCCCACCATCTATCTACCTATGTATGGCGCTATCATTCTGTCATGCTCGAGTGGCCTCATGGCTATAATACTGCGGTCACCACGAGCAGCTCCTTCAACATTCTTGGGGCCTCCTTAGTGACGTCTTGGTCGCGCTCAAAGGAATGATCGAGGAATTTGACGGGAAACAGGAAAGAACATCAAATTTGGTCAACATGTATGGCTTGCTTGCCGCAGCCCTGTGCCTTTTAAGTTTTGAGGACTCTGACATCAACGCGGGGGGTGAGCTGAAAGAAAGCAGGAACAACGAGGTTGAGACCAACGCGATTGCAAGTGCGAGTCTCATGACTGGAGTAGCTTGAAGTCAGAACATGGAACGAAGCTTTGTTATCATTCTTCCTGACTATTTTGGAAACTGTCTTCCCTGGATATCTGCCTAGACGTACAAAATTTCGTGGCTCCAGGTTGGAAGCATGGGTAGACTAGCTGGGGAGAACATTCAGAGCTTGAGCGTCCACATTATTCATGCGGAAGGAATTCGTACAAATTGAAAGGATGAAGGGCAGCAGCAGCAAAGACGAGACTCCCAAGACTCAAATTATAATTATGAGTTTCATCAATAAGATTCATAGTCTATATCCATTTTTCGGCTTCAAGTACCCAGTCTGATTGTTAGGGCTGAGTCAGAGCGGTTTATGACTAAGTTCCTCTCGAGTCGCAAGATGATTTCTTGATTAAATTTCTACAGCCCCCAAAGCGCCGAGGCAGACGTAAAGCTATCCTTATGAAGTTTCGTTGTGACCAAAGGTGCGAATCTCGAAATGAGGGAGCAAGTGAAGCGGAAGATCACCTCCTAGCGTTTGGTACCATTCGTCCATGTATGCATGCCTCTCTGACGATACAAAGGTCGATCCTGCCCAGGTGGTGGGCTCTGAGGTAGGCCCTATCCATTTGCTAAGTACCTGGCTGGATTTTATCATGTTGGTGGAAGGAAACGTTGAAATCGTTACACCACCTGTACAAGTTTTGAGAGGGAGTACGAAGAATGAACTCACAATTGAGTCAACTCGACTGACAGCTTGGCATGCAGCACAGTGTTTTAGGAAAAAGCTTAGTGCTATTATAAAACCCCCAAGGCTTGCTGCTTATAGGGGTGTGAGGCCTAAAAATTAGAGTTACATCGCCTATTCGAGTTTAGCATAGTGCTATAAATTGGAAGCTTATAAAAAGGCATTTACTAGAAAGATAAAATAGTCTTTTAAGGCTTTGCACTTTACATATAAAAGATACATATATATATATATTATTGGAACGTTAGAACTGGTATAACTATGTTTGTATAATTAAATATTATTTATTATTAGCGGTACGGCTGTTGAGAAGGAAAGGGGATAATGTATAGTGCGAATCGTCGAAACTGCACATTGTAGCATCCTATTCCCGATGGTAAATATTAACTCAACTGTGAGTTCATTCTCCGTATTTTGGGCTGAAAACAAGTTGCTGTGGGTCTGCGGAACTTACTGCCAAGAGCTGCACCAACATTTCCCGGACTTGCTACGATCGCTGAAGGGCCCAACTCCAAAAGGAGAATGACACAAGTGAGCATTTGTGTCAGGGGTGGTAGGAGTAAGTCGAAAATGTTTGTTTGACGGTGGACGCCATGAAGCCGTAGAGGATATCATGGGACCAGCAACGGCCTGACAACGGGATTGCACTCTTGCACGGTGTTGGCAGGAACAATTTGAGGCACACAGATGTCGTGTTTGGCAATGAAGTTTCCAGGTACTCTTTGCTAAAGTAGAGTAATATACAGGAATGAAGTATGTTGTAAGAAGAAGACAGTCCGACCACTTTATAATGCGCCCCTAAGCAGCTTCAAATTCCATGGCTGAAATTTGGTTGTAAGTGCGCCTGACACCGCGCTGCGTGCCCAGATATGCTGTTTTTGGCAAACACTCTAGCAAGTGCCAGCCTTCTCAGGCTCACAGCCGGGAGTGACAGCCTTGTCACAGCCGACGTAGTCCTGGCACAGGGTGCCCTCGCCGCAGTTGTTGGACATGTTGGCCTGGAAGTCAAAATGTTAGAGCATGCACGGAGAAGAAGGACAATTTTGAGACAGGCAAGAGCCTTTGCAAAGTGGGCACTAACCACGTCGCCGAGGTTGGAGTTGATTCCAACCAGCTCTCCGCCGTTTACGGCTGTCACACCCTCCATGTTGACGGTGCGTGCGCAGTTGTCCTTGCAGTTTCCACACGAGCGGTAGACCTTGCCGTAGTCTTCGGCGTAGAAGTTGACAACCTAATAGGTTAGCTTGCGACATCATCTCATGGGATCGAACTAAGACTTACATTGACGGTACCACAGCCGTTGTGCTGGATGACCTTGTCAGCAGCACCGTAGGCGCCACCACCAATGATGTTCGCAGTGCCGTCACCCTTAAGGGAGATAGCATCCTCACAAACGTCCTCAAACCAGACAAACTCAAGGGTGCAGGCGCCCAGGCAGTAGACACCCTCCGCCTGGTCGGCACCAATGATCACGTTCCTCAAAGTGGCGCCTTCCTCCAGAACAAAGACAGTGTCGGCCTCGCCGCCCTCGGTTTGAGCCTGGCAGGCACCGGAGCCACGGTCGTACGTCTTCCAGCCACCGTCGAAGCTCTCGCCGGCGGCAATATACTGAGGCTCACTGAGGCTCACACTACCGGTCGAGGCGGGAAGACCACCATCGTAGCCAAGGCATGCTAACGCAGCGGGCACAGCGGCGGCGAGAGCGAGAAGAGTTGCTGAGGAAGGCATATTGTGCGGATTTTTGATGTTGGGGTAGGATGTGTTGAAACGGTTGATGCAAGAAATGGAAGTCCAATCTACAGATGCTACTGCAGTGTAGTTGATAGTGTGTGTAAAAGAATGTAAAAAGGTGGGAAGGGCTCGGACTCCTGGTCGTTGATGTTGGTGATGGATGATAGATTGAACCAATACTAATCGAGGTCTGAGTGTTCTTATATATTCTGAGGCTTTTGGTCATCAGAACACATCCAATCCACATATTGCAGCAGTTTCCTCAGCCCCGTGTACACCAACACGAATCTATCAGCGCCAATAACGTTGTCAGCGCCACACTCAAGGTAAGAGAGATTGAGGGACCGCCATAAGAGATAGGCCAAGATGGCCAAGATAGCCAAGGCGGCGACTCAAGCGTGAGGTGCGTGAAACAAGCCTTCCACCGGTGAAGAACATAATACTATGCTCCAGTGATGCTTCCTAAGTTCGCAAGCGAGCGATCTTCGCGGCATCGTCCGTACACAGCAGCAAACCTGGGCGACATTTGGTGATTAATTGCGCAGATGCAGTTTCGTCAAAGCATTGCAACATCAGAAAATTATTTCTTGATTTTTGTGCGCTGGTCCAAGCACACATACAGCTGCTCCTATGCGGGATGAGAGTTGTGCCCCCTTGTACGAAGTAATACTTCCAAGGTCCTGTGTGGATATAGGGTCAATTACTGAAGAGAGATGCCTGCGCAAGTAAGTGTCCGCGGTTCCACTGTAAGCAAGGGTCTCCTAATTGCGATATGCAAATGCCCACTCTATGTTTCGCGATCACGATACCAAGGCGCTGGGCCGATTAGATCGTGTGTCGGTAGCAAAGGTTGGCCGGCGTCTTGTTTCGCGTTTACAACGCCGAGGCCTGCCGTCAATGTACCTTAGGGATCCTGGCAGGCCCGCATTATTTGTTTCTCCACGAATTACAAAAGTACATTGCAAATTGTAGTCTCTGTGGATTTGCCAGGGTGCCTGACCCGTGCGCATCCACAGCGGCGTCACAGAGTTGTGATCGTTCATCCGAAGCCGAGGGAGGAACTTACCAGTTGGCCAATAGTCTGCCCAATCGAGTCATTTTCTCTTGGCTTGTGCGGAAGATGGCCATTGTCCACTGGTACTCTTGCACTTACGCCTGCATTACGGAAGATGCAAGCTGCCACATCCCTTGAAGAGCTTAGCCATCCACAACCACACTGATGAGAACTTCGAAGTGCTCGGTAAGGCAATGAACGCCTTACCGATGGACTTTCTGTCTAGCTCAAGACACGGGGCCAGCCTCGCACGCAACACATAGCTGGCACTCGTCGCCAAATAATTCGGTTCCCATTGGCAACACAGCATCAACTCATACTGTTTTCGTCTTCACGGCTTCGAAGCCTCAACAGCTGGTGTGATGACCCCTTATCATGAGGTTTCAACGTCCCGTTTAGGTGGACCTCTGGAGTCTGGGCAGCCCTGAAGGGCAAATCAGACGGCATGCGAGATATGGATGAGTTGGCGAGAGACATGGTCCTAAATTTTTGGAGGTCGATCGCCCTCGATCCCACGCATGATGTATCAAATATCAATTTTGACCCCGTACACTACTTCTCTGTGAACGAGACTGTGCGCTTGGCCTAGTCTACGTGCATATCGCCGGAAGTTGGACATGCATGAGGAGCCGGATTCCAGTACGAGAGGTCAGCCACTTAGACTTAGTCCATGGCTGACCTATTGAGAATGAGTACAGGTACGAAGAAGCCAGGCATTTTTACACATTCTCTCTACGACAGTTTCAAGGTTCAAATTTCATGTTAAGTGCTGGCGACGCTGCATAACACTAGTCTAATTTGAAACCCAACAGTCCTCAGACGACTTAGTGCTACCTAGGTAGCCTTCCAGGGTTGGAACATATGCCCAAGCATGAAATGCTCCTATCTTTGTTCGCAGCCCAGCGTTGGTGATGAGCCACGGAGGACGACCTGCTCCTGGGTAGTACCCACCCCTGCCCCTTTCATGATCCTCCTCGACGAGCAGGTATATGGAATGTACCCACAAATATGCAAGATACAGTATCCTCCATTGCAATATTTGATCTCCTCTGTCTTTACAGCATGGTTCCACCAAGCTTACATCCTCTAGGCTCAAATGGATGGTCAACTACTTAGCCCATTTGTCACGCGCTTTTAGGCGACTTTGCTCATCGCCTTGCCGACTTGGCTATATATATATCTGCATCAAGGCCATGTCTAAGATAATGATGATCATACAAACCTCGGTGAATTGGCTGTTTGCTCAATTTGATTCTTCGTATACAGCACAAAATTGTTGTTAGGTGGCTTCCTGGAGCTGTGACCGAACCCGTGGACAAGCCTCATCATTGTAGAAGGCCCCTGACTTCAATGGTGACACGCCAGCCTGCTGTTGGCCGTAAAACGCCCCCCAAAACAGAAATGGAATTGCTTTGATTATTCTTAGAGATTTTAGGTGCGGATTGTTGATATCGACGTCGTTACGACCTAACCTCGCAAGGTCGTGATGGAGAATTTCGAAATTGTCTGTATATCGAGAGGCCCTCATAATGAAATACGCGAGAACGGAGGTATTGCCGGCTTTCATTTTCTATAACAACGTAATATTAGCGGCAGAAGCCAAGCCGTACACGTGATGAATTGATTGGACTTGCTCTTGTCACATAGCCAGCCGCCTCTTTAGCAGTGGAGCGGAGGTCATGGAAAGTGTTCCTGCGATCCAGCAAAGCGACATCTGCAGGATACATTTCTTCCACATATCATTATTCTTATATTAAGTGACACTACAAAGTTCGATCAAGCATTGAAATATACAGTCTCGTGTATTTGTGGGTTTCTTTCCTATTCGTCATCAGAGAAATCGATGGTGATTACCACGACCTCCTTGCCACCCCTCCAGTCCTTGCGCTCTGCTGTGTTCTTGAGTTTCTCAACGGAAGCTGTGCGCATCTTCTTCTCAGTGATAATATTGTTGTCGATGACGGCATTGTCAGACCGAGCCCGCTTGGTTGAGGTCCGGGTGTTAATGGTAGGCTCATCGTCGGCACGACGCTTGTTGCCGCTCATCTGTGCCGGCTCTACACCAGCTGCCTTCGAGGACTTGAAGCGGTCATTAGCCAACAGTCTCTCATGCTCTTTGCGCAACTCGGTCTCCAAGACCAGGTTTGCCGCCTGGACCTTGGCCTTCTTCTTCAACGCCGAGTCGAACTCTTTCTGCGCCTCCTCCATGCGGATGATCTCCGCTTCGTAATCGTCCAGCGCCTTGTCTGCCACTTCTGCAAACTCGCCTCGGGACTGGATTCCCAAGACTTGCATCAACTCCCATTGCTTGTGCGACTCCCTCAGGCGAGCGGCTTCTGCTCTAAGGTCTTCGATGCGGCCGATGCCGGGAGCAAAGATGCGGTAGGCAAGACGAAGCTCGGGAGTGAATCTAGGCAGGGCGGCGAAGCATGGGACGGCTCGGTCTTTGACGTAGCCTGATCTCTTTGCGCAAGGCATCTTGAGATTGACTCTCTGAGACTGTGGATAGACGCTTGGAAGACAATTGTGTCAGCTTTCCGAAGCATGTAGCTCGGGTATTCGGAACATCATTCAAGTGCTGACATGGGTAATGACACAAACAGCATCGATAAGTGCTTGAATCATTGTCTTGAGACCATTGCAAGTTGATGGGGCATGCATAACAGCTTGTTGAACCGAGGGGAACGACTAACCATTGATAAACTGTCGTGGGTTTTGCTTTTCGAGTGCTTCTTTGGACTGTTGGACTGAGACTGAAAAAGATACTTCGCTGTGGTCACTGTGATTTGACACTGATGTGGGTAGATTGGCTGGTTTGAAGAGCACCTGAGTTGTTGAAGACGAAGCTGTAAACCAAAGGCCAAAGAGACCAGTCTTGTGCTATTGGCACAGACAGAAACCAAAGGCGATAGAGCTTGAAGTTGACCGAGAGAGATGGGATAATGTGCAGCGATTGGAGCTGGTCAAGACGACTGAAGGACTGTTCACATCTTCATGAGAAGAAATATGAATCGACGGACTGGCCACTAAGTGAGATATGGAAGGCCATGGAGGTGAAGTGGGTGCTGTTCTTCACACAGTACAGTCCTTCACGAGACCATGTACAGTGAAGGAAGAGCTACTCAAGTAAATAAGGCTCTACTCAGGGCGACAGGTCTTGTTCATAAGCAGTACCACACACAGGTCTGATACTAGGCTGGGTACTGTGCTGAAATGTAAGGAAAGATAGCGAAAACCACAATTCACAAGGAATCAGCAATGTCTTAGGAGTGTGGTGATGAGAATTTTGGTATGTTCGTCTGCAGTATTGTTTCAGTGATATTTTGACCTGTGTAGTCTTTATTGATATTGCCGTCATGTTTACACTTCTCTGTACAATGCATTGGAGAAACAAGGCTAGACATCAATAATGACAATAAAGCTAAAGCCCTAAACATCTGGTGTCAAGATTCTCATACGAAAAAAATAGAATGGATCCCTGAATTTCTGATCCAGACAATATCAACAAGAAATTGGACTGCTGCCATATATGCTGCAATACGGACGTAGAAAGGCCACACAAACTCATTTCGAGTCCCGACTACTGTCCCAACTACTTGCACTTCCGGCAGGCCTCGCCACAGCTTTCCTTCTTGTGCTGAGTCCTCAAGACGTCGTACATGCTCCTTCATACGGCATTCAGCGTAGAAAAGGAACGATGGTACGTGAAATCCTTGGCAGCTTCAGAAACAAATCGAGCCCAGCTTTTTCCGAAGCCATAAAATTGCATGTCAGCCTCTGTGAGAGGCCACATCCCAACATCCATTCTAAAAGAGAGAGCAGATACATTCCCAGCTAACTCCAGGGAGGACCGAGGCCAGATGAGGCTGAATAGTACCCTGGGGCCATCACAGGAACCGGATACGGCACAGGATATCCATGCGGTCCACCAGCCCAAGGCGGCGCACCAAAGCCGTCCCCCGCAGACTCCCAAGCGCCTGCAGGCCTCTCGCGAAGGAAAGAGTGAGATGGACTGGGGCTAGGGCTCCCACTGCTACCACCAGTACCGGGTAGGCCATCTCCGCGGCCTTCGTTCGCATTGGCAGCAACAATGCCGTTCAGAGCCAGCTCGATGTTCGGCGTGCCATCCAGCAACATGCTCCTCAGCTCGGCAGCATCTCGCGGATGGCCGCTGGATCCACGCGCACTCAGCGTCCGCTGGGAGCCGGCAGGGGCCAGCATGTCTTTCACATATTCGACGTGCTCGAGTGGGCAGGAGATGACGAATTGAGGCTGCTCAGGGCGTGTTTGGTCCGTCACCACAAATGACACGGCTGTATCGTGCTTCAGGCTCCGCGGCGCAGGAGGATAGAATTCGGGATTATAGCCCTGAGCAATCGGGTTGATATCGGAGCCGAGCATCCATGGACACTGCTTGACTGTCGTGGCGAGCCGGTCGAAGGGGCGCATGGTGAATGGCGGAGGCTGATATTGTGGGTGTACGACTTGTTGGTCTGGCCGGAGAGCTTCGGGTTGCCTCACATGCATAGCGTTGTGGTAGGTCTGAACGTTCTCAGCGGGAATCTGGTAGTGGTTGCTTCCGTGCTGTCTGGGAGGTGGCATCGGGTTGCGTTGAGGCATGTCGGCGCTGACGCTGGATGTGGTCTGCCAAGTGGATGAGTCCTGGATTCTACGAGCGCCGCTGCTCGATGGCATTGGCTCAGGTCGTTTGCATCCCCAGAAAGAGGCTCGCCTTGGCTTCTGCACTTGATGTCCGTACAAGAAGTTGCGATTGCGGTCGCGATCAAGACTTTCACGAGGCATATTGAAGTCTGTGCTCACCTTCTTAGTATGGAGCAGAAGTGTGTTGATGGAGACTTCTCATATACACCACTCCCTCTGAGGCGGACTCGAGAGCTGCCTGGGAAGCAAATGATAGCCTGGAACCCAAGGTGGCGCAAACCTCGAGACATAAGGGGTGTTTGATACTTCAAGAAGCTTGAACAAAACCACACGATTGACCTCCTTGCAGATGCTTTTCCTCAGGTGGCGCACAAGAACATAGAAGATGGAAAGAAATGTCCTTCCCCAGTTGTCCATCCGGAAAGTATCTCCCAAATGTCCTTGAACTCAACAGGCTTTTCCTTCGAGACCACCACTTTTTGGAAATCCGACCTTGCTGGAAGACTACCTAGGTAGCTTCAGCCGTCGGGGTACCCACCGCCAAGGGTCGAGTGGAAGGGCTCGAACGGTCATCGGTGTCTTGAGAGAGCATTCTGAGCTTCTCACACGCACAGACAGCTGGGACGGAGGAAGAGAATCGCACTTGGCTCAGAGGAGTGTTGTGTCTTCAAGAAGTGACGTCGAGACGAGGCTGAATGGGGCTATCCGGGTGTCAGTTGATCCCTGTCGGCCATCCTTGCGGCGGGTAATCTCTCTTCCGGGCGCCAGTGCCGGTGGCCCACCCCCAGCATTGACCCCGCCATGATCCCCGGAGACCTGCGGGACAAGCTTCCAAGTCTAGGTACCTACTGTGGTATCAGCACGCCGTTTGCGTGCGAAAACAGGTGAAGAGCTACAAGAGCACGACTCATCCGCTCGCAGTAGCCCAAGTCCGACAATGTTCACCTCTCCTATGAGTTACGGCCAGTCCTCCAGTCCTTCAATACGCCTCCGGCCTGACTGAACACCCACCGACATCTCTCAGAAACACCTCCCCAACAACCCAAGCCACCGTCACGATGTCGCACGCACCAGGCATGCTGTACGTAACAATGCAGCCCAAGCCGGGCCTCTCTCTCGACCAATTCCACGAGTGGTACAACAACGAGCACGGCCCCACGCGCCTCCGACTGCCCACCATCTTTAGCAACGGCCTGCGTTACGCCGCCACCGACAGCGAGCAGCCGCACTTCCTCGCTTCCTACGACGTCACCTCCATGCACCATCTCGACACCCCAGCCTACCTCACACTACGCGCTAATCGAAGCCCGCGCGAGGCCGAGACCATCGGCCAGGTTGACGTCAAGCGATACTTCTACGACCTGGTCTCTGAGCACAAAGCGGACGCCTTCAAGCCAATCGAGTCGCTGTCGGACGACGAGGCCGAGGGCCAGGTGTTGGTGGCAGTGGAAAATACAGTCACGGACCTTGCCGGTGCGGAAGAGCAGATGAACAAGTGGTACGACGAGGAGCATACACCTATGTTGAGCAAGGTACCCGGCTGGCTGCGGACGCGCCGCTACCGCACGTCGACCAACTTAGACCCGCAGGCGCCTGTGACGTTCCTGGTTTTGCACGAGTACGCCAAAGAGAACGGCATTGGTGGGCCAGAGTACAAGGCGGCGACGGACACCAAATGGCGCACCGAGATCTTCGACAAGGTCATCGCCACCAAGCACCGCCGCACCTACTCGCTCTTCTACCTATTCGGTCCTGGTCCGCGCGACCTTCAATCCCTCTCCAAGCTCCCCGCCTCTAAAGCTTTCATCTCTTCCGACGCGCGCATCAAGACCATCCCCAACGTAGCCGGGGCCGGTCCAGTGCTGCGCGCCTTCGTGAACACCGCCGACAGCCTCTCGATCCCCTACCAGCTCGAGGGCAACCCAGATCCGAAAGCGCCGACCGTCGCCTTCGTCAACTCCCTGCTGACCTCGCTCCACATGTGGGATCCGCTCGTCGAGATCCTCAAGCGCGCCCGTCCGGACCTGCGCATTCTGCGCTACAACCACCGCGGCTGTCACGCTGTGCCCGATCCCCCCGTCCCGGCGACCCTCGATTTGCTGTCCGACGACTTAGCGCTGTTGCTCTCCGGCCTGCGTATCGAGAAGCTGCACGCGCTGGTGGGCGTGAGCATGGGCGGCGCGACGACGCTCAAGTTAGCACTCAAGTACCCAAGCAAGCTGGCTCGCTTCATCGCATGCGACTTCAATGTCAACTCATCCGCAGCCAACACAGCCGCGTGGAAAGAGCGCATTGCGGTGGCCGAGAGCACGGGCGAGGATGGCGTGCCGGGGATCAAGAAGCTCGCGGGGCAGACGGTCGAGCGGTGGTTCCACCCGCACACCATGACGTCCAAGCCGGAGACGGTGGGTTGGATGACGGGGATGGTTGCGGATAATGACGTCCAGGGGTTCCGATATGGATGCCAGGCGCTTTGGGATTACGATATGCGCGGGGAGATGAAGGCATGCAGTGTGCCTGGGCTGCTTGTCGTGGGCGATGGGGATGGCAAGGGTGCATTGGTCAAGGCGATGGAGGGGTTCAAGGCAGGTGTGGGCGAGAAGGGCGTCGAGTTGGCGATCGTGCCCGAAGCTGGACATCTTCCCATGGTGGAGAGTCCCGAGGCGTATTGGGACGCTATCAAGAGCTTTTTGTGAGAAGCGCTGGAGAATGAATGGTAGACGACTTTGTGATGTAGTGTATACTTGCGCAAGCGTGATTTGCGCCTGTGCCCATCCTAGCATTCGGAATGAAGCGAATACATACATACAGCGAGCCAAAGCAAAGGCATGCTCAAAACCAACAACAGCAACAGCAAAAGCTCCCCCTGGATAAACAGACAAGCCCATCCCTCCTCCGCTTGCATCCCTCAGCGACCCGCGCTTGGCCCCTCATCACCCCCACCGCGCTCACGCCTTTCCAGCGGCGTGGCACTTCTTGAACTTGTGGCCGCTGCCACAGTAGCACTTTGCGCCGCGCGACATAGGCGGGACTCCAAAACTGGCGATGGCCTGGTTGGGCGCCTGGTTCGTCATCTGCAACATGAGCTCCTTGGCCTCGCGCTTGAGCGTGGCGTCGCAGCTTGCCGTACCACAGCAGGCGACAGTCATGATGATGACGAAGGGGTCGTCTAGTTTGTGAAGATACTATCGTTGCTCTCACTCAGCCTCTCATTCCAAAATCGGTCCCTCAATCCCTTCGTACAGCATGGCCCTCACAGCACATAGAGGCCTCACTCCCGCGGCTAGCGGGAGAATAGTGGAGCACATCCCGTCTGAGTTGAGGGGGTTAGGATCCGAGTGCAAACTCACCGACATGGGCGTCGCCACAATAGTCGTCGCATCGCGCTCGCATCCCTTGGAGCTGCACTTGTCTTCGCACGCGTCCAGTGCCTCGCCCGCGTGCTTCATCACGATGGGCGCCAGCGTCAGCTCAAACATCTTGGACATGGCTGGCTTCTGCGCGGCGTCGATGCCGATCAGGGAGACGGGAATCTCCTCCTTGAACTCGAGCTGGCGCTTCTCGCACAGAAACTGCATGCGCACCGGCTGCTTCTTGGCGGAGGCGGCGGCGCCATTGCCGTTGGCCGTGGCGACGGTGGTGGTCTCGCTGGCTGTGGTGGTCATGATGACGGCTTGCTAGTAATATGGGAAAGGGTGTATATGAACCGTTGATGTGGCTGGACGTGCTGTGAAAGCGAAGGTGCAAAAGAAGCGAAGGTCGGCTAAAAGGGTGGCAGTGGCAAATGCAGGAACAAAAGGCTGTGCTTGACTCGATGAAAGGTGGTTGTTGGAAGAGGACGAGACGAGGCTGCGGATGTTTCCAGAGCGTGTAAGCTAAGCTCAGCTGATGGTGACTGATGGTTTGAGTGAGCTACTGTTATGCCGTCGGCAGGAGGAAGGAAGTGAGTGGCTTTGGGGCCGCGGCTCGAAGCCCCGACACACTTGGGCGGTGTTTCTGATACGTGTCGTTCCAGAAACGAGCTTCAGGGGCGACTTCCGGGAACTCCAGGCCTAGTCTGGCCTAGAGAAGCCAGGGGTACAGGGGCAAGCTCGCTGCGCCACGTGACTACCCCGACTTTCAACGCGCGCTAAGGCAGCGGGAGTGCCCGTACATCTGCCGAGCCGGCCAGTCGGGGCGGCCGGACCGGATCGACCATCCCGAAGGTTGTCAAAGATATCGGACATTTTTCTCTGCCTTTTGAGGGTCGAGAAGGCCGATCTTGCGTGATGATGTATCTTTTGCACAAAAAGCGGGTCTGGATGTACTGTTTAAATGACAGCATATAGAATTCATTGTATCACAAAGTTGCACTCACAGTCCCTCTATGTGGGTCAGAAGGTAACAGTGCGCAAGAGCGGACTTGCGGGGGGTCTGTGCAATGTCGGCTATGCAATGTCGCTTGACTGAATCGGCGTGGTGTCACTTGAGCTTAGCCACAGGGGCTGCGGCTGCGGTGTAGTGGAACGTCGTGCACTCGAGCACGGGTCAGCAGGTCGCCAGACTCATCCTTAGGGGTTGTACGAAGTTGTGATCGATATGATCAAAATCTTCTCTTTCCTGCTCGTTGTGGGATGCGTTGGGGTTTCTCGTGGGTTCAAGGTCGGGTATGAGCCAGCTGCAATGGCTTGTGTGTGGCAGCGCTAGAAGGACAAAGGGGAAGGTGGTATCCCCTCTGGAGCCAGACTACCATTGACCCTCACGAATCCTCGAAAGTGTTCTTCGCGAGGTTGGCAATGACAGTCGCCGTTTCTTGATGGTCTTCTTCCCGTCTTCAGTTTTGGCTCTATTCGAAAAGCTTCGAATAGCCAGAGGAGTGTGATGCCCAATGGGGATGTGTTGAATAGAGTAGATACAGTGGGCATTTGTGCCAGCCAATTTGACTGCGGTTCCTAGACCGAGCCCTGCCAACGCACATTTCGGATTCGCGCGGCCCGTCGACTTCTTTGAGTGAGCGGCAAGTCTACGGCGCGTTCATCACGCTCAGAAATGTAGTGCATTCGTGGTGTCTCACAAACTGGGGAGGGCATTGTTGAAAGCTTAGAAGACAAACTGAAATGCTGTAAACAAAAACCGCTCTGGATGAGTGATACGACTGCCCCGTGCATGTGATCGACAGTAACGAATTAATCAAATAAATTGCATGGCAGTTAATTTATGAAGACGTTTTTATATTCGATCTGTCATTGATGGAATCTGCGATAGAGGTCACATCGCGCAGCTGGCTCCTTGGCATTCTCTCAGAGTCCTCATAGGGCATCCCTCACTCATACGTCTCGGCTAAATTCTTTCATTGCGTCTCCAACGATCCGGCTGGTCGCGATGAGCCCCGAATGGAATTGGTCACATTTCTTCACATTAAACTTGCGCAGACGATCGTTCTCGACCTGGTCCACCATCTGAATACTATGAACTGTCTCGAAACGCTGGGCGCTACTGACCGATCGAGTGCTACTCAGTCGAGTGCCTTTTGTTGGAGTATTGGACGTCAAAGTATGGATGGTGAAAAGTCCTGAGGAACGTTAGCTGGCTACCATATCAGTTAGTACTGGCTGATCTAGGTACGGACGGTGTTAAATCTGTTGTAATTTGTTGGCCTGTCGTTGTTTGCTGAATTAACTTGGAAATTGTACTCAGCGAGCATGCAGTCAGGCACGAGTCTAGACCTGGTTCGTGTTCTATGATCAACTGGTAATGAAGAGTTTGTAGATTGAAATGCATATCATGTGAATTAATCACCTAGGAGCAAAGTAAAATCAAGAGGGACCAATGTGCGTATATGAAAACATTCCCCCTCGGCCAAAGACCTCCGAAGGAGCGTTTACAGACCGCACACCGGTCAAAAGCCAATTAATCACACTGCTATATATACCATGGACAGCAATGCAGTCAAGCTGCATATGGTCGGGGAAGCTCTCTACAGCTGCTCCCTAGAAGGGATAGGATTTGAGCGGAAGGTTAAGATACAAGGCTTGTGAGAAGTGCTGAGTGGTATGTAGGTCACAGGCGATTCGGACCAGCCTTAGCAAGCGAGTACCCCAAGAAGAATCTACTAGGGATCCTGCAAAGCAATCTTCTTCCTCTCCTCGTCAGTCATAATTAATTATTAAGCTGAATCTACAGTATTACACTTATCATTAACCAGCAGTACTAGGCAAAAGCCCTAATAAACGCGCCTGTACTGCTCTGCAAGAAACCTTGGAGGTGCAGCAATGTTCCCTATAAATGTCCATGTAATATTCGTCGCTGAATTGAATATCTAGGTAACATCGTTGGATAATTTTGAAGATCGAAAGTCGGTATCGAGTGCATACTGCCATCTAGATGAAACAAGGCAGAGCCCGACGGGTTGATTCTGTTGCGGGCTGTTGCAACGGTGTGGCACCCTTCAGCTGTCTCCCAACAATTGCTGGTATATATATATGCTGCCATGAGCATTTCATGTTTCCTCAGATTACACAGAATCACGTCTTTACGACTTCTACTCTGCAAACATGGTAAGAAACCTTGAACAGCCCACATCCACGTTTGCCTTTGGGACTTTGTATTTACTTCGCAGCTGACAAACATACAGTTCATTCACACATTTACCATTGGAACTTCCCTCCTCAGTGGTCTCGTATTTGGTGCAGCTATTGTTCCGACGTCAAACTCAAGTTGGATCATGGAGTGCAACAGTGGAGGGAGTTGCTATTCTCTCGTGGGAGGGTGCAGTGTCCTGGGTCGTGTGCCGCAGACAAACATGATGTGCTGGCAGGATTGCTGTTGCCTTGACAGCAACACTAAAGTTCCGGCACAGGGACAGGCTCAAGCATGTTATGTATGATTACACGGTTCTTCACAAAATAGGTCTCGGAAGGCTCGGAGGTATCAAATGTTACACTTGGCCATCCTCCGTGGACTGTCGAACGTGGGGGAAACTATTTCGAGTTCGGCTAGCGCGTTGGGAACTTGAGGTTGCTTTTTCGCTGCCTGCTCCAGGGCCGTCACAGTGGCTGAATGGATTCCCGGAAGTCGCGGAAAAAGTCTTGCATTTCACAGTTCAAAAGAATGAAAAGAACCATGCACAATTCTTCTTCACTCTTTGGTTCTTGTTGCTTCCTTGGATCGAATTCTTGACGATGTTACAGTCATGATGCCGCTGGTGGATGCAGTGGAAGTTGGCGTCCCACATACCCTATCAAGAAGTGAATTCATGGGTAGCTCAAGGAGGGCGGGATTGTACTTTGGAAAGCCAACCAGGTTGAATGCAGACACGCTCGAAGATTTTGCTGCGGCATACTCCCATGCCTATTGCTCAGGCACCTAGGTCAGATGGTTTCAATGTGATTAGCGAGAAAGAAGTTGAGGGGAACGAGACTGTTATCGAAGATGGCGATATTACTATAACCGGAGTCCAGGCAAGAACTATTCCGTTTCAAGCCGGGAATTAGCAAATACTGCACAGTCTGTACGAATTGACACATTTTGTTGTTGAAATACGTACTGGTCATCACTGTAAGCTTTGACCTCTTTAGGTCAGCTAACTAGCTAATAGCCAGATCCAAGACTGGCTACGTGTTTGATAAGAGGATTTGCTCTAGCTATAAACAGTGGGCGCCCCCCATGAGGAACCTGTAGCTAGAACCTCTGAATCTACCGCCCTTACCCACATGTTCTACACATTTGATCGATTCGCCATTTTTGTAGGTACTGTTGGCACCAAGGCTGAAAAGCTCCGCATCAAGTTACCAAAACCGTTTTCAGAGCTGTCTTTGATGGTGGTCGTATAATGGATAAAAGCTGCTGACGGTCCTCGTATCGAGCACGAGCTGGCCGTAAAATGGTGGGTTCGTCAGATTTTCGACCCTCCACGGGTTGTGATTCCAGACATTGTCCGCCGATGTGGTGGCAATCGCATTTTGCGCAATATAGTATTGACCGCAGAATGTCTCGCGTGATGTCGACACAGACGTCACTGACTAACAAGGGCTGACTGCAGATACGAGCCGCCTCTTGACTGGCTCAGCTTTAGAGACTTGAGTATGCGAGTGTGACGAGTCTAACTCAAATGGGACATCGCGGGAAAAGCATCCACAGATCGTCAGTGGGGCCGGCATTGCGGTCTGCGTATATAGAGGCGCTCCAAGACACAATGGCACATCGAAAAGCCTGAGCTTTCGTGATGGGCGTCTCGCAAAGTCTCTCAGCGATTGCATAAAA
Organism: Plenodomus libanotidis; assembly: GCA_022609195.1. Classification (NCBI taxonomy): domain Eukaryota; kingdom Fungi; phylum Ascomycota; class Dothideomycetes; order Pleosporales; family Leptosphaeriaceae; genus Plenodomus; species Plenodomus libanotidis. Next base: position 33,040 of record JAGKQA010000168.1, on the reverse strand, counting down.
GAACGAGGTTCCTTCTCATCTCAGATGAGAGTTCCTCTGGGTCCATATCAACAACACTCAAAGAAAACCTTCACCGCCGGAACCAATATGACCACCAGCATCCTCTCCCTGCTCACGCTCGTGGCAGCGGCAGCAGCGCAATATGTCTCGGAGCCATATGCCATCCACGTCACTGGAAAGGACAATTCATCCATCGACGGTAATTCAACTCCCTTCTCGAGCCTTCTGGCGCACATGGCTTCTCGAGTCCAGAACACAGTACTGACTCGTCCCACCAGGCTACGTCTCTTCATGCCACGCAGGTGCCGCTATTGAAGGCATGTGCTACGGTGCAGTCACGATCGATGAGCTGAGCAGTTATGAGTACTACTATCTCAACGCGACATCGGAAAATGGCACGCAGGGCCTGCTCGTATGGGAACTACCGCTTTCGGCCGGCAACGGTACCATCGATTATGTACCCTCGGCGCTGACCCTGGGGCCAAACTACGGCAGCAACGTGGCAGTTCCTCTGTTCTACCCGGGGGTCGGATACAATGTTGGAGCTCTGTATGTGAACGTCGATCCGAATGGGACCATCTACCTCTACGGGGGTGTTGATGATTCGAAAAACAACGATACGTATCCGAGCCCGGTAAATTATTTGGGCGACCTCACGAACTGGGCATTGTGTTATCAATTTACTGGGGGGTACTATTATTATTCAATCGGATGGGTCTTTGGAACCCAGCCAGCGCAGAACCCCAGCTGTCAACCTGTCAACCTCACATTCGAGCCTGTTCCGGCTGCTGGGGGTGCTTAGTTTGTTGGTATAAAACATGGTATCTACTCAGTTCTCATCAGAAAATCTATAACAGGTTTCGATTGTTTAAAGGCTTCGTTCCGTACTGGGGCGGTCTCCTCAGGATTGAGCCCACGTACTGATAGATTACGCTTGTGGAGCAAGACCCTGCGTACATCAGTCTATCGGCTTGAGATATGATTCGAGGAACGCCTATGTGGTTCTTATTAGCGACCTGTATGCCGGCTGTGATGAGACTGTTGCGGCTGCTTGACCGAGGAAAGTGTATTTAATGGAGTCGTAGAGTCTCAGCCCAGCATCGCAGGCAGCCCTAAAAGCCCTGGAGCTCTAGCAACGTCGAAGCGTGTGTCTGGCCTCCCTTCGACGTGGAAAATCCATGTCAGTGCCGTGATGATGTTATTTTCGGAAGATGGAAGTAAACCAGCTCCGCAAATGTGTTTCACGTAGCTTGGATGCTCAAGTGGTGCCATGAAGCGTGTCTACCCTAGGTACCCTGGGAGTGGCCTATATCACCAGGCTATTTTGTTGTTTCCGAGGTCACTCTACAAGAAGCTTGGAATCCAAAATCGCCCAAAAATCCGCAGGTGACAAGAACCTCAGGCGGTCTTTTGGTACTGATTGCGCCAGTCTTTATGTGTCGCGGTGTTCGGGTCGCAAATGCCTGGCTCGGGGTGACGCGAACACTACTGCTGTCTGGAGGGAAATGGTGGCGCAACTTCCCCCTTATAATGTCTGCTTCTTACTTGAATGAAGAACATTCTTCTCAAAAGCTGGGCCTGTCACTTGTAAACATTCTTCGGCCAACATCACATGCGTTCTGCAAGCTTCTCAACTACATTTTTAATAATCACCAGCAGCTATACTTCGACATGACCTTCGTGAAGATGGCGCAAGGCTCCCTTTTTTTGGGCGATGCTGAGTGTGCCTATATGGATGTGATCCGTGATCTTGCCATGCTCCGAGATGCGATCACGCTCATTTGGGAACAGAGGCTTCATGGCGAATTGGACACCATTGCTGCGGCGGTTGCAACAAACACAGCCATCGGACTCGCCCGCGAACTGATTGAAGATGGTCATCCACTTGTCAAGAACGAGGGTAGACTTAGAAAAATGGCCTGGGAAGTCTTCGAGTCTGAAAAGGAGTTAACGAGAATCCCAATGTCCTTCCACTCAGAGTTCCACATGAATACAGCACGACTCTGAAAGTGCTGCAACGTTTCCAAGTTCGTCTGAAAGAGCACCAGAAACAAGGAGGATTGGGCTTGCCTACGTGCGTTGACGATCCTATTCGACTGTTTCCTACGTGAGCAAAATGGCATCATGCTGGCCACACTACCTGTGACTAAAGAGCTTCGACAAGGCTGAGTATACCGAGAATCCGTTGAGCCATTGCTTTCACACTGGCACGTTCTCGCCGGCCTAATTAATTTCAAGCTTCGCTGCGACTTCCACGACGTTGGCATGGAGCTTGCTAGAGCCGGACGGGTCATCAGAAACGGAGTCTACCTGTACAACGCTTTGGAGAGTCACACAGCTTTTGAACAGACAGCACGCTGGACATCTATGGACTACTTTGAGCGCAAATTCAGCGATGAATATTTCTATATTGATGGCCAACGACCCAGCAACTCTCGGAACCTTTTCAGACAGCGGTGTACGCTGCGCGAGCGCCGGCCTGCAGATAGATGCCTTGAACCATCCATTAGGCGCGAGCTTGATGCGTTACGGCGTCACACAGGTTGCACTCTTTTCGGTTATGTTTTTGCGCCGATTCGTGGGCAACCCGCATGTGGTCCAGTTTACGAAGAAGCACATCGTCGAGTTTGTTTCGCCCGGCCTGCGGACCCAACCTGAGGCACGAGAATTGAGAGGAAGATCGAGTTTGCCACGGTTGTTCTCTGCATCCTGAAGGCATTAGCCGACCAAGACGATAAAAAGAATGTGGAGCTTGTGGCACAAGCCGCTGCGGCAGTGCGTGGATTGGTTCCTCGCGATATCTTTGAGAAGCAACTCCGCGATGATTCTCGGAATGCCTTTACGGACAAAGCTGACCATGCTCTTTTGGGGCTTCAGGACAAAGCCGACGATGCTCTTTTGGGGATGCCGGCTGCGCAGGCTGAGCAAGCTGAGCAAGCTGAGCAACAAGCTGAGCAACAAGCTGAGCAACAAGCTGAGCAACAAGCTGCGCAACAAGCTGAAGCTGAGCAGGCTTGCGAAGCGCAGGCAGACAGTAACACCAGCTGGTGAGGCAACAAGTGCATTTATAACCAAGCATGGTTTGGGCAAGAACTTCAGCGATGCTCTTAGAGAAAACAGTCAGACAGCGCAGTACATTATTGATGGCATCCCACAGGCCCGCAGGCGGCTACCACAAGTGCGATTATGCGAAAAGCAATCATGCTACGTTGGTGCCAACAAGAAGCTAGCACCCCTCTCGTTCGGAGGGAAGTTACGAGACAAAGGAGTTTGTTGTGCTCAGATGCGGAGGCCCGACCGTTCATTACGAGGCGTCTCTTTCGACGACCAACACCAGACTGTAGACCGAGGTTGTTTTGATCCCGCTTGCTCGGCAGCTCGTCCTCGAGAGCCTGAGAGCTATTGTTGGCATACCATGTGGCTTCATAGAGTCTGGCAAGACAGTGTCTGCCCACATTCACCTGGACCTGTTCAAAACTCCATAGATGCGCCGCAACTCACAGCAACCTTTGCTCGTCACTGATCAGCGGCCCGCAGCAAGGTCAGCGAGACTGAGTACTGTCAGGGCGTGCATCTCGGGAGTCGATGGATGAGCAGCTCGGCAGGTAGACAGACGTGGGAGAATCCAGGACGTATGTGCGCTGAGACAAGGGCACAGTCTTGGGCGGAAGACATGGGCAGTACAACGTCATGGACTTGGCTCGAAGCTGCTGATTTTCCCAGCTTTGACATCCATCCAGTACAATACACTGTCAGCCATGAAACTTGGCCGACTGCTCCGTGCTGGTGCCAGTATTTCAGAGCTATCAGTTTGTTGATGATGATGATGATGAGGTCGGACAATCTTGCGTGGACTGTGTATGTGCACTGACTGGGGTGTGCATTGGCATGGCAGCATGGTCAAGGTCCTGTCACCGGAACAAGCAACCGGGCCATCCAAGGGCAAATCACCAGAGGTCCAAGTGTAGCCGGCCCGGTGCGGTCGTGGCTTTGTGACCACGCAGCCACGGGGCCTGGCTCTGGTCGTAACAACGCGTCGCGGCGTGCGGGCAAGGCGTTGCCCTGGCAGACAAACTTGTAGGAAGCCACGGTCTGTTGGAATCCCCCTGCATCAGGTGCCGCGCATAGCACCACGGCAACAGCTGTGTCATGACTTTGCGCTGCCAGGCTGGCGACCTGGCGGGAAGTGCGCAGGCTCGCATGCTCAGTACTGCATATCGTGTGTGGATGGGTACCATGTGCCTGTCCGCACGCCGTGGCCAGAGCTGTAGCCTCTGAGTCGTCATCGTGTGGCTTTCAGACGGTGTCCTTGTCATGGAAGCACGGACTGCGGGCAGTCGAACCGTTGAGAATAGATCGTCCCAAAAGTGACGGCCTCGGCCCACATGGCCTCTTGAGCTTAATTCGGAAAAAGGCAGAGAGCCGTCAGGACCGTGCAGCAGATGCCGTGAAACTGGTGCGCCGGCTGCGGCCTCAGCTGACGCTGATGCTGATGCTCGGATGTTTGTAATGCAGCTGGAAGAGGCAAGAAAGGGCAAGAATGGCGAGGTGATGTCGCACCACCTCCAGGCCCAGCCTTGCTTCCAAGGACGCAGTTTTGGACGCTGCAAATCCACTCGACGAGCCCAGCAAAGGGCGGCGGCCTCCTACTGTGGTATCCACCCGGCTCACCGCGACAGCACGGGCGCTATGCGCGCCCTGCAACATCGACGTCATCTTCTTGGGAGGGCCCGTCCAGTCGTCTAGTATTCGCCGTCCGCAAGAGACACCCAGCAGCATCGCGTGATCTGCCAGTGTCTGCAGGCCTGCAGCACTTTTCTGGGGCCCCCCAGTGCATTATGACCGTCCACCCGGCGCGCACCAGCCCATCATGGGCGGCCAGCCACGAGATGACGTCTGCAGCAGGACAGGTGTCACGCCCTTATTGTTCTGTCTTGCCTGTCTCGTCCGCCCTGCTGTGTTCCCGCCCGCTCCGGCTGGCCACTGGCCACGGAGCGCCACTGCTGCTCCTCACCGTGGACGTTGATTCCCCTTGGCGATCTTCAATGTGCGCAGTGGTTGTCCAGTTCTACCAAAAGAAGATTCATGCCCTGCCGTAGTGCCAGGCCAGCGCAGCCAGCTCCGTCCCTTCTCCGCACACTAGAGTCCTCTCTGCCGCCCCGATTTCTGAAGATCGCGCACTTCCCGCTCCTACACACTGGTCTCGATTCCGACTAGTCAGTCTGCTTCTTTCCACATTTGGGTTTCCATACGTTCCAATAGGTTCTGTCCGCAAGAGGACCTGAGATACCAAGGCCGGTTCGGGAAGACGGGCATCTTCAACCGCCCCCATCATCTCTCCATTTCCGTCTCGCAGAGCCGCCACACACCGGCTGCAACCACACATCTGGGTCGAGCACAGCCTGACAGCCCGACAGCACACAACACCTGCAAGTTGGCAGTGAGATCCGGCCGGCTGTTGGAGCCTAGTCGGAATCCTCCGGCTGCGTTGATCAGTCCATTAGTTATCATCTATCGCTGCCGTTGCAAAGAAAAACCCACGCGACATCAGCTTGCCACCGTCCCCAGCCTGCCAGCCTCGAACCCAGACGTCGCACCTCTCTCGGCGCCCCAAAGCGTCCCATCTAATTAGCCTTCCGGAACTACATCCGCGGCCTTCCTTCTCTATTCCCGAGTGGTTGGGTCACTGCCCTGTTCTTTGTCACCTCTCAGGGGGCCGTTTCACCGCTGGTCATCCTCTCGGCCTCGGACTACAACGTCACAGGCAGCCTCATAAGGCCTTCCCACCCCCTAGCCCGTGGCTGACAGCACACGCTCCTCGCTATAGTGTCGACAACATCTGCTCACCACTTTCTGCATCCGCTTTGGCACCCATTTTTGGCTTCCGATTTTGGCAGTGAGAGACCTGAGAGACAGTGACACTGCAGCGAGGGAGCGATCTGCCCAACCCAGTCTTCACCTGCACCTCAGCGGTGCAGCTTCTCAACATGTACGCCTACGACACTGGTCCTGGCCGCCGGACAAGGGACGTCCCGCCCCGCTCATCGGACCGATACCGTGACACGGGCTTGTACGCAGACTACGCGCAGCCAGCTCGGTCCAGATCAACACGCTATGCGCAGGACGCAGAACCACCAGCACGTTCTTCACGTGACCGCCACCGCAGGCAGTCAGTCTCGGGACACATGAGCGGAGATGAGGGAGGCAGACCATCTCGGCGGGCCAATGTGATTGCGTCGGACGACGGACGGACCTCGCGAGACACCTATGGCACTGTATACCCCGAGCGAACATCTCGCCACGATGCTGAAGCCAAGACGAGCGACCGGAACAGGCAGTTCCGGGAGAAGCGCAGCGGGTATGAGACGGACGAGGCCGACAAACTGAGACGCGCGAAGAGCTACAGTCCTCGGAGGGCAGCTCGGGAAGCCGAGGCGCCACGCAAAGCCTCGCCACAAGCGCCGTCCAAGGCGGCCTGGCCAGAAGGCGACTACGGTTCTGACCCTTACCTCTCCTCCAGCAGGAAGAAGTCCCGCGGGCAGCAGTACTACGGCGAGGATGCCTACACAGGCCACGGCAGCAAAGACTACACCCACGACACCAGCCCCGCCGCCATGCCACGCCCCCCAGCCGGCGACTACACCCCCTACAGAACCTCACCCCTCTCCTCCGGCCACGGCAACTCGGACGAGAAACTGCCCAAGCACTCGCGCGAGCCCAAGAAGCCCACCTACAGCGCTGCGTACCCAGACTACGACGCCCACGAGCCACCGCGCCGCCGCCGCTCCACCCGCGTCCCCGAAGACAAGCCGTCCTCCAAACCCGCACCGTACGACGACTACGGAGGCGCCGCAGCGCCTGCGCCGTCTCGCGGCCGCGGCGACCGCCCCCTGCCCGCACGCGACTACGACGACGACCCCTACGACCGCGCGCCGCGCGCTCGCCAGCGCCAGAGCGTCCCGCCGCAGGCGACACGCTCGCGCTACCCCGAGTATGACACCGACTACGGCGCGCCGCCGCCGCGCCGCGCGGCGTCTGTGAACCACCATCACCGCGGCGGGCGACATGGCTACGAGGACGAGGGTCGAAACCCCTACGGCGACGACAGGGGTGGTGGTGCTGGCCCGCGCCCTCGCGCCAGGACTGCTGGTGCTGCTGCCGGTGGTGGTGGTGGTGCTGGTCGCAGTCCCGGCCCGCCGCCTGGTCCGGGGGCCTCGGCGCAGGCGCACGCGGATCACCACGCGAAGCAGAAGAAATGGGGCAAACAGGCCGGGAAGTTATTCATGACGCATGCGGTGCCGGTGATCAAGCAGGAGGCGGTGCCGTTCTTGACCAAGGCGGCGCAGGCCTACATGCAGCAGAAGGCGGCACATTAGGAGAAGACGCGAGCTGCGCCGCGAGGAGGTGAGGATGACTTGATGTGGCCAAATGAGAGGGGCTCCCTCCAATGAGATTACGAAGATTTACGGCCGACATGTATTGGGATATCGGAAATGACAAGGTTTCGGTGAAGCCCAACAGGATAGTGTTTGGTTGGTTTGTTGTTGTTGTTGTTGTTGTTGTTGTTGTTGTTGTTGTTGTTGTTGTTGTGTGCTTCGAGCGTTTCGATACAATGACATGGGGCGACAGGATCCAAAATATACCGTGGCTTGTCTTTAGGTTACGCTGCGGTCTTTGTGTTTGTTTGGCATTCGTTTGGTAGACAAGAGCTCTCTTTAACAAACTCCAGGGGCGTTTCGATCTGCCCCAGGTTGGGGGCAGGTTGAAATCGGACACGCGTCTTTGTAACAATTATCTAGGATAGTCACCACTGAAAACCTTGGAATGGTATGACTACTCTTGTCATAACCGCAGCTAGGACAGTGATGCTTGGCATAGCTGCTGGTGGGCCAGTGGGCCGAGCGGGCCTTGATTTGAGCAATTCCAGCTACGTTTTTTCTTGATCTATACGTGTCTATGTATTTCTGTGGTGTACAGAAATGACCGGTACTACCTTTCCACGCAGTCCTTTCATATGCATGCGCACGGCGAGAGCGGTCCTGATTTTGCAATCCCGGGTATAAGCTGTATCCATAGACTTGCTAACTCCTCGATGCCTCTTCAAATGTCAACACTGCCCTGCCTAATCGGACAACGCATTGTAGCTGAATGTTTCAGGCTGCATTCTTCAAAGGTTTTACTTGTACTGCTGTCCATTATTTATCAGTCTGTCGGACGTCTCTTTGCCCCGTGTGTTTCATGGCCACCTATGAGTCCGCAGGCTGGCAGCCAAGTCATAATTGACCAAAATCATACAATGGTTCCATATGCTAAAGCCGGGGGGGAGGGGGGAAGCCTGTGGTATGGCTCCATGGTTCCAGATGCAACCTGTATGTGAAAAATGCTTGAATTGCACTCATATATATGACTCTTACGTTCGCTTCCAAGGTTTGTGAGAACCATGCCGTTGAATAAGTTGCCTAAGGCTTGGGATCCCCCCTTCTCATTCCTCTAGTAATCGCGACTTCAGTTCGCGCCCAAGTACTCGACAGTGACGTGGCTCGATTTCAAGCCAGTGCAAGCACATCCGCCTTGGTCAGCTGATGCCAAACTTTCTCTCGTCGTCAACTCGCGATCTGATCCACCATTTTGCTCGCGACGGGCAGCTCACATTTCCTCAACTCAGCATCGGCGTTTGCACGCTGCTTGCTTCGTCTTCCGCTCTTCTTCCGAATACTTTTGCTTTTGACCGTCAGAGACGTTCGAACCGAAGTTCTATAGTTGTGAGTTCCAATATCCTGCCCTTCCCTCCCACCTGGGCAGCCCAGGAGGTCCCTCCAGCCTGGTGCCGCTGGCATCCTCACCGCGACTGCCCAAAAAAAGAAAAACCTCGAGAAGATTACATGTCCAAGGCCAACAAGCAAAGCATTCCTGTGCAATAGAATCTTCATCTCTCATCTACTTCTCTACCAAGCTCTCTCCCCAGTGTGCAGGTGTCTCCTTGAACCTTGCTTTCGCCGAAGCGGAAGACGAGCCGTGCTAATAGTCGAGATGGCAGATTCTTGTACGCACGATGGCTTCCCTTCGTGGTCGCCACAAGCGGTTTAGGTCACGCAGTGACGACGACCACGTTCCCGTGGCTCTACCATCTGACCGTCGTCGAGGTCAAGTCTCTCCTACCATGAACGATACACACGAACACAACACCACAAAACGCAATGGCCCCAGGCGCGGCCTCGGGCTCATGTCGTGGCACTCCAGACGACAGAAATACCTGCAAAGACAAGTTGCTCGCCGAACATCGCCCGACTCAAGGAGTCAATGCTATTCCTGTGGCCAAACGACTCAAAGCAGAACACGTTCTAGAGGGTTCACGTGGCCGGAAACTGTCTCATGTGGCCACGACAGACCATCACGACCCGTTCTCATCCTGTGACATTCCTGCTGACTTGGTCTCGAATGTCAAGAGGCACGACTTTGATTAACTCGCGAGGACCTTTGATAAATAGCAAGGTGGAGGATGCTGTTAAGCTGTAGGAAGAGACTGACACGCTGACAACATGTGTCCGAGACTGGTCCCGAAACAACCCTCCCGGATACCGAGGTTCTTCTTGCCCGAAACTCAACGTGGAAAAGATGGATCTCGAGATCGCCCAGGCCTGGGCGTCTTTGGACGGTGTGGCACCCTTGCGTCTGACTGGTATGGCCGCCGTAGCGGTCACCCGGGCATGAAGAGCACTGTCTTACCCTCACGCGTACTCAGGACTGGCGACCACAGTACAGGAGTGCTTGATCACAGGTCTAGGCGCATACATGCACATGGGTCTCTGTGTACCCGAGTTCTGAGCCCCTGTAATTACGGATCCGAAGAGGCATTTCTTCGAGCAGGCCATCCTGCTTCTGTATGAGGTCTGCATCGTGGTGCCTGATGACTCCGAGCAAGATAAACAAAATGTGTTGACGAGAGTCACACCGTCAGAGCTGCATTATCTTGCCATATACGCAGCTCAAGCACGGAGTCTTTACACTCAAAAACAAAAGACGACCACCCGCCGCCGATCAACGTCACTTCCCATGCTCCTCCAGCTTCTCGACCGCTTCGCCAACGTCAAAACGAATAGTACTTCGATGCTGCCTGGCCATCCAAGAAGTAAAAATTGGCAGGAGTGCGTCACGCGAAGGATGATCTGGGCCAACACTTACAACACTGCGAAGAGACAAGCTTTGCTTCATTCAGTTCCATTGCCCACAAAGAAAAAAAATAGTCAGCCAGTAGATGTTAAGACGCCGATGTACGGTACGTAACCAGCAGCAATACAACAAGATCCCCAACATGGAAGCCAAAGACGAAGCTGACAAGAACATTATAAGCTCAGACGACGACCTGTCTATCTTCCGCTGGGTGCACGACCAAGGCGAGGACTGGAAGAGGACCGACGAGCTGCACGAGACAATGCAGCGGGCAAGCCAGGCAGCAACGACTAAGAAGGCGGCAGATGCTGCTGCTGCAGCTGCTTGCGAAGCGGAACGAATCGAGAGGGCCTGTCGCGCAGGCATTCAGAACGTGAAGACCGCCGAGATGGATGCTGCCTGACGGGCCGCTGTGAGCAGAAGTTCTAGGGTGAAGAGATTGAGTAAAGACGCAATGGCTTTTGCCGTCTTCTGTGTGCTCGACTGTGAACCCAGCACAAAGCGCTATCTAAGTCGCAGCCAAAATTTGTATGGCAGCTGTTAGTCGGCGGAGTCGGGCTAACTGCTGCTGCATGGCTGCGTGCCAGCTCTCCACGCATAGAAGCGTGTTTCGCGTTGGTGTCTCCTTCTAAATTTCCTTACATCCCACGCACAATGAGTGAGTTCGAGTCCAGAAGACGAAAGAAGAGCGCATTACCATGCATTTCCAGCAGCACGACACTGCGCAGCACGCGCCGAGAAGACGGACTGTGGGAAAGCATCGAGGTGGATGATGGAGCTCAGCGCGTTGCAGCCTCCTCAAAACCTCCAAGCGCGCCAATAATGCCCTCAAAACCTCACGAACAAACAACGAGCTCACCCTGCTTCCATATGAAAAGCACAGGCACGCAGACCTCGACTCAGACAATGCTGGCCCCGTCACCTCCAGCATCGACTCCGCCGGAGACCCTAGCTAGACCTCCTTGCGGCGGCACCACGACCTCTGAAGAGACACTACTCAACGATACACCACAGCAACATCTCTTCCATCATCCACTTGCTACAAACAACCAGATCGATACCTTGCCTACGCCACCTACATTTCCCAGCGGCGCGACAAGACGACGCGGCAGAGCCAAGAAGACAGTGGGCTTCCGCAATGTACGGAGCATGCGATTCTCGGACCCAGTTCCATTCGAAAGCGAATCTGGACGAACAGCGCGGGATTCTCACGTGTTCGTCCGTCTGCTCAGAGTGTCCGTTGAGCGCAGCACCGCCTTGTCAGGAGAGGCACGGCAACAGCGGCAGGAATTCACGTGGAACAACAGGGCCAAGGGCTGGAAGGCGCCTGGCCGGAGAAGCGGGGAGGCGTTCTTGGAGCTCCAGGGTCTGTTCGAGGTGTCTCTTGGTGCTGGCGCAGTCATACATCCCGTTGTCTTGCCCACGGAACAGGGGGGCGTGCGGCAGCCGATCATGATGTTCTGGGACGCTGCGAGGTGTTGCTTCTTGGGAGTGAATCAGGATGGGGACACATTGTCGGTGACTTTGGGAGAGATGAGGGATATGGCGAAGGACCCGTGGGCGAGGCAGTTTGTGGGTTACATGCTGGGGTGAGTGGGATTGGTACGCTCGTGGACGCCATGGAGACCAGGAGATAGATAGACCCGGTCAGTTCTGGATGGCCCGTGTCAGTTTACCTGGAAAAGTGCCACCAGTGCCTATCTAGAGACTACCTACTGAGTCCAGTAAGTGGAAACGACTGTAGAGGTTCCACACTGCTCAATTCACATCGTGAGCCCAAGGCGTCGCCTGGGCCCCAAAGAGCCCCACCGACTGCAGTTCAGATTCTGTCGCCAATGGTAGGAACATACTTCAGATCCGACCGCCGCCGCAACTTCTCTGCGCGATTTATTCTAAATTTTCCTTCTTGCATCCGCCACCGTTCGCTTTCTTCCGCCCCTCCTGTTTTTGCAGGGGCCACAGCGACAGGCACGCTGCTTGTGGCAGTAATAGCAGCAGTACAGGTAGTGACAGTGATAGGGTATCTAGCCTCATGAACGGGGCCTCTTTGATATGGCTGCAGGTGTAGGGGTAAATCTGTTCTGGGATCTTTTCGCCCGCTGCTGCTATTGCTACTATGATGTGCTTTCTGGTTACGGCGGGGTTGGTCTTGGGTTTCAGCGACGATATTTTCCTTTTCGTGTGAGAGTTGTTCTAGGGCTCATTGTTATTTTTGCACATGTGTACGAGGGTTTGGTATGCACACTGTATGCCAGATGGCTCCGCCACAAAAAGCCAACTGAGCTAGAAGTCTTCTGGCACACGGGCGACTGGTGACTTCGACCCTTGGCGTTTGACTTTTGCTGATAGGTGTGCCGAAGTCTGCGTCATGCTAGTGTCAAGACTCCTTTTCGTGCACAGACGGGGTCATTATTCGCAGGCAGAACCGCACGGTCTCAGACGTGTCCACCCAAAATAGGAAGGACGAAGATAGTCTGTTATGGTGTTGACAAGATCTCTTCTGAAAGGCTTGCCCAAGTGTCTAACTGCTTAATCTCGGACGGAGGCATCGAGCAACTCTATAACTATTAGTCGCAATGCCCGCCTCATCTACTTTCCGGACTGTTCTAATCATTTGTATGATTGAATTTCTAGTGACTCTGTGTTCTTGCTTAAGATAGGGTTCGCATCTACCTCAGCAGTCTTGCAAGCTCAAATTAGACGCCGAATGAGATGCTGAGGCTGCTACGATAAAAACATGGCTCCAACTCGACAAACGTTGTCCTCTCGGACGACTCTACCAAGCCAACTATAGGGGTTCGAGGTTCTGGCTCACATGCGAGCGCCGAGCAGCTCCTAGATCGTCTTACTGGAGCCGCAGGGCGCAGCTGCAGACCCGCAAGAGTCAGTCTGTCGACTTTTGTAATTATCCGGCCGGAACAATCATCGGCGTTGATGGTTGACGGTCCTTAATTCGGGCAATGTGCAAGCTGTGAAGGTCAAGGCAGGAGCGAATGTCGTTGGAGCAAGGGTTGCTCGCCTTGCATATGCCAGAGTCCTTCCTTCCACTTTGAGCCCCTGCATCGGATGGTGGGGCAGCTCGAGCTTTCAGGGACCCCATCAGTGTCACCACCACTTTAGTAGAGGACGAACCTGGTCCCTTCCAAACTTTACAGTTCTCCTCCTCAGGTCCACTGTGCTTGTTGCACCCTGCAATTGCTCGAGAGAAGTATTTACGACTTTCAGGTTGTTGAAGCTGAACGACTAACCCCTCTAGAGCTTCTTCTGTCGTGCTGGGGAAAGAGTATTACAATCATTGCGTGCTCTTCGAGAAGGAGTCAATTTTCATTCAGGCATCCCGGCATGATTGACTGTCTTGTTCCGATACCCTTCTCCAACTGCTAACAGCTCGAGCAGGCCTTAGGATCATTCCGTGTCTCCATGGAAAACAGCGACCTCCCTGCTTCGTGAACGCCGGTCCATCTTTCTGCCTGCCCTCCAACCAGCTTCGTACCGTCACGCCGCGAAGATGGAGGTTCACCTTCGTGGTGTTTCCGAGTATCTCAGACCCGAGTCTTTGAAGAAGCAGCTGGTGCCGTTCATGGCCGACCTCAACATTCCAGAACACGAATTCGTCTGCGAGAAGTACTACAAGCAGAAATGGGCCAATCTTACCTTCCTCACCCAATCTCAAGGCCAACATTTCCTGAAGAAACATGGTCAACAGCAGCTACCTGTTACTGGCTCCCAACCCTCGACAGTCGGTTCAATTCGAGGTCCAAACCGACGACCTCGGTACAAGCCAAGACTACACCTCATGGGCAACCAAGTCTTCTGTACTATGAGCAAGCCACATAGCACCAATACCAACGCTGTCCCCGGACAGCCCAACCCAATCACCTTGAAAGGTCTGAGCTACGCTCATGAGGAGAAGGCAAAGCCCACTCGAAAAACCGAGAAGGAAACGGCACCCAACATCTTCGAAGTTGAATCGCTCGCCTGTGGCCACAATGTCTTCGATAGCGGACGCCTTGTCTTCATTCCGGAGACTGAGTGCACAGATTCAGGGATTGCAAAGTTCACAAAGAAGATATTGCTCATCAAACTCATGAGCGGACTTGTCGTCCGCATCTCACTTGACACGATTGCCCATCTTGTTTACGGTTTCCATCAACTCACCATGACGCTCTCGGAAGTGCCCTCGTTCTTTCGCGAGCACGGCGCCATGTATCGGGCTGTGAGCCAGCTCACACAGCAATTTGCGGCCGTCACTTTAGATGAGCCCGTTCCAACTGAGTCGACAAGAACGCGAATCAGAGATCTCGGGGGTCAACACGCCCATATCGTGGGTCACTGCATGGTTTATCAGCTGAGACTCTCGGGAGAGGACCTGGCAAAAAAGCTGAAGTCTCTCTCCCAACACGAGAGCCTGCCTCTTGTGTATTTCCCATTGGCCACTCAACGAACACCACCCGCGGAGCTCGGACACAGCCAACAGGCTATCGCAGCTTTGATGGCCCAGCTCAACAACTACGAGCGCGATAAGAAGCTTCCTTTCGGTGTCTTGTTCCAGCTTCAGGCGCTAGCTTACAATGCATACCTCCACCCTGGCATCGTGCTGAACTTGACCCAAGAGCTCCGTCGCACTCACAAGTCGGACCAGCTCGCTGGAAGACGGCTCATATCAATTGATGCCCTGAAGCTATTATTCAAACAGTGCTCCTGGGCTGCACCTCACGTTGACCCATCAGAATTTGAGGTGGGGCCCATCATTGATCTTCTCCGACACAATGAGGATAGATTTTGCAACGAGACTGCGCTACGCGAAGGGCTCGTCGGATCACGTCAAGACAAGGCATACATCCACCGCGTTACTGTCACTCCGAGCAGAATCACGCTGCACGGTCCGGAGCTGGAGGCCATGAACCGCATTCTCAGAAAGTTCCCGAATCATCATGAATACTTCATTCGTGTGCAATTTTGCGACGAGAATGGGCAAGATCTGTTCTTCCACCCCAAGATAAACTACGATGAGGTGTGGACTAGGTTCAAGTTCGTGTTGAGCGACGGCATTCAAATCGCTGGCCGCACATATTCTTTCCTGGGTTTCTCGCACTCCTCTTTGCGTTCACACAGCGCCTGGGTAAGCAAATGTGGTGTTTCTTTCCTGAATCCAGCTAACCCAGCCACGAGTTCTCGGCGCCATTTGTTGATGACCACGGCAACCTTCAGACGTACTTCAGCATAATCAAGGCCCTAGGGAATTTCTCGAAGATCCGCTCGCCGGCGAAATGTGCGGCTCGGATCGGCCAAGCCTTTTCCGAAACTCCATTCTCATTACCGCTCGACGAGTATGGCATCCGGGTTGAGAACATTGGTGACGTGACATCTACAGATGGAAATCGGGTGTTCTCCGATGGAGTCGGCTCAATATCGATGGATGTGGTGCAAGATATCTGGACCTTGATTCCTCAGCGCAAGGCCGCTCCAACAGCTTTTCAAATTCGTTTTCAAGGCTCCAAAGGCATGCTAGCCTTGGACAGCACGCTGACAGGCTCCAAAGTGCGATTGCGCCCTTCCATGACCAAATTTGAGAGCCATGACAGCCGCAATCTCGAGATCTGCGACATGGCATCCAAGCCAATTGCTTTGGTGCTCAATCGCCAGATGATCAAGATTCTTGAGGATATGGGGGTGGACACAGCGTGGTTCTTGAGCATGCAAAACATTGAACTTCAGAGACTAAGAGAAGTGACCGCAGACCCTTACAGGTATGTTACCTCGACCTCATCCGAGCGACTACCGTCCACAAGGCTATTCTAGCTCTTTCCGCATTATAGAACAGTCTAATAAATACAACAGTGTCGCCGATTTCTTGCGTCACAAGAATGTCGGCGAAAGCATCCGATTGCATCGCCTGTTCCGCCAAGCCGCAAACATGGACATCGACTGGCGGAAAGATGGCTTTCTGCGCTCGGTGGTTGAAGCCATGGTGCTCAGAGATCTGCAAGTACAATTTCTTGCTCTATCTCTCCATTTCGTCATTTGTTCCGAGTTTCAGCTTGCATCTCGACTTTCCTCGTCGCGCTTCAAGACACTCCAATGTGGGCTTGCTCCCGAGACATGCGACTAGCCCACTGGACGAGTAAATCACTTACTGACATAGATCGCAGACGACTTTTGAAGCATAAGGCTCGTATACCGGTCTCGAAGGGAATTACTCTGTTTGGAATCATGGACGAGACTGGACTTCTCCAGGAGGGCCAGGTCTACGTCACTTATGACTTCTCAAGTTCAGGTAACAGATATGAGCCCCCGCCTCTTGATGGTCAGGCGGTCATTGTCACTCGATCGCCTGCTCTTCACCCTGGAGATATTCAGCTTCCTGTCAACATCATCCCGCCTCAAGGCCACTCTCTCCGACGTCTCTGCAATGTCATTATCTTCAGTCAACACGGCCAGCGAGACCTGCCCTCTCAATTATCTGGTGGCGATCTGGATGGTGATATTTATAACATTATCTGGGACGCTCGAGCGATTCCGAAAAGGACTTTTTCTCCCGCGGACTATCCGCGGGTAGAGGCTCTTGATCTCGGTCGTGAGGTGACCAAAGATGACATGGCCAACTTCTTTGTGGATTTCATCAAAATGGACTGTCTTGGTGTCATTGCCACCAGGCACATGATACTGGCCGACCAGATGGAAGAGGGGACGGACCACGAGGACTGCCGCACGCTAGCTCAGCTTCACTCCACGGCTGTCGACTTTTCCAAATCTGGAAAAGGGGTTTCAATTAGGGAACTACCAAAAGCCAAAGAATACAGGCCAGACTTGTGAGTTCAATGTCTTTTTACTACACATTTCCATCCCTATAGAACATGAGTCTTGTTTCCAATCTGGCTCAGTGACAGCTTCCTCTGAGTCACTCACCATTTCCCCGCAACTTCTTTCGAGGCCATACGGCTGACCCTTCTCCTTCTAGCCTTGCACCAGGGCCTGAGACCCGCATCGTGGAGAAGTCAGCGATTGAACTCGACGATTACATCATTGAACCCGCTGTTGATGACGACGAAGACCAATTTGCTGGCAAGCGTTACAGATACTACAGCTCAGACAAAGTCCTTGGTCGCTTGTATCGGGGGGTCAATGAGCAAAAGATATGGAAAGAGGACGTCCAGTCCAAAGTGCGGCCGCTCGGAGCCTCCTTTTGGGCTGAATTCATCCAGAAGATACGGCCCCGCTACGAAGCCTTGACGGGAGAAACGGGAGCGTGGGCAGGTCATCTTTTTACTGCACATGAAATCAGGAATCATTATGAAGACGCTATGTCAAGTGCCATGGCGCAGTATTCTGAACACCCGATAAAGCCGATCACCGAGCTCGAAGTTTTCATCGGAAACATCTTGAACAGATCTGGCGTCCAGACTAGTCGTCAACGGGATAACAGTATCAAGCTCGGAGACGATTTCGAACGAATTGCAGTCTGGACCACCAAGCAAATACGCAGAGTCTCCCCCGACCCTGATGTGCCCTTGACGGGGTATCAGACCCAGTTCGATAATCTGCACCTATGCGTTGCCTGCGTGCATGCTGGTGGCAAGGGGAACCATGCTGATACCTGGCAGAAGGCTCGTGGATCCACGGTAATGGAGAGTTTCAAGGTGGTAGCAGCTTGTGCGCTGCTGGCTGAGCTGCGGACATTCGACGCGCGTGGAGGTGACGGCCGAGGCGGCGGCTACGTCGGCGCAAGAGGCGATGGCGCGGCTTGATGGGGCTCGAGTGGACTTGCTCATTCGACGTCTGATGGTCCTTGACAAATTGATGACCGCATTTTGAGTGTGCAGTCGTACCCAAATCTGGCTCAGGCTTAGTAAATGGGCTCAAACGATGTAGACGACTCGGAGCGCCATTACTATGCACCAACACGCGTACAAGAAGGGCATGTCTGGAAGCTCCACTCCACAAACCCCATGTTCCCTTATCTCGCAGACGAGCGACATGATGGCCTTTTCGGAGCCTGGCAATCTTTCAGAAGGCGTCTGAAATGGCATAGCGATTGACTCAGGGCCGGAAACTTCTCCGAGAGCCCCGAAGTGAACAACGATGACGCTTCTGCGTCACAGCTGGAAGCATTCTGGAATATTTCTTCCAGTGTGGTTCTCATGGCCGCGTTTGATACTCTTGATCTTGAGGACAGGCTTGCTTCCGCTTGAAACTAGGAATGGAGTAGAGATGGATCTATCGGTCCATCAGTGGGCCCATCGAGGTTAGAGTTTTGGAGCTTCGTGCAGTCGCACAACAGCGAAACTCTATTTGGATATCTTCAAGGTGGACTATTTTCTTTGAGCTAATGAGCCGGTAGTCACGGAGTGAGCATATGAGAGCTTTTGGGATAGTCGATACCCGATCAACTTCGGTAGCTATTTGGCTATGTCTAAATGAGACAATCTGAGCCAATACAGATCGACTGGGCCGAAAGGATTAAGGAAATATATTGAAGATGAGGATGTGTTTGAAGCTGGGTCCAGGCCCGCCTTCGGCCCACTTTGGATCGTGACTGCGAGTGCCAACTAGTCTTCGTTCGAAGTGTCCGGAGAATTTGTCTTCTATTGTTTCAACCCTGCACTCACAGGACCACGAATGTGAAAACCAGACAGCGTCTATGGGGATGGTCGCTTCTGGAGTCGCCATCTCCGGGACAATAACCTCTGGGACAACTTGGGACATTGGTCCTGGTTCCAGTTGTCTGTGGGATACACGGCCGGCTTAATTTCGTGTCAAATTTTTGTTCAGTCCGCTATCATCTCACGACAGCCACCACTACGGCAGCCGCTCCTCTCATCTTGGTTCCCGGGACACCACCATCCTTGCGGCCTCCGCTGGGCAGTGAGCATTGGCGTACTTCTGATGACTAGTCAAAGGGGACCTTGCAGCATCGGCCAAGCCCCCTTCATCATTTCAATTCTCCTCTTTCGCGTGATCCAATATGCGGACGTGGATGTTCACAGCTGTATATGGTTTTGCGCGCTTCGGCAGTTGCGGCACATTGATGCGGTGCGGCCCCCCTCCGACAGCGGGAGACAAGGCTCGCTTGCGATGGCATGTGAGACCACCTGCCGGATTAAGGCGCATGGGGCTCGTCCTCGTGACGATAATTCCACAGTGTTCATAATGGCAGAGCGCCTCGATATGGGCGGCTACGAATATTTCCGGATGCCGCCAGCTAACGGGCTGACAGGTCCCAGAAGAATTATATGTGGAGGGACAAGGCTCCGCTGCCCACTGCAAGTGGACAATTTGGGGTACTTGTGTCCCGCGTGAATCCCACCAATCAATGCCACAACGGACGACCGTTGACGATGGTACTTATACCAACGAGTCACGCCGCGGTCTTTAGTTTCGCAATGGCCTAGATTGCACCATTCATCCCATCTCTTTCTGCCTTTGGATCTGCGAGATCTATCGCTCACGGTAAGATCCGCGGTCGAACACTATGCTTCTGTCTCACGTTGCACCCGGGCTAAAGACCTTGGCTCTTGTCAGCCTCGCCTGTCTTCCGAGCCTCACATCGGCCGCGTATGCGAATCCGGGATCTTGCAGTGGATATTGCTGGACCCACGATCCGGCGGTGGTCAAGCGGGCTGATGGCAAATATTTCCGGTTTGCGACAGGCGGCGGAATCGGGATCGCAACATCGACGTCCTTAGCTGGGTCGTGGACATATGAGGGTCTTGCGCTCTCCGGTGGCAGTTCGTTGTCTGTGACGGGGAACAGTGGTGATGATCTTTGGGTATGTGTGCGATTATACAAGCAATTCACTAGAGCCCACAAAGTCGTCGGGTTTTGGCGAGGTAGAGCCTATAAACTAATATTCACCAGGCTCCCTACGTTATCTTGGTCGGCTCGACCTACTATCTCTACTACTCAGTCAGCTCTTTTGGCTCTCAGATTTCCGCCATCGGCTATGCGACCTCGACGACAATGGAAATCGGCTCCTGGACCGACCACGGTGCGACAGGTGTCTCTTCAACCACCGGCCAGGCCTACAATGCCATCGACCCGACCGTCTACGCCGACGCCAGCGGTGCGTACCAAATGACATTTGGCAGCTTCTGGCATGATATTTACACTGCCGCAATGGCCTCGCCGCCGACCAAGGCTGCCGGATCGGCAGTCAACATCGCATACAATGCCTCGACCGACCACGCTCAGGAGGCTAGCTTCGTCTATCTACGAGGAACAACTGGCTATTATTATTTGTTCTTCTCTGCGGGCGCCTGCTGCGGGTACGACACTACGCGACCAGCAACAGGTCTTGAATATTCCATACGTGTCTGCCGCTCTACGAGCCCGACCGGAGGTTTTGTAGATGCGAACGGGGTGAGCTGCACGGCAGGCGGTGGCACCGTTGTGATGGCTAGCCATGACAAGATCTATGGACCCGGTGGGCAGGGCATCTTGACGGACACGACTTATGGGGGTGCCGTGCTTTACTATCATTATGGTAAGCCTGCTTATGCTCTTCGCTCCTTCGTGCTTGAGATAATGGATGGATCGATGTGCTAACGTTGCTACTTCTAGTAAATACGGATAAAGGTTACGCGGATGGAGATAAGCTGTTTGGGTGGAACGTGTTGTCGTGGAGTACTGGTTGGCCTGTGGCAGTGTAGCTCATGATGTGGTCTCACCACCGACGACGCGCCAAGTCTTAAGCTACTCAAAAGAAGAGCAGCTCATTTACCTCGGCGCTATGGTCTGTTGCGTCTCGAAACCATCACGCGTGCTCGATTCCTTCCATGCTGCCTTCATGATGTAGTACATCCAATTTACCTGCTGATCCTCAAACTCTTCCTCCAGCTCCTTAGGACTGAGCTTGGTGATGGGCTGCTCTGAGGAAGTTTCGCCGTAATTTCATCTCCTGGCAACTCGGGTACCTGGTCCTTGCCTGCCACCAGCTGAGAAGGCGTGTATGCCTCCATTTCGAACGGACGCTGTAGAGGCTCGTTGGGAAGCTCAGCCTTTCCATGCTGCAGTGGATCTTCATTCGTTGAGAGGTGGCCACATTTTGTTCCCGATGTCTGATCCTTCGTTTCCAAATCGCGAAGAAAAGGAGTCCGCCTACACATAACTGCTCGCTGGCGCCCTATGGGTCAACATCGTGCTCATACAAAAGGAATGGAAAACATTCTTGCAGTGACTTATGCATGGCACGGACGGTTTCGTACTGTGAATGGATATGAAATCCCCGGCCCTTGCACGCTATTTTACTTATGGGATTTAATTAACTAGTTGATTGGCAAGGTTAGGCAGACTCAACCTTTAAAAGGAAAGCAATATCGGAATCGAGGTTAGCGCTATATAAAGCCAACGTTTATTTACTAAGTTTGTAAGAAATTAATGATTAAAGACCCCCCTCAATCTAAATTCTTTTTGGATTATTAATGACTAAATTAAATATAATGGGATTTTCTATTATGAATTACGGTATTTTGCATTGATTCCGCTTATTGGATTCTAAGTAATTGTTGTGGTTGTTGAGTTGTGGCCGTCGGCGTTGGAATTTGTGATAATATACCTCACTGTAAATTTGGGTTCTACCATGTTGACCCAAGCGGCGCCAGCGAGCAGATAACAATCCCAGGGTATGCCAACGCCCAAGTCGATCTTTAGAGACCTAGACGTATCGAGAGTAGATGAGCTCGAAATATTGACTGATCTACTTCCCGTGCTCGTCGGTTGCAAACTGACGATGGTGCCAGCGTCCGCAACTAACTGTGCCAGGCTTTCGCACGCGTAGCCGCCAGCCAAGCTGACAGTGTTGGAGGCCGAATATGTGATCTGGGGTGGTACGGAAGTACACACGTGCCCAGAAGCACAACAATACGACGCGGTGGAGCTGCCACCACATTGGAACTGGTTAACCCCATAACCACCATTGGAAGCAACAGACGCTGTTCCTATACATAAGGGCGCCCCATCTGTGTTAGTGGCGCAGTTGTGCCCATACAGATAGCAGCCTCCACAGAGCGAGGTTGGACAGCCGTAGTTTGTACCAGTACAAAGTCTTCTAGCGCATGCGGATGCGGAGGCTACGCTGGTGGTGCCAAACACTGTCGTGGTTGTGGTAATATTGGTCAGATAACGCGCAGCATCACAAGGTGTTTCCGAAGTACCATTCGATCCGATTGCGCAAAAGGCCGTGCTACAATCTGTCTTAACAACACAGTATTCGTCGTTGGCGCAGCACGAGGTCGAGTTGATGTCGGAGCCTGCTCACTTGTTAATGAGAGTGTCGCTGCTTTTGCATGGATATCGTCCAGTGCATAATGGGGTCTGCCCGGACATACATGGATGATAACCATCTGAGCATGTGCCATCCCTCTTGCTCAATGCGATTCCGGAAAAAGATTCCGGGAAGGAGAGTGCGCTCGACAATTGCGGGTCTTCTTCACTGTGTCTCAAAGAGGCATCACCTGGAAGCTGAGCGTTGACTGCCACAAAATACGTTGCCAGCAATCGACAAGCCCAAGATACTTGGAATATTGAAAAGAGGCCCATGCGATTTAAATCACGAAGGTGTGGAGGAAAAAGCAGAAACTACACTTGGGTGGAAATTTTGCGAGCTCAACTCGAGTGAGCGGGGTCAGCTTGAGCCGAGATGCACTGGATAAATTTCTTTCGGTCCACTTTGATGATTCAGATGCAGCATTAAGATCACAGGGTATGTGGACACCATTCTCACCGACGTGGTTGGTGTTTGCCTGCATCATGCCGCCTGCTGCGCGGTACCCTATATTGGGCAATCGGGCATAAGAACATCGGGGCACCTAATCGTTGACGACATATATTCTCAGAACTCATAAGATTGTCTGTCCAAAGATGGTGCGCCGTGGTCCTGAAAGGAGATTTGTGCGATAGGCTTAATGATGCAGCACATTATATATCTTGGTAGTACCGCTGTTTATTGTGTTAGATTTTGTAAAGCGCAGAGGACACTCGATTTGTGCAGACCTATCACGTTTCATCCCAAGTCAGGCTCACACTTCACAAGCAATTATGCAAGATTAAGGTTTTTATCCCACAAAGAATTATGTCGACTTGAAACATATCACTCGGGCAGAGGAGATTAGTATCTTCAGGGAGATAAGACGACAGGTGTTTGCTCTAAAGGTGATATTAGAGGCGCTGTCGTGTTTCCATTGTAGGCCCGGCTGGCCACCATAGATGCAGTGCTTACAACGTCTCGACCGAGAAACCATATACTGCACTTCCCTCAAGCTTCATCTCCCGATCCTGGTAGATAAACACGCCCAAAGTCCCTAAAGGCGCCGCGATGTTGACTTTCAAGCTGTTGGCACCCTCATTTACTTACCAGTGTACTTTCAAGCTGCCAAATGCCGTCGGGACCGTTCCACTCGCCCATGTCAAGCCCTTCGCAATACCCACCTCTGGACTAACAACCCAACTCTTGTACCCAAAACTGGCAAGTCCATCAGCAGACTTGACACCCAGCGCTTACTCAGTCAAGATGTATGTTGCGACTCCGCCCCAAAGATGCGCCAGACTCGTGTAAAGACCGAGCGCCGGCAATCCATCCTGCGACACATATTCCCAGCTAGTTCCTGATACGGTGCTCTCATTTTGAACCTTGGCGCCCCAAAGCGAGTCTATGAGATCCAGGCTCACGGTACTATTGCCGGCGGAGGCACTCAGTAGGAGCCCGTTCGTGTTGGGCGAGATATACGCGGTCGAGACATCTGCCTGCGTGGAGTCGCGATAGCCAGGACTCAGAGTAAGACCGCTTTGCACGGCGGCGAGGACCCGCTGGGTTTGCGTGGTGTTTACGACGCCTGATGTGAGGCAGAGAGCGGTACCGGACACTGAGAAATCGGTCATGTTGCTAGTTGAGACAGCATAAACTCCCAAGTCATCACTACAGAGCTTTCCGTTGATTGCAATCGACAACGCGTCTGCGGCCGCGTTCCAGCTGGTTTTTGAGGTGGTGTCGTTGATGGCTTGAGCAACCACGGCAAGCTTCTTGAGCGCCTGGTAATTCAGGCACAAAACTGCTGAGCCTCCTTCGGCTGGGCCGAGGAATGCAGACAAAAGATTCACAAGGTCTCCAGCCGGGTCGATGGAGCTGAGAAGGAAATTTACCCAATTTTGAATGCTGTTCCAATTGCTCAACGCAAAGCCTAGGTCGTTCGTCTGCTGCAAATAGCTGTATAGCGAATCCAGGCCTAGAACTTGATAATCCTGCAAGCCAAATGTTCCAAAATATGTGAAGGGCTCAGTCATGCAAGGATCGTACCCCATTCCTGGAGTAAGTTGACGCACCCACTTCTCGCACTCCCCTGTTATCGCACCACTTGAATTAGTCACCACTTTTCTCACCACCTAACTTCAACAACGTATAACTCACTCAATTAAGCCAGTATAATACAATCCTGTTTATCAACTATACTATTAGCTTCGCTCTCTTTAATGACACTATTTACAGCCCCTGAAACCCCCTCCTGGGTGCGCATTATGTCATCGATTGTAGCGACCTTGGAATTCGGACTCAACTCAACCTTCCTCCGTTTTGATGGCTGACTGGCCGCAACTTTAGCCTCCAACACTTCTACTCTTTTCAGGGCTTGTGATAATCACAGATCGTTCTCATCAAAGCCCTTTGTCACCTTTCTGAAGAGATTCCGTATAGTTGGATTAGTTAGACCGCTCTTATGGAATAAGTCGATTTGTTCCCTTAAATCTCGAGACTTCCGTGGCATTGACTAGATCGTTGTTTCCATATCTGTTAGCTTTAAGGGTGTAAATTTGGCCCTTTCAACTCCCCTGGGGTCTGTTGAGTCTTTTCTTGAGTCTTTTTGGTGCTGTTTTCTAATAGCAAAGCGCTTAAGAGTGGCTTAGTCGGTGCTATGGGATAAAGACCAGTCCCTTTCCACCCAGATCTTATATTTAACTAGCCAGGCCGTTTATTCTCGAAAGGTGATAACTTTCGAGGAAATTCCTCTTTTTAGCAGTTGTTAATTCCTCCTACCGATATAGTTGATTAAGTCTTTTTCGATAAGACCGCTTAAGTAGTGAGAAGACCACTAGATTAAGGGATTAAAGGACGCAGGACGTATAAGGGGGCAAATATAACAATAATGTGTTATTCCGGTAACATTCTCATATAAATTCAGTAGTAATATAACTGCCGTAACCATCTAGGATAAGTAGTCGCTTCTCTGTTGAGTTTGTTGGTTGAGTTTGTTGATTGAGTTTGTTGGTTGAGTCCTTGGAATAGGCGCTTTTTAAAGCTATTTAAGTGCCGTTAAGTTATCAGTCCATGCGGTATCTATTGCTGTAAATAGCCAGTCTTTATATAAGTCCATTCGTTAAGGAAACCATTGTTTTTGGACTGATTTTCCTTTGATAATGATAAATAGAGGAAGAGAGTTGCAACTAGCCGAGATTCATTTAATAAAGAAAGTCCAAAGGCGAGATCCAGAGTCTTTCTTTTAATTAAATTGGATTTAACACCCCCAAAGACTAAGCCGTTATCCCCTTACCCTTAGCCTTCAATAAGACCAGCTTCATCCATATTCCACCTATTCGAAGGCTTAATCTGCTGAATCTCTGGAAGCGCTAGGAAAGAGAACCAAGACTTAATTATTTAAGTAGTAGCCCAATTGACTCTCTTTGAGTCCATTCGGAAGCTTCTTTGGGACTTTAGCCTTAGATTTCTCTTTAGGAAGGAGGTAACCCAACATTTTCCCAGTTGTATTGAGTCCCTTTTAGTCCGGAGGATTCTCTCCGCAAAGATCCGTAACTCTTGATGAGTTGGTGGAAGGCCTAAGTCGGCCTAAGAGAGAACCCAATTGGCTAGGTGGTGTTCTTGATCGATTGAGAGTCTTTGGCTTGATTGGTCGGCAATTTTGTGTGGTAGTCTTCCAGATATTCGATCGCGAAGTGTGGTCATTAGAATAGCCCATTCTTTCGAGGCCGGTGTAACTGATGCGCCGTTTTGGACAGCCACAAGTGCCGCAGCAATCTGATTTTCTGTCTAAGACTTCATGAGATAATAATCAAGAAGTTTTGAAGCTCTGAAGTTGATTGGATCAAAAATGAGCGAGATATTTGTGACTATTGAAGGGGGGTTGGAATAGTGGTGAGGAATTTCAAGGGGTGCGATAGCAGGGGGGGTGCGAGAAGTGGGTGCGTCAACTTAATGCTCAGCTCGCCTAGGGAGGTTTGTGTATCGAGGAGAAACTGAATTGTCCCCCTCGCGATTTCCTGTTGTGAAGTGCTCACGCCAATAACCCGCGCGGTGTGGTAGAAGTAACCGAGCCAGACTAGACGATCACGTTTGGGCCCATCGAGACACACAGACGCCAAATTCGGCTGTGCGCCGTACCCAGCCAGGATATCCGGGGTAATCATTGGGTTAGTATTGATGTACGAGCCGTTGGAGGCCGTCACGGTCACTTTGCGGACGTAAGCGGCCTGGTCTTGCCAGCCTCCGAAGCCGAACGGGCCTGCAAAGCTCCCTGATGTGTTGTAGGCACTCATGTCGACGTTGACGACGTGCTCCTTGTTGATGGACACGGGAAGTGTGGCGTTAGGAAGGAGAGATGCCGTAACATGGTGCCAGGTCTTCTTTGAGACGTTGAAAGGGACCGGATAGGCACCGATGTAGTACGATGGCAAGGTCGTCTGGTTGACGAAGCCAAAGCCATATCTCACCACGATGGAGTTCGCTGGTGTGATGCTCGCATTGGTATTGACGAACGTACTCTGCTCTGGAAGTTCGCCAATGAGCATGAGTTGCAATTCCCCTGATAGACCTCCAGTGCCAAACGGCATAGCCTGCGTTGTTCGATCAGAAGCTGGTATTGATATGGAAATCCGCACCACTTACCATGGTCCACCAGACTCCGGCCCTGTCGATCAATCTATCAAACTCGAGCTTGAGATTCGAAAAAGTGGCTGCTGTAACGCTCATGGCAGGTTTAACAGACCGCACAAAAGCGCCCTTATCTGTGTCTACCTCCCAAACTTGCCCTTGCGTGCCCTGTTCTACACAGGCCGTCGATGCAGCCAATGCTCCAAGCTTCCAAATTGCACTGAGTTTCTCGTCGCTGCATTCGGAGCTGCCGGGCATATCTGCTACCTCAGTGGTGTCGACTGTGGCCACGAAGCCAGCCAATTCAAAGCTCACGCTTCCGGTGGTAAGCAGTCGAACAGTTTGCCATCGCTGGCCACCCTGAACCAGAGGTGCAGCTATGCGGCCAGGCTCTGTCACATTGTATGTCTCCACACGGAAACCGTTGGCAAGACTCGTTGCAAATATGAAAGTCCCGTCTGCGAATGGTTCATCAAGGCCGATGAATGCTTCGCTGTATTTGACTTCGATCTGGACGGCCTGGCTCACACTGGTCACTTTGAAAAAGGGGTAATCAGCTCGCTCGATTCCATACTGCAAAGCTCGTTAAGGGCCATCACGCCGTGAAATCTAATCCAACTCTCAAAGCCCTTCCATTTACATCGAGCGTGACAAATGAGTTTTCGCCATCAAGCGTGAAGGAGGCTATGTTACCAGTCTCTAGGGATGGCGCTTGGCCAAGAGCCAATACCACGAGTGTGAACTCCGCGGGCCTTGAGTCACAATTTTCCAGAAGATAAGCGTCAGTGTCTAGATTTCCGAGCTGTAAATTGCGCGCGCGGGTGAGTTATGGCGACCTACTTGGACGAGAGAGCGCGCACAGTATCGAGGCGACCAAGGCACACCAGCGCCGCCCCTGTCGAAATCAGGCTTCGCAGTGCATACATCGTCAACAGCCCGTAGTAGTTTAGCACGACACTCCGAAGGGTGCTGTCCACATGCAACAGTCCATTCTGCAAGTGGCTTCGCAGGTCTTTCACGTCTAATAGCGTGGGCCCGGCTTTTCCTAAAAGTGCCAAGTAGCAGCATGCGCGTTATTTGAAGGCGTCCTTGTCGCAGCCTTCCGTTCGCTCGGGTGTCTGTCCCCTCCAGGCCCGCGGATCGATTCATAGCAAATACTTCTGTAGATGAGAAATGTGGGAAAATAAGCCTCCGGCTCCACGTAGTTAAAATACGGCCAATGCAGCTAGATTATAAGTATCCCCGCACATATCTTAGATTCCAGTTCACTATTAGTATCGCATTGAATTGACTGACTGAGAGATGTGAATATCAAGTATGCAACCTTGGACCTCATCTCGGAAACATATTGGAAGTACCTCGTCTTCCGTCAATACAAGAACAAATATACGATACAAGTAAGCACCAATGAGGCATCCAGGAGTTGACAACGGCCGGGAAAGTAGACGGTGGTGTGAAACCCCCATACCTGGGTATTGAGGCTTCAAGCAATCACATACCCATCCGTTTCGAGCACCTCCAGCATGCTCTTCTATACTTTCACTAAACTTGGAGATACTCCGACCATTGGTACAGTTATGTGTTGCGTAGATTTGACCTCGGCAAAGTGCGACTCACGCTGCCATCATCAGATCTTTAGAGATACTCAAAACGCTTCTGATGCTCTAGAGGAAAGGAGAACGTTCAAAGCCTCTTTGTCCCAAAGTGTATAGACGCGACTCTCATCGATCCAATGCTTCTCAGGCTCTGCGAGCTTGAGGTCAAAATTCCAGATGATCCTAGCCAGAATAACTTTCATCTCGGCATATGCCAGGCTGGAAGCAAAAATGTCAGTTGTCATTTCGCATAGAACAATACTCAGTGGAGCAATGAACGCACTTCTTTCCGAGACAGTCTCGTGGCCCATGTGAGAAAGGCTGAAAGACTTTCTTGTTGTCGTTGACGAAGCGCTCGTCACCCTTCTGCAACCACCTTTCAGGGATGAAAGATTCAGCCATGTAGAAATGGTTTGGGTGGCGATACATGGCCCATTGCCAGTTGTTAACTACAGTCTGAGTTGATGTCTGTGTCAGTTAAAGCTACGATAGGTATCAGAATCAATGACTGTGGTGCACAAGGCACTACTTACCTTCTCGGGGAGGTAGGTCCCGCAAACAACGTCGCCTCCCTTATGCATTGCCCGAGGCAAGGTTCCCTACGTTGTATCGATGTTAGCCGTCTATCATGACCTCCAGAGCTCACGATGAGCCAAACATGTCATCTGGACAGGAGCCGTCGTACTTACGGGTACAGCAGGAAACAGCCTGAGGCCCTCATTAAGAACGGCAAGCATGTATTTAAGTCGGTTGACGCTAATGAGATCAATCTCACTCTCAGACGGGAACGTGCGTCGAACTTCCTCTGTAAGCTTAGCCAGCACCTCGTGATGAGTGCATAGCAGGTATGTTACTCCGGACAAGGCCGTTGCCGTTGTCTCAGACCCAGCCACGATTAGCAGGCTGGCGTTCAGGCGAATCTCACTGAGAGCCAATTTCTAGTCTGATATCAGCTTTGTCTCGATACGCCTCTCCCACAACGCCGGTCAATGTTGTTACTTACGTCTGTTCCATCTGAGCTTTTTCCCAGCATATGATGCATAAAATCAGGCCTGTCGCCCTGCATTTCCATCCTCTGAGCTACCTTGGAAAACGTGATTTGGTCGCGCACCTCTCGCTTCCTCATAAGCATACCCCACAGCGGGGTATACTTCAGAAGGGTGTCGAGGTTCTTTACGTAGCGTTTTGCCTCCACGAGGTACACGCCCAGTTTGAGAGCAGGGAATATCAGTGATACCCAGAGATGGTATTCAGTATTCATGAGACATCCGAACGACTCTCCGAAGCTCAGGTCGCCGATCACATCAAACGTCGTAAGATTGTACCACTTGACTATATCCACCGGTACAGATTTCCCACCTTGGTAGCTGGCCTCCTTCAGTTTTGTGATCAGCAAGTCCACATATCCTTGGATCAACGATTGCTGCTCCATCATGCTCTGGGCGGAGAAGGCATGGGACAGGATCCGGCGTTGGCGACCATGGTCCGCTGAGGGGATGCTTCCGATGAGGCCTTTGCGTTGCAGCCCATAGAAGATGGGATCCTTGTTGTTCTCCAACTGACCGCTGACTTTACGGTGACCGTAGACGTCTTTCCATACATCGGCGTTGATAATAGAGACCTGCGTGGGAGCGACTCGGACTATTTCGCCATATTTCTCGTGAAGCTGCGAAATCCTCTTGTGGCCCTCCCCAGACAGGATAGTGCGAGTATAGAAGATCGGGGATATCGCCCAGAGAGTAGGCCCTGGCACGGATCGTAGCGGCGAGATGAAGAGGTTGTAAACGAGTGAATACAGCAGGTAGCTAACAACCAGCCCTACAAGGAGGATTGGCACCGCCTCCGAAGGCTTGAGATGCAACATACTCACTTCTTTTTGATCGAAATATCCCTGTTCTCGAGCTTCAACCACGAAAACGAATTGTAGAGACTGTGAATTGAGCGGGAAGCATTGGAAGGAAAGTCTGCCCAGTTATTTTTTGGAAGGGGTGACAACTCCTGACTCCCAGGGGCGCTGCTACGTGGGACTGAAAACTAACTTTGTCATTAGTCGACCGAGCCCCTGATGTTTTCAGCATCGAACGCATAAAAGCGGAGAATCCTGGTCTGGCCCAAGTCAGAGTACCACAGTACCACAGTAAGGTCGGTGCTTGGTTTGAATCCATTTTGTGTAAAGGGTTGCGCCACACTAGAAGTCTGGCCTGTGACTATGCATATCGTTTTCTTTGCGCCGTGGGGCCATCCTTACTCAGCACATTTTCGGTGGAGCTTCCCTCGACCTTTCAAGGTTTCCCGATAGTCGCAATGATTGGGATGACTGATTAGAAAGAGATAAACGAACTCATTACATGCGGAGTATTTAGCTTCGAGCAATACAATAGGCACGGCCGCCACACTAGAACCAAAGTCTTTGATTCACGAAGGATCCGAGAGATTAAGGGCATCGACTTCGGCGCATACGAAAAGCTACGACTAGTTATACAAGGGTATAATGATGCTGAGAAGAAGCAGATCCTGATAGCTTTACCGACGATTCAACGGGCTAGCTAAAGCCTATTGATGGCCCTTGCTCCTTCGATGATAGACGCCTTCGGAATGGACCTTATATTTCACGATATTACCTAAACATACCCTCAATCTCGCAGCGATTTAGCCCGTCTGATCCTCGCCAACCTTCCAAAGGAACTAGAGGGCAAGTACCTAGAAGAAACTATTATGAGGCTTCTTAAGCCACTGTACGGCATCGCCGAAGCCGGCGTTTACTGGTTTCAAATGTACTAAGGCCATTGCCGAGATGCGCTTGGAATGAAGGTACCCTTTTTTGATCCATGCCTGTTACTTACAATTGAAAATACGCCGTTTGGGATAGTCGCTATGCAAACCGACGATACCCTTATCCTTGAGACGCTGAGTATTCGATGTTAGAAGTTAAAAAGCTTAAGGAAGCGAAGTTTCGAGCCAAAGATAAGACACTATTAACGCCAGACTTACTACTTAAGTTCAACGGTTCAAAACTCACAACCAAAGACAAGAGCATCTACCTCTCGCAGAAGAGCCAGGCCTTGAAGATCGAACTCATCGATCTAAAGGCTGTTGACTGAGGGCAGCAGTACCTTGTAAAGCGTGCGAGGGCGGCCTATATCGCCTCCATTTGTCAGCCGGAAGGATTGTTCAGATGCTCCATTGATGTGCAGACTCAGTTACCTACGGACGACGACGTTGACAAGCTCAATAAGCTGCTCTAGTGGATGAAGGATAACTTTGCTAGAGGTATCACTATGGTCCCCCTCAGGCTCCGCAAAGCGAAGCTCATGGTCTTTACAGACGGATTATTCGGCAACCGTAAGGACTTAAGCTCATAGATCGGATTCCTCATCGCACTCGTCACAAAGGACTCCCCTAATATAGACTTCACGATCCTCGGCAATGTGGTTTACTGGAGTTCTGTCAAATGCAAGCGAGTAACCCGCAGCGTCTTAGCTAGTGAGGTCTGTGGCTTCGTGGCCGCCTTCGATATCGCTTTTGCCCTTGTCACAACACTTCGGATAATCACAACCCGCCAAGCCTTCCGGAGATTCCCCTCGTCTTCTATATAGACTCCTACAGCCTGTATAAGTGTCTTGTAAAGCTGAGAATAACGGATGAGAAGAGATTGATAATTGATTTGATGGCCCTTCGTTAGTCTTATCAGCGAAGGGAAATCACGGAGATACGATGAGTCCACGGAGACGACAATCCGGCAGATGCTGTGACTAAAGGTATGCCGAATTCGTCACTCGAATGATTTATCAGCACAGGACGGCTGAAGGTTCATATGGAGGGATTTGTTCACAGACCAGAGGCTTACTAATTATAGAGCTGATCTTTCTTTGGACCCTATCCCCCTCTGACTTAGACGTACACAGCCGATCCAGTATACAGCTTTAGACGCTTTCCTTTGTTCCGATTTATGTACTTTCTTTAGATGTACACAACCGCCTTATGTATGCTGTTTACGCCAGACGTTTCCTGGCTGTTTGAGGTATTACGGACGGTATCCTCTGGGGATAGAGGGAGCTACTGTTATGACTTATGATGATGATGATAAAGGAAGAGCAGTAGCAACCTACATAGAAGAGTTCCAGTGTGGGAATAGTATTGATAGCTACTGCGGCTAGTGCAGATATGTAGACCCAGGGGGGTTGCACAACACCTCCAGGGTTAGGGTTAGACAGATAGACTTAGACTAGCCAGAGGTCTAACCTCTTTAGACCTCTCTCATAAACACAATATACGCCACCGCAATTAATATATTTATAAACCCTATTTACATCTTTGCTTAAATATATTTAATTTATTAATAACATTATTATTTAAAGCTATTAAATAATAATTTATAATAATTTATAATAATAATAATAATAAT
>JAGKQA010000167.1:0-84510 GCA_022609195.1 Plenodomus libanotidis | reverse complement strand
CTGTGATCCCACCGATCCTGGATCGTTTGGATCGCCACGATCCCATCGATCCATATGCTCGCCCTAACCCTTTTGGATTATCTAATCCTTCTTTGCTGATATAAGAGAGATTCCCCGCTTGATTTGTTGGATATCAAGCTCCTAATGGCGCAGCTGACCGCTGGCCTGTTCCTTGATCTGCTGTTGGTCCCTTGGGTCATAACACCAGTGTGGTTGAGCCGGCATATCGGCCTACCCAATCTCTAACACGGTCAACAAAGTATGATTCAAATAGCGCAATGCGTATATAGCTATGACGAGATTATCATAAGATGGGTTATGGCTGTACCAGGATAGCACACTGATAGCGAAAGCGAAGTTAGCTCTTGTAAGGCACATCGCGTACGTTATAGACCCCACGTCAGACTGGTATCCTTGACGGAAGGCTGTAGTTGCTTTGCTTCCGTTAGGTACAGCCCTGATTATCGAACCGGAAGCGACGGGGGTTCCGGCTGGCTTGTGCGCCTGCTTTCTGGACTCTAAAACGCGCTTGATATATACGTCTTGTACCAGTAAAATCGTCGACATAAGTGACGATAATAAGCTTATATTGTAGTTAATGTAGATAGCATTATCATAGACTAATCTGACGAAGCCGAGGGCATTTAGCACCTCCTTCATGCGCTTTTGCCATTGACGGGGCGCTTGCTTAAGGCCGTACAGCAACTTGCGTAGCTTAAGCACTTGATCCTTAACGGGGTTGTAGCCGATAATATTCTCCTCTGGGTACTAATCGAAAAATTCAGCAAAACCCATGGGAACTTCCATTGAAACCCTCTTATTAAGATCGCCGTTGAGAAACGCTGCTAATATATCGATTTAAACGATCTCCTAGTTATAGAAGGCAGCAAGCATTAAGAGGATTGTCCAGATATTAGACTTAGCATTTAAAGTAAAAAATTGATTAAAATTTGTAGAAAAATGTGGGTAAAGGCGGTAGATTCAGAGGTTCTAGCTACAGGTCCCTCAAGGGAACACCCACTGTTTATAGCTAGCTGAAATCCTCTGAAAGTATTCTAACAAGGGATGTTAACAAGGGATGACCAGTACGTATGTCAACAAGGGATGTCAAAAAGGGATGACTAGTACGTATTTCAACAAAATTAATACTATAACGTTGCTTAAAGCCGCGGACAACAGTTCGGACTTTATAGCGGACAATATTAACCTCTTTGTCAGTTTTCTTCTTAGCCATATCTTTGCATATGAGCGCACGCTTGCGCCCATTACAATCCACAGCCCGAAAGACCCTTAGATGGAGGACGTTGCGAATCTCTTTATATAGCGCTTTTAGCCAGTGTTGACGCTTAGGTCCCTAAAGCGCTTTCTTTAAGGTTAAGTCTTTCTGGGCGTCATTAACGTATAAGTTGACTCACGCAGTTATGGCCCACCCCCTGGTATTGGCCACCACGAAATAGTACACCGCCCTTTCAACCACAGAGATAAAGAAGAGGACAGCCCCCTCAATTTAAATCTAGTTAACTTCTAGATTATGAAAATTATCTATTAACACTTTATGAAGACCTATACGGAAAATCAGACTGTCGCAGCCCTTGTAGCCATTCAAAATGGCACTTCAGTACGCCAGGCCTCAAAAGAATGGGGTGTTCCGAGATCTACACTTCGACACCGTATCACAGGAAGATAACCGTACCAAATTGCCCACCAACCAGAGCAGATGCTCTCTACCCATCAAGAAGACGAATTGGCTAATTGGGCCCTCTAACAAGCCAACTTAGGCCTTCCACCGACCCACGAAGAGTTAAGAACTTTTGCGGAAAGAGTCCTTCGAATCAAAGGGGACTCAAAGCATCTTGGGGAACACTGGGTTACCTCTTTCTTAAGATGAAACCCAAGGCTTTAAGACTCAAAGAAGACATCGAATGGATTCAAAGAGGATCGATGGGGCTACAACCCAGGTAATCAAGTCTTAGTTCCAGCTGCTTGCTCTTCCGGAGATCCAACAGATCAAGCCAGCTAATCGATGGAATATGGATGAAGCTGATAAAATTGAAGGCCAAGGAAGCAATGGCTTAGTCCTTGGAAGTGCGGAAAGTACTTCAATTCAACGAAAAGGCTCTGGTTCTCGAGTTTGGACTTCGTTTACTAAGTGTATTTCGGCCAATCGCACCTCTCTTCCTCCACTCGTTACTTTCAAGGGCAAATCGATTCAACAGCAATGGTTTCCTCTTCAACTGGATTCATATAAAGAGTGGCTATTTACAGCAACCGACAACGCCTGGACTTATAACTCAACGGCACTTAAATGGCTCCAAAAGATCTTTATCCCAAAGACTCGACCAACCCAACGGACTCAACAGAGAAGCGATTGCTCATACTAGACGGCCACGGAAGCCATGTGACTACTGAATTTATGTGGGAGTGCTTTCAAAATAATATACTATTGCTTTAATTGCCTCCTCACACTTCTCACATACTTCAACCTCTCGATCTCGGAGTCTTTTCTTCCCTTAAGCGGTCCTATCAGAAAAGACTTAGTTAATTAAACCAATGGGAAGACTCAACAACTGCTGGAAAGAAGGATTTTCTTGAGAACTATCGCCATGCTCGATTGGATGGTATTTCTATACAGAATATTAAGTCTGGATGGAAAGCCAGTGGTCTTTAGCCCGTTGCTGCAAGCAAGTTTCTTCTAAGTCCTTTACTCCTTGAGAATACTCAAAAAAGGACTCAAGAAAGGACTCAAGAAAGGACTCAAGAAAGGACTCAAGAAAGGACTCAAAAGCCTCCACATGAGTTGAATAGGGCTGAATTTACGCCAATTAAGCTTTCGGAAATGCAAACAACTACTTGGTCAACTCCAAGGAAGTCCCAAGATCTAAGGGCCCAATTCAGCGAATTCAACAAAGCTAATTCAGCCAATCAAACTTCACGAAACCTCTTCAGAAAGGTCACAAAAGGTTTTGATGAGAAGGACCTGCTATTGGCACAAGCCCTCAAGAGGATTGAGGTATTAGAAGCTAAAGTTGCGAATAGTCAGCCACGTAAAAGAAAGAAGGTTGAGTTGAGCCCGAATTCGAAGTTCGCTTCAAGCAATGATATACACCGGGCTCAACAACAGGATCTAGAGGCTATTGATAGTCTTGTTGAAGAGAGCGACCCTGAAAGTGTCGTTGTTGAAGAGGATTGTATTATAGTTTCTTAGTTGAATAAGTTATAAGTGTTTGAAATAATATGGTTGGAAAACAGACTTCCGTTTCAGGGTGGGCCATAACTGGGTGGGTCAACTAGCGCAAAGTGAAGCTGGTTAGCCTTAACCCATCTGCACGCCTTTCAGGACTAAAACGACTCCTTAGGCTTAGCGTTATAACCTTTAGAAGTAGCACTGTTGCCTATTCCGCGCGCAGGCTGCTTTTCGCCCTGGTGGGGGCGCGAGTTGGGCGCAATAATGCGGTGATCTTCAAGGTGCACAACTTTTATTGAGTCTTGCGCTTTATTCCCAGTACCTCGAATCACTTACTGCTTTTTACCAGTGACAGTCCTCTTAATGACTGTAAGGCTGGAGGTTGTAACAACCTTCTGGCTGGGCGCGCCAGCTCGGCCTATTGCATATACTCGAAAGATATGGAACGGTTTCGTCACATCGATATATATCCAGCCTAAAAGAATCCCTTTCTCGGCCCGAGGATCCAGCTTTTGCCCTACAATGCGCCTTTCCTTGGGTATATGGATATATACTGCTAACCCAGGCGCAAAAGCGAACTGCAAGTTCGGCTTCTAATAACCTCCCAACAGTTTTATCAACAAGCCATTATACATGGTTATTTCAAAGACTCTAATGCGATTGTTTACAGTGAAATTAGCCATTTTAATAGCCAAATCAAAGAGATGAATCCAGAGAATCAGGGGTACAGCGCCTGCCACAGCCCAGGTCCACATCATCTCCAGCACTACGCGGTTAGACCTCTTAGAAGGCTCATTTTCTTCCGGCATATATGGGGAACTGAACTTGACTACAAAATTCAGCTCCATTGCTAGCTATTTGACGGCTTAATTGAGGAATTCGTTTCCATTATCCATCATGAGGATTGCAATCTTCCCCTTTAGAACGTATATAATTTCTCTAATAATAGAGCACACACCCTAAGGACCTGTTCCGGGTCCGATTCGGGTGGTACGGCCGATTCTGAAAGCGAATTTCAGCTCTATGGCAATGATGCTACGGCGTTCCTCATTCACACCTTCTGTGGTGTTAAGGAAGCTGTCTATAGTCCAGACAGCACCTCCTTGACCAGGCGTTTCGAAGCCGAAGGAGGGTTGCTAATGGAGGCTTTTGCTTATCTCACAGGGGTCGCAGATAAGATCTGAAGCCAGCGCTTCAACATCTTTAGGGATCCCCATAACATACTCAGCCGTTTCTCTAATAATAGCTTCACTCTTATGCCTAAATCTAATGTATTGCAGCGCCAGATCGAGATCTTTTAAGGGCTATGTTTCCGTGGGTACGAGATCTTTGTTGTCTTTAGCGAGGAAGCTATGTAAACTGTAGTTCTGCTGAATCTGGAAAGTATTATCCACAATGCAAATTAGAGACCCATCTCTTACAACTAGCTTATAACCATCCAACTTATACCCCTTCTTGTAGAGTTGCTGGAGGCTGATAAGGTTAATCGGAAATTGAGGCTGAAAACAGACCTTTTTTAAGGTCTAAACAGTTAGTAACCTATCCGTTAATCTAACAATAAATTATTATTTTCCCGTGCCCCTAAGAAATTCGATTTCCTCCCCCTATAATGATTGTAGAGTACTCGTTATTCTAGTAAAATGATTTAAACTAATAACGTCTATTGAAGATAAGTTGACGTACCCATAAGTGGCGCACCCACAAATAGTACATCACTCTGTTAGAGACAAGCCTGGTATCAATCACTAAAGCCAGGTAGAAGAATCCAATAGGGGTAGTTGTAGTATTGATGCCAGCTGTCTCCTAGGTACAGAAGCTGATTCTTGCGAAAACAAGAATCAAGAGCGAAGTCCAGGCGCATTTCAGGCTATAAGAAGGTGAATCGCTAGCGCACCCTACAAGTAGCCTTGTGTTATGACCCAAAGGGCCAACAGCAGGTCAAGGGACAGGCCAGCGGTCAGCTGAGCCATTAGAAGCCTGATGTCCAACACATCAAGCGGGGAAGATCTCTTATGTGAACAAGATGACTAAGCAGGTCACGTGATGGATCAGTATGGATCAGTAGCTGATCCATACTGAGGCAGCCCCGGATCAGAAGGATCAGTGTGGTGATCCAAATGATCCAGTACTGAAGATGGTATGAAGGCAATAGGATATAAGTACACGGTCAGCACCGGATAGATAGCATTTCCTTCATAGCTCTTCAGTTGTCAATCTAAGTATTCAGTCTACCTACCTGAATAGCCTCACTGCTTCTGATCATCACTTGAACGAACACCAGTCTTGATATTGCTCCCCTGTTACCTCTACTACCGTATTGTTAGCATAAACCCTCTGACACCTTCTATATACTCACGGGTATTTAGTGGGATCATTACATTCGGGCCCCTCAGACTCAGCAGTAGCGGGCGCGGGCTCGAATAATGAAGCCATTACAACGTTGATCTATTGCAACAATAGTTTCAAGCCAGCGGGCTATTGTTGATAATGACTGTACTCAGACAGAGCACAAATTATTGCTCAGATAGAGCAAAGAACGATAGCTCAGACAGAGCTCGATCGTACTGATAATGTGTAGAAAATGTAGGTAAAGGCGGTAGATTCATAGGTTCTAGCTACAGGCCTCTCACAGGGGCACCCACTGTTTATTGCTAGATCAAATCCTCGTATCAAACACGTAGCCAGTCTTGGATCTGGCTATCAGCCAGTTAGCTGACCTAAAGAGGTCAAAGCTCACAGTAATGACCAGTAAGTATTTCAACATTATCGTTAGAATAATCGAGCTGGCCGATGGGGAACAAGTGACGATGTAATCGCGACGCGTTTGGTACGCTAAAATTAAAAAACGCGTTTAGCCTTGTACCGGTCATTGGCTCATAGAAGGCTTATCCCGAAACTCTATAAATCAATTCAATTACGTTAATTTAAGCCCTATATTAAATTGAAATAACGGGTAAAAAGACTAAATTAACGTTGAGTGGGATCAACAAGCACGGGCCAAATCAATTTATATTGACGACGGGTGTAGAAGTGGTGGAATTGTTCGCCAACCTGCCCCAAACAGTTCGCCGATCTCCTCGAGCGTTTTGCCGTTCGTATCCGGAAGCAGGAAAAAGTATACTTCCGCGCCTAAGACGTTCGCAGCGATGAGAACACTACAGTATCGCCACTCAATATTCTCCAGAGCAGCAGGCGTGATTTGAGTGACGATGATCGAAGCCACCCGGGATATGAACGTGCCTACAACAAGTCCAGAGGAGCGGATAAAGTCTGGCAGCAACTCCGAGGTCACGACCAAGATCGTGGAGTTGAACAAACTGGCGAAAAAAGCCAAGTAGAGGAAGATGAAGGCAATGGTAGTCCGGGCAGCCGTCTAATTCGATCCGTCTCCGAACTCAGCGCTCAGAGCTTCGCAGATGGCGGGCATGAGGGCCAGGACTAGACAACCGACCCAAAGCGTAGTGTTTCTTCTCCATTTATCTTGAAATCTGTTGTGAGTGATGGAGAGTCCTGTGATTATAAGTTTCACGCCGAGCACTTACCAGCCACAAACAGTAAGTTGATGATCTGATCAGCCAGACCCGAGAGGGCATACAATCCCGAAACCAATAGCGCAGTGTTACCAGTGAATTTAACTGCTGCGTAAAAGAGATTCTGGTAGTTCGGAATGACACCAAAGCCGCCAAACTGTGTCAGTGTCTGAAGGAAAAGACCGAGTCTGCTAATGTATTTCTTGTTGAAAAGCAGCGAGAAATGGCCGTGCCACTCATCTCCTCCAACAGATCGGTATGTCCGCTCTAGAGCAATCTGCTCCCGGATCTGGATCAGCTCTCTGTCCATGAAATTATCGCCATTATCGGCGTGAATGCTAGCCAGGACAACACGAGCCTCCTCAATTCTGTCCTGGGCCATGAGTCATCTTGGTGTGAAAGGCAGATATACCAAGATCGCGACCAGAAGAATGACGGAACAGGGAAATTGAGGAATGAGAGGGAACCTCCACTGCATACTCCCCTCGAAGAAAATCCCAAAGTACCCAATCCCGCTGGCGAGGCAGAAACCCACAGCAGTGCCCATGCCTTGGAATCCCACCAAAAAGCCACGGTTCTGTGGTTTCGAGATTTCTGCCATGTAAATTGCAGCGACGGGTAGAATCATCCCCGAAGACCAGCCTGTGAGAAGTTGGCCTGCGATGAACATGCCCACGTTCGTGCCGACAGTCGACAGCAGAATGCCCACAATGGCAATGGCGCAAGCCGCTGAGATTGTGTATCTTCGGCTATACTTGTCAGTAGCCCACCCGCCGAAATAAGTGCCCACAGCTTGACCGGCATTCTTGCATCCTATCAGCATTTGTCGTAGGGTTCGAGGACCGAAGGTGAAGGAGGGAAATCGCACGTACATAGACAGAGACGACCGCACCTACACGCCACCGGATTAATTACAGATCTGAACAACATTTCGAAAACACTAGAGTACACTATGAAAGTCGAATTGGAAAGGCTGTACTTCCCAAGAAGAACAGCATCCTGCCCATCAAGAGGAAATACATAATTATTGAAACTAGCGTGGTCCACTGTCATGGCTATGATACCCGTATCAATGCCATGTATAGCTGTGCCAACTGCTGCGATCGCTGGTGGGATATATTGGGCCATTCTCCCCATCCTGAAGAATGTTCAACTGCAGTCTTTTTGGTAGCAATATTTGGTGTCAAAACTGCGAAGGGTGGCCGTTATGTGTGCCGTAGTGCTCTGTTCCAGGAAGAACTACAAGCTGATGTATTCAATGAAAAGTCTAGCTGACAACATGGAATATCATCACATTTCTACTTGCACAACAAGCCCTCGTTGTAGCAGACTCCGATGAAATCCATTGCCCAGGAGGAAACAGGGGATTAGAATGTCATGCTTTTATGTCACGCGTGAGTTCCAGTCACTGCTGGAATTCTTGGTGTTCTGGGCATGTCAGGGTATCGGCCGCCACTTCTGGGCAAGAGGATGAAGGCAAGCATTCTGTTGAAAATGTCCTCATTATCAGTACCCACAGGCCCTACGCCATTAGGTTGATTTATCCGTGCGCTGTCCAGCTCGTGAGGACCGTGGGTTTATCAGAAGCCACGGAAGTCAATCATAGGGGGTCCGTGATATTCAACTGTCATTTAACTGGTGTGTGAGCTCAGTCATAAAACAGCTGTGGCCGCACACCCTAAAAAGGATTAAGTACTCATTCCTCTATACACCGCTTTTTCTTTACATTCTAAGCATGATGCGGTTAATATCAATGTATTTTAATGCCTGCACGAATTATTTGCAATGCTTCTCTCCAGTATAGAACGAAGTTGCTGAACCACGAGGCGTATACTTCAATTCTAAAATGGATGCGCAGAGATGCTTGTTGTTTCGACAGTGAAAGTCAGGAGGCCGGGACTCAAGTTCAGTTCAATTGAGAGCTGGTTGTGTTGTGCGTGAATTAGTCTTGAGTTCCCCGCAGATATCAACTCTTGGTAAATCTTGTCAGGTCTGGGGTAGATCGTCCGGGGCAATTCGTCTTGCTAACTTTCCCTCCTGTGCTTCTGTCCTTTTAAGCCGATGTACCCCTTGACCTCTTGTATTCTCTTCATTATATGTAGCTTGGCTATACTTTGCAGGTCATACATCTCACTCCCTGATGGACAAATTTGGGAGCCCGCTCACTCTCCAATATTGTCGATAGCTCGAACCATCCAGCCATCCCATGGTTCCAACTTCCACCTATTCTAATTTTGCTATTTACTTATGCACCAACTAGGCAATAGACATCCATCATGACAGACATCATGGTCGCGAGTCTACGTTTCAAGCATCATCATGAAGGAAGTCTTGTGGGAATAGAAAGCGCTAGCCCCTGTTTGTCATGGAGTCTGGTTGGTACAAAGAAGAATTGGAAGCAGACTGCTTATGAGGTAGATATTTCCAGGCCTGGTAATAGTGGCGCCCCAGTCGAGGCATACCGCGTCGATGACACGGCAGAATGTGTCACAAAAGGGCCCCACTATAGTGGATACCACGCTCACTTTCATACTATATAGAGCCCTTAGGCCTTCCATTTGTTTCTTCATATTCTTCTCTTTTAGAGCATAGCAATGCACAGTTTATTATCAACCCACGCAGCGCTGCTCGTCACAGAATGCCTGTTCCAGCCTTGGTCATCTGCAGCCCTGAAATCGCGAGATTCCGTCAGAGTCAGAGTTAGAGTCACCGGCTCTGCCGACAGCCAGGAGATGACAACAGACTGGACGCCATGGCACCAGGTCGAGGCAGGCTTGCTCCAACGATCGGACTGGTCTGCCAACTTCCTTGCCTCTGTTGACAGGACGCCGGCGGAGTCGCCCCACCGTCCTGTGCTGTTCCGGAGGCCCGTCTTCACTTCCAGTCCCACAACGAGCGGTGAGCTCGGCAGGGAGAAGCTGAGAGCGAGGCTCTTTGTCACCTTTCTTGGTATGTACAAAGCTCACATCAACGGTCAACACGTGGGAAACTTAGAAATGACGCCGGGGTGGACGACTTACAAGCATCGACTGCCGTATCAGACATTCGACGTTACAGAGCTCATCGACTGGAACACTGA
Organism: Plenodomus libanotidis; assembly: GCA_022609195.1. NCBI lineage: Eukaryota > Fungi > Ascomycota > Dothideomycetes > Pleosporales > Leptosphaeriaceae > Plenodomus > Plenodomus libanotidis. The sequence continues at coordinate 74,717 of JAGKQA010000167.1, read as the reverse complement.
AAATGTGTTGGGTGTCGAGGTCGCCGAAGGCTGTATGCGGGCCAGTTGACGTGGGAAGATAAGTTGCGGAACGTGTATGGGGAAGCGACTGGGCGTGCTTGCTGCATTGGAGATCCGGACGCCTGATGGAAGGGTGTAAGAAAGCGTCGATATTCAAGGTAAAGCAAGTAGTAAGATCATCTTGTATGTATTCAATCCTTCTGATGATATAACCAAAGCAGGAACTATTTACGCCAACCAAAAATAAGCAGCCAGTCAAGCGATGTGCACAATCATCGTCTATATGGTATCCTATCGCTGAGCAATCCGCCTTTTCCCAAACCAAATCCCAAGCCAATTCATCCTAGGGATGATTTAAGCTGTTGACCGCGTTAGATCGATCGCTTCTTGCTGCACTTGGAGGTGGTTGAGGCGCTCGGGGCAGAGGAAGAGGCGGAGCTACTAGAGTCTGACGATGCGACAGAAGAAGAGTTGCCCATACCGGAAGGGGGAGCGCCGCCACCGCCGCCACCGCCGGAGCTGGAGCTGGAGCTGGCGACACCGCCCGTGGCATAGTAGTTGGCAGCGGGGGTGACGGTCTGGGACAGCGAGGGGTCAATGCCGAATGCGATCCAGCCGAAGAGACCGTCGGACACGCTGTCGCCGAGGTAGGTGTACTCGAAGAAGGGGTCGACACCCTCGGTCGCGGTCTCCTGGGAGAGGATGGAGTCCTCAGCGTTGGTGGTCGTCTCCTGAGTGTTGGTGCTGTAGGGAGATGTGAGCTCGACCTCAGTAATGAGAGCTAGAGTGGCCAGGTAAGTATATGGTCATATGATGAGATAGAGTGAAGGTGAAAAAGCTTACTCTGGTCGAAGAAAGCCTGGCCGACGTGAGACGCGTAGTTCTCCTGGCCAAGGGTGCCGTTGGCGTAGACGGTGGCGTTGGTGTGGATCATGATGTGAATGTGGGTGGCACGCGAGGTGTAGTGACCGGGGAAGATGGTCTCGAACTGAGCAACACCATCGGTGTCGGTTTGCTGGATTCCACGCAACCAGGTGTTGTCGAGGTTGGAGGTGTCGGAGGAGTCACCGTTGCCGGAGGCGGAAATTCCGCTGTAGACACCAGTGCTGTTGCAGTGCCACATCTCGAGGTAGACTTCGGGGACGGGCTCGCAAGTGTTGTAGTCAATGACCTGGTAGTCAAGGACAACATCGACACCCTCCTGGTCCTCAATCAGATCGCGGCGGATGAACTCTCCACCAACGTAGTAAGGGCCCTGGGTAACCTCAGGGGTGAGGATGCAAGACGCATTGCCAGAGAAGAGCGTGGCAGCGTCGGTGGCCGCGGTGTAGCCCAGCTCGGTGGAGTTGTGGTCCGTGGCCAGGACGGAGGCAAGGTCACGCTTCTTCAGGCCACGGTCGACTTGAGCGCTTGCGAGGGCGCGCTCGCGACGAGCGACGTTGCGGGCCTCGACACCGCGAGCCTTGAGCTTGGCGGCGCAGTGGGACAGGTCGCGAACTTTGTGCGTGGCCTGGAACTCGCGGCGCTGCTGCAGCTCGGCGCTGTGGTCGTGGCCGGGGTGAGCAGCAGCGGAGGTGGCGAGCACGGCCGTGGCGATTGCGTTGGTGAAACGCATTTTGATGGTTGCTGGAAAGCGCAAGGGATATAAAAAGAGTGGAACGTGGTAATCTGTTGGGAACTCTCAAACAGAAGCACTGGGTCAAGTGAAGGTGTGAAGAATTGATTAGTGAGTGTGTGGTTGTGGTGATGATGATGATGATGGAGGAGCTCAAAGCTGTTTGGGAGCAGACTTGTTCCACATACTTATAATCCACAACTGGATAGTCAGTATACTACCTCTGCTTACTGCTCGCCTATCTGCACTCGGCTACTGTGTACCCTGCACAAGTCGTTGATACTGACTTGGTGGTCAAGGGGCTGATGAGGCTGTCGTCACCCGCCCATGTCGGCACCAAATTACTATGGCAGGGCAAGGGTCTTCATAGCATTACCCGAGTCCGCCACGATGAACGACTGGCGGTGAAGAATGAGGGGACAACAAGGCTGAGGTATGTGAAATTCGTCGCAGGTGATTGGACACTCGGTCGCTGTTTTGTTTTGTTTTGTTTTGTTTCAAGCGGACGTGTCCGGTCGGGAGGCTGTGTGGTCCGCAGGCCTGCTCGAGGCTGGGACCACGGAATGGTGACGAACTCGCCCGGAAAAGCGGGCATGACTCGTCAGTGAAGTTGTGCGGCAGTGAGCAAAAGTGGCGATGATGAAGCGTCGCCGGCGACGAGTATGAATCTTCCCTGCGAGTTGTCGTCGTGTGCAGTGGATCCTCTTCCGCGCACTCCTGGCACCCCGGCGGGACCATGTCCACCTCGACCCCATAAGTCTAATGTTTATTGGGATTAGCCATGAACCTGCCATGCAGCCTTATGGGAAGTGGGCGAATGGCTCGTCGACGGAAAGTCAGCGACGACGACGACAGGTTTAATTCAGGGAGAGGTGCCAAGACTGTCAGGGGCTACGCCGCGCGTTGTCTTCACGTTCATGTTGATGTCTTTGTGGGGAAGGAAGGGAACAGGCCTGGAGGGTGCCCAGGTGGGGCCGAAATGTGGGAGAGAAACCTCGAGCTTCTGCAGATGTTCGCCGGCTGCGCAGGATCACATACTAGATACTTACCAGTCCAGGGCGTGCATACCAGGTTCTTGTCGATGTCGTCTAATAATAGTCGCTTATCGGGAAGATCTAAAAGCCAAGACGGGCATTGCCTACTGTCCCTGTTTCAACCCTGGAATCTCACATTTCGCGTCGGGCGCACAAATACCTAGGAACATTCACTGTCAGGCCAGCTCCGGATGAACTAAGAATATACCACCCCGTACTATGGAGTATGGTAAGTTACCTCACACTTCAAAGGCAGAGTTCTCTGCTTTCGATCATCGCATGGAGTCTTGAAATGTATTACATAATGCTACGGACTATGCAGACACATCCTATGTCGGCCTTGCTCCTGGCCGCCCCCGCGGGGGGGGGGGGTTAACTGAACTGCCCCTGCAGACGTCATTTGCTTGGGGGCTTTCCCATCAATGACTACCGCACTGTACAGTAGCCAACAAGGAACATGTCGCCGGTCAAGATCCCTCCAAACCTGCCCGACCTGGTGAGGACCACCTTTAACAAGGCCAAGGTCAATGGCGACGTGAACTTCTATCCGACGCAGGTCACTGTGCTGTGGCCAGCTCTGGCTCCGGTAAGTCGACTGCAGCGAATGCAGCGCTCGTGCAATCCTCCTCCAAAGCTGGGCGCCCCATTTTGCTAAACAACTCCCTTTTCAGTTCCAACTCCGCTTCTCGCCCGCCCTTGCCAACAAACCCAAGCCACCTCCCGCTTCTGCGGGCAAGGAGCACAAGAAACCCTTCAACCCCTTCGAAGACCCACCGCCCGCGCTGACCATCACACCCATCGAGGCGAACCACCTCCTGGTCCTCAACAAATTCGCCGTCGTTCCCGAGCACTCGATCCTCATCACCCGCACATTCAAGCCGCAGGCAAACCTTCTCGACGCTGAGGATCTCGCTGCCACGTACGCTTGCATACACGCATACCATGACTGTCCAACAGAAGGGAAGGAAAGAGAGGAGCTCTTCGCCTTCTTCAACTGCGGCGAGCACAGTGGCGCCAGCCAGCCACATCGCCATTTGCAATTGCTGCCCATAGCACGCATGAGAGACGGGCTGCCGTCGCAGCAGGAGGGCGTCCCCAGCTGGGTCGTGTTGGCAGACCAGGTCGTTGGCGAACCCCTCGAGCATACAGGGCGGCCTTTCTTCACATACGGCGAGCGATTACGACCGGACGCTGATGCCGACGCATTACATGCTGTCTATCTGCGGCTGTATCGCATCGCCTGCGCTGCCGTCGGCGCCGGCGCGGGGAGGGTGTCTACAGCTGGCGGCGTGAAGGCGAGGATCAGTTACAACCTCGCCATGACCAAGGACAGCATGGTGATCATGCCGCGTACGGCTGAGGGCGCCGCGATACACGATAAACAGGGCCGCGAGGTGGGTCAGCTTGCCCTTAATGGCACAGCTTTGGCGGGAACGGCGCTGGTCAAGAGCGAGGCCGAGTGGGAGGCGCTGAGAGATGACCCAGAGCAGCTTCTGCGGATCCTGCGACAGATTGGGGTTGATCCCAAGACAGTCGACTATGATCAGATGGCGAAGGATATCTCGCCGTAGCGTTGTTGAAGCGAATCCTTGATGTCGGGCGCATACGTCTCACACGCCCAGGTTGACCTGAGTAAGTCTGCACCTACGGTCACGAACACCTGCCACCTTGCACAAAACTGGCGAGTGAGGCTGTATTTCAGGGTCACTCGTAAGGTTCCCACCAACACCAGCTGGCAGCAAGTACCACTACGTCTTGATCAGCAACACCGGTAATAGAGAATACCCGCTTGAATCGAAGAATCTTTTCATAGTCCAGGGTGCAGCCAGACTACACCCAAGAGACCCACGAATATGGCTTCGCTCAGCGGATATCCTCGCGACAGTCGTGTCGATGACATGTTAGGTTTCACTGGACCTTCACGTAGCATATCCCTTATTTTCGCTTGTCGCATTGCCTACCTGCGTCAAGACGGCCGTCGACTGCATTGAGTGCATGGCTGCCGGGGCAGTGCTGAAACCCGCCCTCGTGATGTCGGTAGCAATAGTCATGTCGTCGTGGGTGTACTCAGCCTCTGTTGTTGCGAGCCTGCCTGCCTGAACAGAAAGACATCTTGTTGAGCCATACTGTGTGCATGCTGCAGAGTTCTTCTACCTGGCACTATTTCCGCCCATTCTGTCCGCAACCTCGGATTCGGTATGGCTTCCACATCGATTTACAGTCCACTGTCAAGCGCCAGGAATGAGATAAGGATACTGGTCATCGAATCGTCCAACGAACCCTCCGATCCGTTGCATTGCAAGCTCGAGCCTGCATCACTAGACGAGAGTCCTGACTTTGTTGCTCTTTCTTATTGCTGGGGTGATCAATATCAGCGAGAGCCAATATTCGTAAATAATGGCTCTCTTCAAATTACATTGAACTTTATCAAAGCTCTGGGGGAACTCCATAAACGAGAATCAACGCGCGTCTGGGCAGACGCTGTCTGTGTCAATCAGACTGATCTGGAAGACCGCGGCCAGCAAGTTCTGAAGATGAGCGCTGTTTACCGTTCTGCTGATTTGGTAATGGCTTGGCTGGCTCCTTCGACAGGTGGAGAGGTGGTCCAGCGACACACTGCTGAAAATGTGAAGCAAATCGTGGCTTTACTTGTCAAGCAGAAGAAGACGAATGACGCTTGAAGGCTTCACAGACTCCCACCGCCCAAAGATTGGACTGCCAAGTTCGAGAACCTTCCGCACATTGAGTGGGTTGTCTTCAAGCAACTCATTGAAAATCCGGACTGGGCACGAGTCTGGATCATACAAGAATTGGCTATGGTCAAGCGGCTAACAATCGTACGGGACAACTTGGATTTCGACGAGTATGCATTTCACACAACTATAGTGGCATGCGAAACCTTTTGCAAGGAAATCCAGGCCATGAAACTTGTCCTGGATGTGGGCCGTGCCCACATCAGGCAACTGTAGGCTTTTAGAGATGCTCAGGAACACCTCAGACCAGTACGTCTTCTGCACGCGCTCAAAATGTCGCATTCTGCTAGAGCAACGGATCAACGCGACAAAGTCTTCGCCATACTCGGACTTACACACGATGGCCCCACCATAATGCCGATTCCCAGCTACACCTCGACACACGAGGCAATTTGCCGCCAAGCTACTCTCAAATTCGTCCATGCTACAGGGTCGCTTGACTGTATTTTTGTACAGGACAGTCCTCCGTTCACTTGGGCCATCAAATGGTTCAGTGGTGGATCTTGGTCTAGTGAGCGGAAGATTTCATACCTGCTTCGAGAGGACACTTGTGGCTCGAAGCCTAAGACCATTCCTCACTGGAGAGCATCTAAATACACAGATCCAGAGATGAAGCTTTAGGGCTGGAATCTTGTTGTATGAGGTCATAACATCAGCTCCGTCCACAGCTGTACAACAGCATCACGGCAGCAGCAAACAATGTTGACATCAAAGAGACATGCAGGTCCCCATTTTGGACCTGATCAGGACGCAGCAAAGGAGATAAAAGACTTGGGTGAGCAATATCGCTTTGCAGCCCTATTCTTCTGTTTTGGCGATCAGGATATGATGTCAGGACACTATCCTACATCACACTTCTGGTATAGCAAACAGACGAAGTTCTACAAGCGAGCTGGCTTACTATTGTATCATAACGATAAATTGACAGGCGGCAAGCATTCAAATTTGTTCCTCTGCTGGTGTTCTTGTGGTAATTCACTTTTCAAGCTGTTCCAAGATTACACTTTGAAAGATCTTATGAGCTCACGGCAACCACGTTTTTATGGATTTGAGTCCAAAGCTAACAGCCAGCTCTGTTGGGCAAAACATGCATCAGGACAGCTACAGCTTGGTCGGAAGCTGTGTGTCTTGAAGTCTAGTCACATAGGGTGGGTCACACCACATGCTTTGACAGGAGACCGAATTTTCATCATTGAAGGCTGTACCGTGCCAGTTGTCCTTCTATAGAATACTGGAGACTCAAGATTCAAAATCGCTGGGAGACCGTATCTTCCGTGAGCTGATGCATGGACAAGGCTTGGCCAGCAAGTCTGTGGCAGTTGTGCTTCAATAAACAACTCTGATTAGGCACCAATGAGCTCGATTTTATGCCTAGCTAGCAGACAAATAGAAAATAGTATGTGCAATGGGCCAGCGGTCAGCGATTCTTTGCCGTTCAGTCAAGGCCTCTTTGTTGGAAGACATCGCCTCTCATCAGCTCCTACCCAACCCGAATACGTGTTGAGGAACAAGCCTGGCCGTGGCACAAGCGGTTCTCGCACGCACTGCCTTTCAGTCCCTCGACCATCGGTCTCAACAAATTGTTCAGGACGTCAATCAGTCCAATATGGTGGTTCTAGAGCCTTTGCATTTCTTTGCACCACCAGCCACCTTGCCGCGTGCTCTGCCATTACCAGACGAGATCAAAGGTTTCGAATCACACTTCTGCAGAGGAGTGAAAAGCCCGAAGAGTCGTTCGTGTCGGCGAGCGCTTCTTGGTGAGATATGGGCGCTCAATACGGCCGATAGAGGGGCAGATAATGCTGTTTGCGTAGTAGCACACGACTGTACGCAATCCAAAAGTCCACGCCATTTACACGGATCACGACGCACAAGGCTACCAGGTACACTATTTTTAAACGGAGCACATACCTGGTTCCGCTCTCTCCACAAGATGAATTCAAGAGGATGACGATCGTTAGACGGGCGTCGCTACCGAGCCTGCGAGCTTCGCAAAATCTTCAATGAGCTGCCACAGGGAGTACTCCACATCACAGTTCGCGAGCGGGCCCTGGGATACTGACTTTCACGCATGCATTCCCAAGATTCTTGGCAGTTGCCCCAACGGGCGTATGTGGCTGGGAAATATGCGCACTCTGCTGCGGTACTGACAATGAGTCGCTGACAGGACTGACCGCTTGCTTGGGTCTCGACGAGAACGCTGTGCAAATTTTGGCCAGTTACATCTCAAGTCTGTGCCGTAGTTCTTAGCCCTTGACATCTGGTCAGCTCATGAAGAATTGGACTAAGTCTCACAACTGTGATTGCTCCAAGAGACTGATCTAATCCTGCAGCACGGTCACACATGTGGTGAAGCGAAGAATGTCGAGCCAGGGCTTGTGTTCACCATCTGCTCGGATCACCACTCGTTGCTATTCACGAAGATTGCAGCAAGGCCGGGACACATACTGGAGGAAGACCACAGCGTGGTTTGTTTGGAATGTCTTGTGAATTGATGGCAATGCGAATCACATCAGATGCTTGTATCCCAACTCCCAACTCCTTGATCTGGGTTCTTTCACCTTTCAGACCACATGTCCATTTTCCCTTTTATGCAAATTATAATTGCAAACTCTGTGAGGGGCTCCTGTTAGACGATGGCCCGCCCCTTAGGTGAGCGGCTGAGCCTTTGAACAAGCTCTGCCAGATGAAGGCCTCGCTGAGCAAAAGCTCAATGTCCTTCTCCGTCCAACCCCGGGTGGGCAGTGACTGCAAGAACATCATGATCTCTTGGAAGTCCATCTTGACAAGCTTGTCAGACCATTTAACCAGAAATGCGGCGCATACATAGAGATGGAACTCAGAGAACCCGTTCTCTTCGGCCTATCAGTAAAGTCAGTAAATCAGTCACGCATCACGCGTCTCGCACCGGAGTACTTACCATGTACGTGTCCCACATCCGAATTGTGTTCTTGACACTGATCTCTCGCATCAACAGACAATTCATCCACCTGAAACTAAACTGGATGAACTCGACGTGCTCCTTCTCTAAATGTCTCGCAAGACCTGCGTCAATCCTTGCTGTCAAATCCTGTAGCGCCCGGACTTGTCGTTGTATGCCTGGTTGAGCGACGATATAGTGGTCCTGGATGCCATCCAGCAACTTGGTCAAACACCAGAATGTGTCTGCCTCCACTGCATCCAAGACGGCCCTTGGAAGCTGTCCGGGGTCCATCCCAGATTCAATGTCCGGATCTGTGACGTACACACCGAGGAAAGTCTGCCAGAAAGGCGTGACTAGGTCATTGATGCCCTGCACGTAGCCACTCGCTGGATGTCGCACAGCCCAGACGTATAAAATTCGTTCCAGTGACCGCTGTGTCGCTTCGTAACCGTACAACTCGATATGTGGATTTGTCCGTGGTACGTCAATGCTGATTTGGTGCCAGACAGCTTCGTCCAGTCCTCTACTTGCATTCTTGCCTGAAGTTGCGCCACTACCCGTGCTGCCTGTCCCTTTATCGAATGCTTGTCGCACTCCGTCTAAGTACTCTTTCCGTTTTCGCTCCAGCGTCGCTACCCGCCTTTCGCTGCTTGTCGGGAGATATGAAAGAAGTAGCTGCCATGTCATGGCCCTGACTTCCTCTGGTATGCCAGACCAGGCTGCAGATCTCAAGTCAGGCAGAGCCACACTGGAGGCCTGGAGAATCTTTTTGAATTTGTTTATTCGTGTAATTCTGGAATTGCTGGCGTCGATCTCCCGGGTCGAGGCATTGGCGGGCGTCGGAGGGTGACTGATGAGGTGAAGAGCATTGGCTGGGTCTTTTAGTATTTCCTTGTACTGTGGACGTAGTATTTTGCCCTCGCTTTTCTTCGGTAATGGGTACGATGGAGCGGGTCGTTCGACGGCTATGTCGGCGCTGTCTGACCGTGATCTCGAGTGGAATGTGCCTGTGCCAAAACCGTCTACATCTGGCGGTCGAGGAGAGTTTGCTTTCGCCTGCGCATCCTGTATGCGCTTTGTCCTTCTCTTTGTGTTGGAGAGGCTAGGTAGCCCAAAATCATCCCCGTCGTCGTCATCATAGTCGTAGGTCTCGTCGCCTTCGTCCACGTTCCAGTCATCATTTGTGTTGGACAAGAAGCTCATGTAGGTTTTGAATGGAGGAGAAGCAGGGCCTCGAGCCTCCTTCGCTGCTTGTGATGGCGAGGCGACAAGTTGCTTGGTAGAGCGGGAGGAAGGAGGGGTATGTGGTCGGTTTGAGGAGCTGGAGCCGGAGATGTTTCTTGAAAGTTGGCGGGTTAGCGGTCGGAGTAGTCCCAACAGCACAGAACCTAGACTCACAATGAGTCGAACTTCAGCATATCGGCATGCGAGTATGCCGCGCCAACAACGAGACTGGACTCGCGGGTCGTCTTCTTGGAGCCGTTCGTCGGAGGCGCATTGCGCCAGAAGGGTGCGGTTGAACTGCATGTGATTAGCAACTTCAGCAATGAAACCGGCATGAGTAGCGAACTCACTCAGACCTGTCTGTAAGGAGTCAGGAGAAGCAGATAGTTAGCACGGTGTTTGAGGGTCAAATGCGCCGCCGTTCCCTACCAACTTGGACCATTTCCTGCTGCTCGAGGTCAGTACTGGGGACCACTTCAAAAGCAAGGGCGAGACCTCACCTGCGGAGGCGGCTTCTTGCCGCTCCCAGAAGAGCCAAACATTTTAGAGGAGACGTCTCCTGTCGGACAATGTGATCTTGGAAATGTATCAACTCATTATGCTTGTCGTAGAAGAGGACAAAGGGACCAGGTGCAGAAGGTACTTTAGTCTGCCGCTGGAAGTTCCAGGTGCAGAGGCCTGGGGCGGCCCTCGACGGAGCCGCGTGCTGCTGTCGCAACTTGCAAGGCAGGCATTCCCCGCCCTTCTCCAAAACAAATGCACGGACCACGACCGAAGGCTGCTTATCGATAAAACTACCTAGGTAGGGATGGCTCCTGCCAGCTGCCAGTTGCGAGGTCGACGTGGACCAGCCAAATTTCCGGGCTTTCCATCTCAAACTTCTTCCTTTCCAACCAGCATCCATCGACGGACGATTTATCTTCAACAGTCGACCAATCCTCAATCACTCCTCCTTTCTTCTCTTCGAAAGGCAACATCATCATCAACGACACCACGGCCTGCGTGATTGACAGCATTTGAGCCTCTAATCAGCAGGATAGTTCGCCAAGGAGGAAGACAAGAACAAACAGCAACCATGACTGAGCCTGAGAACTTCGAGGACGATCTCTTCGACGACCTGTACGCTGTCTTCTCAAATCCCACTCTGGGAACATCTTGCTCCTGCGCACAATCACTGACAGTCGCGAAGCTACAACGACGAAGCGCCTGCCCAGGCCGCTGCTCCTCCAGCTGCTGAGCCAGAGCCATCAGCAGCTCCTCCTGCCGCAACGATCAAAGAAGAGTCTACTACCGTCAAGCAAGAGGATTACAGCGACCACAACCAAGCCAATGAAGGCGATGTCGCTGATGACTCCCATATGCAAGGTGCCGAAGAGTACGAAGATGATGACGACGACGTCGACTTCAATCTCGGAAATGGCGGTGGCGCTTCCCATGCCCCGGACAACGACTCGTACGACAACAGCCAATCGGGCCCGTCGCACAACAACCGCGCAAACTCCAAGGAAGAAGGGTGAGTTGTTTTCCGTTCCACCTCCCCACCCCCGGTCCCATGAGTATGCCCATGATGTCTGTGCTGGTTGCGATACTTGGCAATGCGTGCTGCGGAAGCACATTGATCAGCTACCGGAGTCGATTGGAGGTTGCTACACTGGAGGTTGGTCTACCGAAGGCTGCTCCGCAGATGGAAATTGAAGCATGAAGGATTTGGCCTCCATACGAATCTTGGCTGGGATAAAGAGGATTGGCTGGATCTTCCGGATATGCTGAAGGCAGCTGCGATAGTCTGACTCAGATTTGAGATACCGTGCAACATGCGACAAAGGCATTGAGTTCTGAGTCTCTCATCAGCGAGCAAATTACCTGGAGCAAGCATCCAGCAAGGGACAACGGATCAAAGACATGAAAGAGCAGACTTGCAGCCAAAAACCCTTCGCAATCCGGAGTTTGCGGATGGCAAAGCAGGTGTAAAGAACAGCAGCCCAGCTGAAAGATCCGCCGAGACAGCAAACACCGCCACTATAGAAATTGGAAAGGGTTAAGTGGCACCACGTACTGGGAGCCGGAGGGCTCTCACAAGCTTCAAATGGTACTGTGGCTATGGCGAGACCACACTTCATCCCATGTCTTTCTCCAGGACTTGTAAAAAGATTGGAAGCGAAGCGGATAGCGCTCGAGCCAGTACCTAGCTTGACGATAGCCAGAGAGACAGAGAGACAGCCGAACAAGAAAAATTCGACAAGTTGCACTGCACCTGGGCTCTCCATCGTTTTGCACTGCATCGACCTTTTCTCCCAAGTGAGAATCGTGTGGCGATCGGCAAATTCTCATCCTTCAACACCAGCTACTTGAGCGACCATCCGACTTTACGACTTCAACTGCACCTCAATCCAAAGAAACAAACGGTCAACACATCTCGACATCATGGATACAACGATGCTAAGTTTGATGTATTCGAGGGGCGAATACATTCCGCTGCAGCTCGATGATGAGGAAGACCACTACGGTGCATGCTTGGAAATTGAAGCGCGTTCGCCGAATCAGCCACCGACCATCTCGAACAATGTGAGATCGGTTACAGTAGTTGACGGAGATGGTAGATGTCGTTGGAAAGACCAGCGGCGGGAGGACGTCCAGATCCGCAAGCCAGGGTACGATCTTGACGCTTTGGCGGTGCACACTGCGCGAGACCAACCGCGCCAGGCCAATCGATGTGGACATACTCGACCATCGCAATCGCAATAGCAGACACATACATCATGGCACAAACTCACATTTTGTTGAAGGATATACATACTGACGCGCTCAACTTTACAGAAAAATGTTCATTGGCGGTTTGAACTGGGAGACCACAGATGGTGAGCACTCCTGTCTAGACTCCTGCAAATACCCGAACGTCTCACTGATCATGTCCAAGAATCCCTCCAAGAGTACTTCTCGCAGTTTGGAGAGGTCACTGAGTGTACGGTCATGCGCGATGGCGCTACTGGTCGGTCGCGTGGGTTCGGTTTTCTGACTTTCAGAGACGCGAAGACCGTGAACACAGTTATGGTCAAGGAACACTATCTAGACGGCAAAATTGTGAGTATACACAAAATGTGGAAAGAAAGCCCAAAGTAGCCCTGACCAACCTCTTCCCCTTCAGATTGATCCGAAACGCGCTATTCCTCGAGACGAGCAAGAGAAGACAAGCAAGATTTTTGTAGGCGGCGTCAGTCAGGACACGACAGATGCTGAGTTCCGCGAATACTTCTCCCAGTTTGGTCGCGTAGTCGACGCAACCCTAATGATGGATAAAGACACCGGTCGTCCTCGGGGCTTCGGTTTCGTCACCTTCGAGTCCGAGGCGGGCGTCGATGCATGCCTGGCTACCGACCTCGCGATACACGGCAAGCCCATCGAGGTCAAGAAAGCTCAGCCGCGCGGCAACATGCGCGAAGAGGAGGAGGCACGAGGCCGAGGTGGCAGCAAGTTTGGCCGAGGCAAAGGCGGCATGGTCAATAACAACATGGACGACGGTTCATCTGGCGGCAGCGGCATGGGTGCTGGAGCCAACGGCATGACGCCTCAGGCAATGGCGCGCCAGATGCAACAAATGCAGGCCATGTTCGCCATGATGCAGCAGCGTCAAATGCAGCAGATGCAGGGCGGCATGGGTGGCATGAATCCTCAGGCACAGATGATGCAGATGATGCAAATGCAACAGATGCAGCAACAGATGATGATGGCCGCCCAGCAGGGCGGTGCTGGTCGTGGTGCCGGAGGTCCCGCAATGAACCCAGCCATGATGCAGCAAATGATGGCGCAGGCTGCCCAGCAGCAACCGGGCGCAGGAGGGCCCCAGGGCCAAGTCCCCACCGGACCTGATCGCAGTGGATACAACGCGTACGAGCAGCAGATGTTCCAGCAGAACAAGTTCAATGACCAGAGTGGTCGGCGCGGTGGCTACGGTGGTGGACAACAAGGCGGTGGCTACAACATGGGTGGCGGTGGTGGTGCGGCTGGCCAGCCAACGTCCTGGGAGGGCATGTACGATGACGTTCCAGCGCCGAATGTTCCCATGGCTGGAGGTGCTCGTGGTGGCTTTGGACACCGCGGACGTGGCGGGTATCAGAACAACAACCAGCACCAACAGAGTCTGTCGCCTGGGCCTGCTGACCCTACTAAGGCGCCGCCTCCGAACGCGCCTACGGGCCCCAAGAACGCGGGTCGACCAGGCGCCAACTACCGTGGCGGCGGTCGTGGCGGCGCAAACAGAGGCTTCCATCCGTATGGACGCTAGTGAACAGTCCATCCAGGATGCCTCGACCGCATGCGCCTACAAGTTCGCAGAGAGCGCGTCGGTCATATCTATCTCGTCCTCGTCGTGGTTAAGTGTACACGCCAAAAGTTTCGCTTTCCATTTCATTTGCAGGGCTTGGAGTGCGTAGGTTGCGCACAATAACGAGTGTCCACGATTCCGGTTACCTTTCCCTCTGGAAAATGCCATCAGAATTGAGCTCGCGCCGAGCTCCGAAATGCATGGGCCGAGGACTGCATAATATTTACATCTAGGTGGTCGTTTGCAAAAGGATGAGCAATTTTGCCTGTATATTATGCCTGGCGCTTGAGTTCTTCTCGCACAATTTGATCGTTCTAGTCTGGTCTGCCTCATACTGGGCGTAGGGGACCGTGAAGAGAGAGTGTAGGGGTTGATGGGGGCTGCATCATTTTTCTGCTTTTGCCCACAACGGCCATGCATCTCTATCGATTATGGTCAATCAACATGGTTGAAAAAGCAGCACGGTGCCTTGAGAAAATTGCATACGGTGGATGGCCCGAATTAATTAGAAAAAGGCACGTCGATGCATATGACTGCTGCTCAACAGATAAGATTGCTCAATAAGTCGGGCAGTACAATTGACTCCGTTGAACAGAGCTCGCAAACCGCATGTATAGAAGGCTGCTTTGCGTGAGATGAATGCACCCTCTCGACCAATTCCACATCCATCTCACAAAGAATTCAGTCGCGTAAACCCCTCCGCTGGCGGCTGCAGCCAATTCCTCTCGTCGTACGTGGCGCTCTCAGCGCCCTCAATACAGTGGAAAGTATAGATAATCCGACCCTTCTTACTGAGATTCTTCTCGCTCTTGTGCAGCAGATTCCCATGGATTAGCACCAAATCCCCAGCCTTGACCTCACCCGGCACAAAGTCCTCGTCGCGCGCGGCCACGCCGTCCTGCTCGCCGAATCCCGTAATCGGCGGGAACTGCGAGCCCCTGTTGTCAACCATCTCGGTGCCGGCGTTGCCGGCGCTGCGTACGAGGCGCTTGGAAATGGGCGCCCACTGCGGATGATCAGCGGGAGGCATGACTGTCGTAGGACAGACGAGCTTACCTTGTGGCTACCGGGCAGGAAACTTAGGCAGCCATTCTCGAGGGTCGCGTCCTCAAGTGCGTACCAGAAGCCTACTGCGCTCGGCGGCTCGGTGTAGAGGAACGTGCTATCCTGGTGGCTGGGCACGGCGCCGCCAATTTCGGGCTGCTTACAGATGACCATGCTCTGTAGACAGCGAGGGTCTTTAAATCCCACTTTAGATTTGTCTGTGGTCAGCGTTGTGGACCCAGAAGATGTTTGAGGCGTCCTAAGATAGCTCTGGATACCTGGCGAGATTGTAACCAAGAGCTGTGCAAGAGCTCCTCTGTGAGCACTTGCCTCACAGAATATCTGCTGCAGCACGCCTCTCAACACATCACTCCGAAGAGATCTTCCGTCGACTTAGGCGGGTGACCTACAGCTCTGCGCCACCACGGCCGGCCGTACCGGCTCCTCGGCCGCATCGTCGCCGTGCAAAAGCCTCGCGAACGGCGGGCTCAGAGCGTGCAGGTAGTGGCCGATTTTGTTGATAGCGCGCTCTTTGGGCTTGGTGAGCTCGCCAGTCTCGGGCGAGAAGGCGTCCTCCTCGAAGAAGAAGCGGATCTTGTCGCCGGACGAGAGGAAGTAATCATCGCCGACGTGGTTGGCGCCGTCGGCACCACCGGTAGAGAATTTAGTGAGCGGATGGGACGCCAGATCGAAGTTCGTGAGGAGTGAGTGTGTCTCGGTGAGGAGAGACTGGACGGTGGTTGGTGAAAGTGCAGAGGGAACTATGAGGTAGCCGTCGCGTTCGAAGGAGGCGAGCTGGGCGGCGGTTAGGCCGCCAGCGGGGTGGTGAGAGACCGTCATGGTGAGAGGTTCTACGATGCGCAGGAGAGGGTGTTCGAATGATAGGTCCCTACAGTTGTGGAGAGGACTGCGTCGGACCGTTCGAGAAGCAACGGTAGAAGCCAGTACAATGTGCGCCTTATCCAGTATCACGATTTGTAGCGGGAGTTAAACCATCCCCTCACCCACCGCCACCAGTTGAGGGCCACCTACAGTATGATTCCATGTGCAACCGGTCAATCATCGACATGAGGATTTTCTATTTTGCTGATTCCTTGCGATTGAAGCAGAGTCTCTCGAATTCTTGCTTAGTTTTTTGCCTTCGGTCTGATTATTGTTAATTTGCAGCGGCCGGGCTTGATCATGGATTACTTTCACCTGTGGGCTACCAGTCTTTGGTATAACCACCTAGATAATGATGCCTTCACAATAGGATAAGCCTCATTGAGATTAATTGCGTCTAGGACACTCGCATTCAGCTGGTTTATCTACAAGACAAACAGTCAGCCTCATATCACTTGGACGTGTGAAGTTTACCTACGTACAAATTCGTTCTGGCAAGTTTAAAAAGGTTCACCTGCCCTCCCCATTCCGGGAGGATCTTCGGGCCTCTCGTCTGAGCAGCGGAAGATTGGAATTGCTGTATTATCTTTCGAAACTTGCGAACTGTCTCCATATTTTTCTTTTCTTTCGTACAGCTTGCAAGTGACATGAGACTTGGTGTATCAGGGCGTTCTGGGCGTCTTGAGCAAGTCCGGTTGCTTCCGGTGGCTCCAGGCAGTGGGGACCGGAGCCGGCACCGAGGCCGGCAGCCCCGGGGTGTTTGTGTAAATTTACCTCATCTGACAGGGGGTTCGTTGTCGCCCCATTGAAAACTTGGGAGCCCTCTCACGCCAGATCTTCGAGTCCTGCAACACTTCACACGCCAGCCTCGACACATCTGGATAATCAATCGAACGCGACTTGTCCCTCCCACCGCCAATTCAAAGGACCCCGACCCGCAACGGAGGCGCAGCGCCCGGAACCTATCACGAGATCTGCGGGTCAGCCGGAGAGAATCGAGGGAGCCGGTAACACCGACCTATCCTGCTTCTTCTGCGCGACGATATCTTGCTGGAGCTTCTCAGCCAGTCGAGCCTTCTGTGCTGCTACGGATATTTGTCCCCTATACCGCTACAGGCCGGTAAAACATCCCGACGAGAGCATGCTACGCGCACTTCGAACGTCTTTGTTGGGGCGCCAGTCGTTTGGTACAGGCAAGACAGCCACGACGACAGCCTCCCCCCTGCAAAGACTCGCGTCACGGGCTTGCAATAACAGTTCAGGCTCGAGAATTGCATATACACGAAGCATCCAGACTGTTGCAAGGGGAACGACAAATGCAAGCTTCGTTGTACGCTCAGCATCGCTCCGGAGACAGCTCCAGTGGAGGAATATCGCAACAGGCTCGTCGGGGAGATTGCTTTCAAGGACACAAAAAAGAAACTTCAATTGGTCGTGGTCGAGGAGGTCGCAGGAGGGCGGAGCAAAAGCTGAGGAATCGCTGTCCCTGAGCGGGCGATTAAAGAAGCTCTCTCGAGAGTATGGATGGTCTGCGGTTGGAGTATACCTGGGTCTGAGTGTCTTGGACTTTCCCTTTTGCTTCTTGCTGGTGAAGTGGGCTGGCACAGAGCGAATTGGTAGGTCTCTATGCCCCAAGAATGCCTAATCTCTATTCGAGTCATGGGGGGGGGGGTTAGAACTCTAGCGGCGCGTCATACATCTTGCTGACTGCCATTGACTCGCAGCTGCGATTGAAGAGTTCGTCGTCGACAACGTCAAAAAGGTTATACCCGAGAGCGTACAGAAACAGTGGCACGACTGGCGCGCAGCAGCCAAGGGCGCCGAAAAGGAAGAACTTGGCGACAATCACATTTCTGAAGACCTTGAGAAGATTGGCTGGGGCGTGGAGGAGGCTCAGCAGGCACATACGGCAGATGCGAGTAAGTTGGCAGTATTCCCATCGTGTTGCACTTGGTGTTTGGATTGCTATGTCGTTCGAGATCGACTGTCAGACGGAATTCCCGCATTGCATGATGAACCGGCGCCCCCGTGCTTCACTTTGTCTACTGGGGGTCCTTGGCTAATGCGACTCGGCAGGTCTCGCAACGCAGCTCGCATTGGCTTATGCTATACACAAAAGCTTCATCTTCATTCGAGTCCCACTCACGGCCGCCGTGACGCCAAAGGTCGTAAAGGTGCTCAGGTCGTGGGGTTGGCAAATTGGCAAGCGGAATAAGAAAGCGTCCAAGGCGCTCAAATCTCCCAAGACCAGGCGGTGAACCTCGAGTCTGAAGACGTCACCGACGACGAACACGATCTCCTCTCTTGACGTCAACATGGTCTGGGCAGACCCACAAGCAAGAGTCACTTTCTGCATGCTGCTTGCGATGTGAGAAATTCAGGTTTCCGGTTCCACGCAAGATCTGCCATACACCAACCTCGCCTGTGTCCCTGCACAGCTTCCGTATGACACAGTCCGTTGCCAGCAACTGCAAGCGAAAGCTAATATTGCATATTTGATAAAGTACACTACGGATTGACTGTGCGCAAAAGGCGGCAGAGAAATCAGGGTCGACGACCCTTAGTCGTTGTCAGAGTATGTATAGTCATGTGCCACCAACACAACTCATAGAACATATACCCATGGAACAAAGCGTTTGGTCCCGGTCACAAGTACGCAGCCGCCAGAAGTCAGAAAGCACATCTTCACACCGACTATTACCAGCCGCCTGACATGAGAGATGGAGTCTTACTTCTTGGTGAAGAGATCTTTACTCTTGTCGTGACCTACTTTACCTGATCTGGACACTTGGCGCTGTTTCCGTTGGATCTCACAACAATCATCAAATCCGTCGCGTGGTACTTGAGTGCCATTCTCCGGAGTTGCCCGTCACGCGCAACAATCGACAGACTTGTGAGAGCGCTCCGTAGAGGCTTCCTTTCCGGAGCCATTTGTGCGCCATCAGGCTGGAGAGTCTTTGCTGCATGACACAACCATCCACTTGGGTGTTCTCAGGTAGCGGGAGACCTCGCAAGCAGTAGTGTGCACAAGTAGATTTCGACTTGTCTTGTACCCTTACTTTTGGCGTTTCCACGATGGCTTCATCTTTAGTCGGCCCTTCGTCGGCATTACGTACGGCCGCCTTTCGGTTGGGTCGGTTCCTGCTGTGTCAGTCAGTCTTTCCAAACCGGTCTCGACCAACTTGACCAGGAAGGACGCGTTAGCCACCCATTGTATCAGCAAGAGTCGTGAGAGTTCAACATCCTCCGCAAAATCTCCCTTTGCCGCCGTCTAGTCCAAGCCCAAGCCCTTTTGAAACCTGCCGCCGGCCCGCAAAAAAACTCGTATATGCCCGATACCTATCGATCGTTCCTGTTTTAGCCCAGCAGCCATGGGAGGGCACTTAAGGCAGAACATCGGGTGTCATATACTGGTGGACCTCATTGCAGCCAGAAGGTCGTGCGTGCTCGGCTTGCGATAGCCGACGAACGCAGAAGTGATGGGGGGAGGGGGGCTTCTCGAAGGACGCATGGAAGCAACGTTGCATGAAAAGGAAAGGCCGTTGGGTCAGTTCACAGGCGGGATGGCTTGACCACAGTTCCGCGCCACGCGACTCACAGACGTGACAGCGGTGCTGTGAGATGTCGAAATAAGGTTTGTATGACTGGACTTCCAAGACTTTGATCTAGATGAAAGAGCCCATCCATCCGATGTTAAGGGGTAGTATGGGGTCGGGCTCAAGTAATGGGTACGTCAACAAGTGGTGACAAGGCCACTCATGGAGGCACTACTACGTATCCATCACCATCCACCTAACAGCCTCATCTCCGCGATCTACAGTACCGCGGCAAGGCTCCGCTGGCTGCTGGACGTGACCACCTCTCGTTTCCTCACCGCGAGATTACTTGCCCTGCCTGCCAGCCAAGCCCAGGGACGCTGAATAAGTTTACGGCTCTGCGCCGGACATCGTGGTTGCCGAAGCGACATTGGGGGCCAAAAGTTATGGAGCACAGGGTTTTAGGGCAAAAGTATTTGGGCTGATCGATGAAGTGGACTCTCTTGCTCAGGGTCTGGCGGCAGAGATGGAGGCCGTGTCCTTTCCGCGTCTTCGCTTGTTAGAGATGAGGACCCGTTAGAGATTTTGAAGGATTCACGCCGCCCGGCTTGTCATTGATTGGGAGACTCCAGTTATCGCCCATCATGACTCTGATGAGGAACTCCGCGCCCAGGGACGAAATCAGGTTGCGGAACGGCAAAGGCGGTGCGTTGCTTTCGGTTCAGTCATGAGAAAGTACTTTAGACCCTGTGTCTTGTCCCTGAGTTTCAATGACTGGCGTTCGCATGACCCTCGTTTCCCTAGACTTGGTCCGTGAGGTCGAGACTGCGTAGCACATTGCTACTTCGCTGGTGGGCAGATAACTCGGGCCGATGACTTCAAGGCCTACTGGATTGTACAGTGGTAGACTTTTGAAGTCAGGAGAGTTCCGGGCACTGACACATGGAAGTCAATATCCACTCGCAGGTGATTGATGGTGTCGGCTCCGGTCGGAACCGAAACGACATACTCACACAAAAAACACGTACTGTGGTAGGCAAGTGAATCGGGGAGTTCCAAGTTCGTCCTGATCGCCATCAATATGTCATCCAAGCACGCTTCCTTCCGAGGAGGTCCGACTGTGCTTCCAGAAAGCCGAGTCAGTACCTCACGTTTGGCATTACAGCCACTTCCTAACAGAAGCCGCTTCCCGTTGTCAAGAGTCTTGGTAGCGGAACAAAGCTTACCAGCAGCCCATCAGATCGTCAAGCGTCGTCACGGATCAGCCGTCTCGAGTCAGGCGTGGCTTGATAAAGACGTAAAGATGACTCTAGCGAGGCGGAAATACCTCATAGGGGCAGCATTTCCGCCGCAGTCCTGTCCGTGCATGATCAGAGGCTCCTTCCCCCACACCCGACGAGGCAACGAGATTCACGATGCTGGGCAGGACGCGGGATGTGGGTTCATCGGCAGGATTGCTGCTTCTGCCGCCGCGTGGTCGCATCGGGGTGTTGTTTAACAAGCAGGCAGACAAATTTAGTAAGTCTACGCAGGCTCCCCAAAATACCCCTGGCTGTGTCCTTTGACTAAATCCGATTGCCTGACAAGGTGCCTCATCCGACGGTAGGATGCAGAAGAGTGGGACGTTGGGTGGAGGAGGACGTTTGACCTAAGGGCACCCAAACGTCGCCAAGCGAACGGACGCGATGGCCGAAAGAGGCCAGCGGCCAACGAGGTCGAGAACTCGACTTTCCGAGAGTGAGCATTTGCGCTATTGGGAACACTGAGAGAATGCCGTTCTGCAGAGCCAGTAAGACCTAAAAAATCAGCGACAACCGGACTCTTGTCTTTTGATGTGAGACGTACAGAGTACTTCGGAAGTTATGTCATGATATGGTAAATATGGGCCGCCGCCTGATGCGCAATCAGCGAGGGAGATACAAAGGTTCCCTGCAAAGCATGTCAAGGGGTAGAAGGGAAGTCTCTGCTGACCTTGATTTGGCTGACTTGTCGTTTTGCAACTACATAGTACTGTGTACAATTCGTATCCGTACAAGTTACCCAGCATTGTGCAGTCGGGTTCTGGGTATGCAGCGGAAATAAATTGCCCGTGGGTCTTTTGGTCCGGAAGACATGGAGTGCAAATAAGCTTTGCGCTGAAAAGATGAGGATCCGCTTATCCTGCCTCTGCCCTGCATGAAAGGCTTGCCCTTTTGGGAATTATTCACGTTGTGCCTGTGTGCCTGTGTGCCCAGGTGTACCGCTCTCACGGCTCCAGCTATCCAGTGTCTCGCCATCGAAAGTAGTTGCAAAAGATCACCTAGTGGATGCGCTGTCAAAGTAAATAAATCACCAAGCGCCCGGCCGCTGTCAAACACAGTCTGTACTTGAGCCAATGCAAGTCAGAGGAGCGTGTGCTTAGTAGTCAGGCATGCAGACAGTACATACCTAGCAGTATATGGACAGCCTGTCACTTCACAGGATACTTGTCAATACATTGTCAGCGGCTTTTTTCTCGTTGAAAATCCGGAACTTGATGGGTATCTAGGTAGTCGGGCAGTCCCGACACTCGGGCAGTACGTCTGCATGCAGGTATACAAAGTACTTTTCTCCACAGTACCTCCTTGGGACACAGATCACACAACAACCTTGGTTTTCAGACCCGTGGAAGCCTTTTTGGATAACGTTCAATAGCAACATGCAAACTTCATAATAGAGCTTTGGCGTATAGTAAAGTACGTCACAGATCGTTCGACTCGCCACCATAACAAGATTCAAACGGTAAAATCCCACAGTCTCATCCACAAAATGGCACATTTGAGTTTGAATCCTATTGCTACACCATTGCTGATCATGACGCGAAACGTCGCCCACCACGGGGCTGTCGATTTTAGAGTTTCCGTCAACCTAGTTTCAAATGCACATAACTCCGCCCACAAGAGCCACCAGGTTAAGTTGTTGACCGTGATGTTAGAATTGTTTCAACGCAGGCGGCGATCAAAAGTGTACTATCAATAGGAAGTGGATGGACTACTGGGACTCACGTAACCAAGGTGACTACCGTAAGAGTGATCTGAGGCCTTATGTGATCTGCATACCCAGACGGTGTCACAGAGCGAATTGAGAGATACAGAACGAAAGCATCAATTACTGTAACACTTTCTATGGTAGTTTTGGCGGGAGTGATAATCCGGAGAATAATTTGTAAACAGTGTATCACGCTAAGCCTACCATGTGGACGCGAAAGGGGTCCCAACTCTCTGGGCTGTAAACTTTGTTTCCAACTTGGTTGCTTCCATCTCCCTACTTAGTAATCATCCAGGTTGCAGCAACAAGTCGTGAGACACCGAAACAGTTCGTTGCCAACACTTTTCGACGTAGTTATTTAATTACTAATGAGAATTAATAGTAATCGCCTTAATATTAGATTTCAAGAGATTTTTTGAGTTTGCATAGAATAATGCGATAGATAGTTAGTGGTAAGTAATTAAAATGAAGGTAGACTTTGCCGCAAGCCCATTTTGGTGTCTTACGACTTGCTGCCGCAACCTGCCATTTCATACTGTGACATGAGGCAATTGCTTAGATGAGAAATGCCAACCCCGGTCTCCGAAGCCCGAAATGAGATTATTACCATGTATAAAAACACAATATTGAGGTACTTCGTGGAGCTTTCTCTCAACGTCCGCTGGCTTGGAAGACCCCGCAGATCCATCTGCCGTGTAGCCATCTCAGAGCACTGGGAAACGCGACATAGATCTACCAGTGCTATGTATAGACTACTTGCTATGGTATGCTCAGGTGCCTGCAGGCGGAACGGTCATCCGTGCCAATAACAACAAGCAGCAGGAAATACCATCAGAGTTTGAAGATGGCGAGCCTGGGAACAAGCTTTGAGAACGCAGCGCATGTCATGATCTGGCTTCTGGAAGCTGTGGAACCCATTCGCAGATTCAGGGTCAGAAAGAAGGTCACACTGGCTCTAGAGCTGACGATCAGACTGACGTTGAGAGTCACTTGCTGTGATTGACAGTTTCGTCGCGATTCGAAAGTTCCGCGGCGGACGAGCCAGCAGGCCAGTTAATGAATCGCTTACAACGGGACTAGCCGGAAGGTGCGTTGAATGTCAAGATGCAAGTCATCTGCTGGAAGATTTCGCCACAGTGGTCGGGAAGGCAAGGACGAGAGG
This sequence comes from Plenodomus libanotidis, assembly GCA_022609195.1. Taxonomy (NCBI): domain Eukaryota; kingdom Fungi; phylum Ascomycota; class Dothideomycetes; order Pleosporales; family Leptosphaeriaceae; genus Plenodomus; species Plenodomus libanotidis. The sequence goes on along the minus strand of JAGKQA010000167.1, from coordinate 51,217 downwards.
TTGTAGCTGACCTTCACTGAGGGAGTTGAGGGATGTTGAGCTCGAATGAAGGTGGCGTTGTGTACTCCCAAGTGCCCTGTACTGTGGTATACCTCGCGCATCTACTATTCTCAACGGCTCAACTCCGGACCTTCTTGAGAACTTTGATACCAAATAAGGCATGGTCTAACATCACAGACTTCGTTTGCCTGCCGCGAAGTGAATTAGAGTTCGTCAGACAAGAGACCCTGGTGCCTGTGAACTAAGCAGAGAACCAGAAACTTGACAGTACTTTTCGACTTTTTAATTCCAGACCCTGCGGGTGGCTGCCGGCAATACTAATGCTAGCACTATACCCGTTGTGCTATCACACCCTCGCTCACTGTGCGCCACCCAAACACACGAGGCTACGATTATCGCGTGGGGCTTGAAGCCTTGTCTCTCGCGAGCTGAGGCTGGATTTACTTTGGCTCAAGGCACCGCTGGCCAACCAACCTCAAGCGAGTGAAGAGAGACTCTACTAGTAAAAGTCGGCAAAAGCAGACACGTAGTCAACGTCAAGTCTCGTGACACAGCGAAGGAGAAGCAAGTAAAAATGAAGCCTTCGTGTGCTCCACTTTCTACAGCACACCAATCTCAAGAGCAACAGCTTTCCAGGTCACGATGCTTCGTTTTAAAGTTCTCGGCGACAGTCCGTTCTTACTCGGTTGCCAAGACAACAATCGAATCCTTTCGCAACTGCCCGACGGTGTGGAAATTTTGTGTGTTTGAACTCTGCTTCTAAGGTTCTCTCCCAACTCGCTTTCACCATGTCTGATTCGTGCAGATTCACAAGGTCATCGGCCTTGATCAAGCTTGGGATGGTAGATAATGACAAGAGTCGTGGCTGAAGTTGACTAGCATTGCCGAATCACTCTTTGTGCTGATGGACTTCCACCGCCCGAGCATGGCCCTTTATCAAAACAGCAAGCTCCAGACGGCGCTTTCTAGGATCTTGGAAAACCTTCTCTAGTAACAGAATTTGGCTGCAGAACAGCGGATCTTTTTGAAGCTTGTTTCCTACAACAGCAATTCGATGCTGCCGAGGTATCAAAAGGCGCTAGAGCTGGGCTGATGAACCAAAGTCCAAAGTATAACATCGTGATATTGTTGTCGAAGTTTGTGCAAAAGCTAGCTGAAGCAGTCCCATGTGAGACCAATTTGCCAGCACCTAACTGACAGCGGAAAGCGGGATAAGCGCTCAAAAGGAGAATGCGTCATGCGCAATGGCCACTTGGAACGTTGAGCTGATGCCATAGACAACGCTGCTGCATGTCAAGCCTCACGCTAGTAAACTGCTTTTCCGCCTTGGCGGAGTTTCTTATTATTTCGAGTTGCCGCTGAAATACATACATGACTTGCAACGCAACTGGAGGCTCATGGCATTGTCTCCATATGGTGTCATGCCTGGCCACGAGTTGTGGCGATTCACCTCGGAATCGGCGTGCTGTAGAATTGTGAGGACGGTTTGCTTTCAGAGCAGCCTACATTTCTGCAGCTAGTACTATGTCCCACGGGTGTGGTTCAGAGATCATCATCACCTCTGCTACGGATCGCGGGACACTCAAGAGATGGGACGAATATTTGAGAACCTTTGTTTTCGTACGATTTGAGTACAAGTGAGAAAGCGTTTTCGACCAAACTTGCTCCCAAGTATGCGATTGCAAATCATGGGCGAAGGCAAAACGAGTATCCGCGTACTATGGATGGCCAGAGTTTGCGTAGAGGTGCATGATGCAGCTGACGTTGATGGCGAACTCTCTTTGCAAATTAAACAGTTGTTGAAAGTTTGTATTAAGGTCACCAGTACCGAAATGGTAAACAGCTCCGCCTGTTTCGTGTCAGAAACGAATCCTGTGAAAAAGCATACCACAGTACACGTCGAGTGTCACAGGCTTGCGGACACCGTGCTTGGGATGCGTGGTCGGCTCAGACCCCCTTACGCAGGTATATTGGCAAGTACCTAGATCTCTTGGTGGCGTCGCCCACGGACGTCCTCTCACAATCCGTAGAGTCAGGGTAATTTGACAGTACAGGTACCCCAGTACTTCCAGCACGACGGTACGCTAGTATGGGCGGATCGGGAAGCGCAGGGGAAGGGGGAGTATCGCCGTACAAGGCTCCATTTTTACCAACGCCGCCCCCAACATGGGCCCCATCTGGGAATTTTAAACTTTGGGACTTGTTGCGATCATTTCCCTTGGTACGATGTCGATTCGAGGGATCAGCCTTTTTTAGCAAACCAAAGACTCAGAAGACCCTAACTCCTGGTTAGGCTTTCGCCGGCCTGAGTCCCTCTATGGCAGAATCTGACCTTGCTTTCCCGTGAACTCTTTTCTGGGTCGGCCCTGGGTATAAGTACCCGAGACATGTCCGCCTCTCCCCCTTCTCTCTAGACAACCAAGCATTCGCTATATAACCTCTCAGCCTCGTCCACATAATTTCACCTAGCCTACAAGCTATATCATCTTTCGAACATCATCACAATAACGTCTGTGCCTCACACCCAAGAGGAAACTGTACAATTATTCGACGATCTGGACTATCACCAACACCAGGGAATAACACTTCACGCAGCGGCGAGAAACCTGCTTCCGGACTCAGCCCATCTTACTCCTTGTTCTGCAAGGCGTGTTCCACAACAGCAGCGGAAAAAGCAACTCGCCTATTTCCGTCACAGAAGACTTGTCATAAAGACCGCGCATCTTCCCCGCCTTGTCTGTGCACCTTACTCCCAGTATCAAGATGCTCTCTCTCTACCCCCAAGAGCACAGTTCGAACAACTTCTGCCATATGCCATACCGGACTCTCGGTGCACCCACATTCTCAGAACCTGCCAGCTTTAAGACCTTCACCATGGGCAGCGCTGTACAACTCCCATCCACACCACAGGACGAGGATGGTATGGACACAGACGGCCCGAGCGCGGCCCTGAGCCCCCGGACACACCTCCAAGAATCCTCGCGGGCCTTACCTGTCACTATCAGCGCGCCCGCAGACTATCACAACCTAGACCCAAACACAGTCGCGGAGGCACTGGAAATTGCCCGCGACAGCGCCGATGGTGCACGGGACCCTATTGTGAGCGGCATCCTCGAGTCGGCGCTCTCGCAGGTATGGGACCGCGTAATGGACGATCCGGAGGGCTATGTTATGACACAGGGCGAGTTCGCCGTCTTCAACTTCTACCAGCACCGGTTCATGGGCAACAAGACTGCCATGGCGGCGCGGGCTCGATTCTGGGATAACACCCACGCATGAAAACAACGAAGAATCGAATGGTGGATATTTGATCATGGTCAGTGCTCTGCCGTCTCTCGGTTCGCGGCACCGACCAGTCCGAGGGGCCCGCCTGCCGGATTGTAGATCGGAGTCATGCATACACGATCCTTCCATTGTTTTGATATAAGCTGGTCGATAGTGGGCCGTTCAGACCGTGCGTCTCGCAGCCTGAAGCTGTACTCGATTTGAAACCAGAGTATTCGACGACCGCCAGCTCGAGCTTGGACCCTGTGCCAAAAGAGTTCGGACGCTCGCTCAGCGTCGGTGATGCCGGACGAGGTAATGCCGCACCAGGATTGTGGACCCTGTGGATGAGTCAGTTCGTGGATGTTTTGAGTATTTATCATGGGAGTGAAAAAGAGTCGCGATTCGCTCTAGGAGTTCGGGCAGGCACATGACTAGGGACGGATGGGAAATGCATTTGGTTGGAGTTTATCTCTGCTGGAGAGAAGGAAGAGGTTGCTTCCAAACCGCCAACTGGGTTGGCTCTGCGTCGGAACAGCAACACGGAGAAGATGAGCATTTCCTTTGCATACACACAGGGCGTCAACACTAGGGCGTTTGATACCCTGTTTTCCATTTTCTTTTGCGGTAGCTAGAGGCCGTTGGTCACAATAAATGTTACCTTTGACAAAAATGATCCGCCTGCTTTGAACTACAGCATCCTGTGCCATACAAGTCAGTCATGCAGCTGTCGGCTACGAACACAAGCCACTGTCGCCAACTTCCCTTATGCGGATTCCAAGAGCAGCGCCATCAAGATATACCACTCTTAGTATCGGAAATCGGCGAGACCATAAACGTTCTCTTCTTCGCTTCGACCAGCATAGGGCTCGTGGGCAACGAAGCATCTCCCGCATATACTGCACAGGCACAAGCTGCAGCACCGGCAGCAGACACCCGGGGAACGTTGCATTTAGCCATATTAGACGCAAGGGTATTCAATATTCTCCAATCATCTCCAGTCCCCGCGCGTTTATCACCTCCCCAATCCAGCCATAGAGCGAGGCTATCTTGGGTGAAGAGCTGCTCTTTATCTATGCGCCATTCGTATCCGTCTGGAGTGTACAGACGCATATGCAGAATGGCGTTATCGACTGAGATCGTGGTGCTACCTTCTTCGCAGGGCCGATCTTTCTGCGTGGCACATATAAGAGCTAGATGGCCATGGGGTAGCTGTCTGGCAACACCTCGTTGTGATGTCTGCGAGAGTCCCTACCAATAATTGTGCAGCCCTCGCATAATCAAAGCCACGGATCTTTCAGTCCGTCCTAGATCCATCGTCACGGCCAGACAAGTTTCGCTGCGACCCCAGCAGACACATTCAACGAACAGACATACGAACGTGAAACCGCTCGGGTGTGACTTGAAGGCTATTTCCTCCGTCCGCAATGGACATGCAGGAGAAAGACAGGCTCCTAGTGGACGAGCAGGAGACCGGTGCGCCGGGAAAGCCGATCTCGACCCCGAAAGCGAGAAAGACGAAAAGCAGCTTGGTAGCAAGGGGGTGGCTCACCGTTGGTGCGGTTTTGGCTACGCTGTTGGTCGTTGTGGGCATTCGTGGTTGTTCATACCACCAGCATGACGACGGAAAGTGGGCGGCGGCGGCGGTGCCAGTGGTCGCCGCACACGCCAGCTCTCCGATTCCCGAGGAACGCTCCGGGATATCTGGTCTCGATATTCACAGACGGGAGGGCAACTTCGGCATCGTCCGTCGACCGTCGGCAACCGCGACGTCCTCGGCGGCTGCTGCTTCAGGCTCGGTGCTCGTGAACTATCAAGTCCATCCAGCTGTCCTGACGCCCCAAGGTGCGACCTTGGACAACGGAGTGAGCAATGGGGATGCCGGTGAAGTTGACGACTCATGCCAGGTGTTGCTGATGGATCATGTGTTTGGGTACAGCTATGGAGAGCCCTTTATTGGTGAGTTTATGTGGAAGCGAGGTTATGCCGGGGCGTGAGTGATGCTGATGACTGAGTAGGTGCCTACACGCCTCCAGACTGCAAGTTCAACCGAGTCGTCATGAACTTCACAGTCGTTTCTGAAGGCAGACAATTCGACCGACTGGCGCTGATGTACCTGAATGACACTGAAGTTTGGCGCACATCTACTGCGGAGCCCACGTCTCCTCCAGGAATCCGCTGGACCTACCTCAAGGACATGACAGAGTACCTTTCACTCTGGAACGAACCCCAAAAAGCCATCTTTGACCTCGGCAATCTGATCGACGACACGTACACGGGCTCATTCAACACAACGCTCACGGCAACCTTCTTCCTCGACACCTCCCTCGACCTCGCCGCGGCCCCGCCCGCAGACCTCATCATCCCCATCTCGGCGCGCAAGAGTGCCACAAACGGCGTCTCGCAATTCACGCTGCCAGCCGACAACGCGACCAACACACTCGCAACATTCCCACGCAACGCTAAGCGCGCTGTCTTCTCTGTCAGCGCCAACGGTCAGTCTACCGAGGAGTTCTGGTGGAGCAACGTACCGCAGTCGGCCGTCGCGGCCTTCAGCGCCACCGCGGGCACTTTCCCGGGCTACTCGCCATGGCGCGAGGTGCAGGTGTTGATCGACGGGCAGTTGGCCGGTGTAGACTGGCCATTCCCTGTCATCTTTACTGGCGGTGTTGTGCCTAGCCTGCACCGACCTATTGCTGGACCTGATGCGTATGACCTCAGGGAGCACGAAATCGACATCACGCCGTGGCTGGGTGTTCTCTGTGACGGAGCCGAGCACACTTTCACCATCTATGTCGCGGGCTTGTTGGATACCGCAGACGGAAGCGAGGCCTCCATTACGCAGACGGTCGGTAGTAGCTGGTACGGTACGTCACTTTGGGGTTATCTTCACCTCTTTGGCCGTACCTCGGGAGCCTGTATGAGGAGTAAAAAGACGAATACTGCTCACACACGTGGTCTGGCCCCCGTGATAGGCAATTGCTGACTCCGAAGCGATTATAGTGACGGGCAAGATCTTTGTCTGGCTCGACGAGGACGCCAACAGCATCACGACAGGCACTGCGCCGATTATCTCGGCCGAGCAGCCAACAATCGCTGTCTCGACGGCCCTAACACTGAGCTCAAACGGCACTGTCAACGAAACGCTCACGTATAATACTGGCGTGTCGCGGTCGTACACGGTGTCGGCGACCATCACGACCCAAAACCAGTCCAGCGCCGTCGGTTGGACACAGAGCTTAAGCTACAGTAATCGGGGTTATGTTTTCGCGCAAGGCTTCTCCCAAATCAATGACTTTCTGACGAGCGGATCTGATGCTGCGGTCGCGTCTGCGGACGCCGTGGCGGGTGGCAACTACAAGACTGAGTACGAGTACCCGCTGTACTGCAACACGAGCTATGCATACTCGACCGCGGGCAACCTGAGCATCTTTGCGAACCTCATCCAGGGTCAGAACGTGTACGTTGAGGGCGCGGCTGTCTTCCCTGACGGCCTCGAGGCCTTTGCCGTTGACGGAACTGAATACGCTGGTTCTGTGTCGAAGAACAGCAAGGAGGGTGTTGCGTACTTCTTTCAGTATGCGGACAACTCTTTCAGCTCCGGATACGGCTCGACGGACGAGACGTTGACCTTCGGCGGGTTTACCGCGTCCGGTGGCTCAGTTGATGCCACGCCAGACAAGACCCTTTACTCCAGGCACGTGGCAGCCACGAACTCTACCATCACGGTTGATCATCAGGTGCTGGATGGAACTGACGTCGCGGCTGGCGACATTGGCACAAGTGGTGCTGCCTTGGGCTCAAAGAGCTCATATGCGCAGACGCCTCAAGACGGCGGCAATGGGGCGCCTAGGCTATTCATGAACAGGCAGTCTTCTGGATGAGCTACACGCCACGCGTATCGTACATAGGGCGCGTTAGGAAAGCCGTTCTTACCAAAGTTCGTATGTGCCCTATTATCCACTGTGATCCATAATTCTCGCAGGTCATGTCAACAAGGGCAGAAATCGAGGAACGGATGCGCGATGACAAAGGGCCAGCAGCCTCAGGCGGCGCTGTCACAGTAGCAATTACGCACAGCCCGGTGCATAATACCCGCGTGTCCTCCTCGATAAGTCACCGGGCCGCGTACTGGCAGTGAAAGTTCCAACATCTCATCCAGCGTTGCGTCGGAAAATGAGACGAAGATCGGGCCGGTCATGGAAGTCATAGCGATGGTGCTCGTTGGCCAGGCGGCATTGCCCGCCTCACCCAGTTTTGGGGAACGAAGATCGTGCATTCAGATGTGCTCTGGGAGGGCCGATCTTGTTGGTGTATCAAAGACTTTCTTAGTGGCCTCTTGTGTGCTGAGCACCGGTAGAGAGGTAAGTCACAATGCTGTAGGGAATTTTGTTGCCCACAAGCGGCTCGTCCAGCAAGGGATCTGCTTCGGGATGCTCATCAACCTTCCATGCACGGCTGATTCTTGCGCCAGAAGAGCGTTTCTGGACGCCTCTACTACACCCACTCCTGAAGGAGGCATTCTGACAATCAGGCTGTGAGGACAGCCCAGTTCGATCAGCCGCCAGTTGACCGGTCCACCATCATCATCCTGCAGCATGCAGTTCGTACACAGTGGCTCATGAAGATTGCGCACTAGCACGGTTGCAATCTCTTGATCCTGCTGCTATTGTCAACAATGCAAACTGGGCCACTCCAAACCAGGACCAAACGTACCGAAGTGCTAGCCGGCCGGCCAAAGGTACGTATACGTCTCTGCTAGATCCACACCAACGCGGCCCGAAAGGACGTACGGGAGATAATCGTTGCCACCAAGACCACCGTGATGGAAATTCTTCCTCCAGCGGGAACCCCGGATGACTTCTCAGAAGCCCGATCAGAAAGCCTTGGCCAGATCCCCCTGGCCATCCCGACAAAGGCCGTAGCAAGGAAGTAAGCTCGAAGGTCTTGGGTCCCGCTCTCTGGGCACAGCCCCATACTGTGCACTGTGTAGCGGCTGAGTTGCTGCCATCCCAGCCATCCTGGCCATGACAGCTCACGTACTGTGGGGAACGGCTGCCGGAGTAAACTGTCCGGAGCCCCTGGGCCAAGTGATCCCGGGGTTGATATTGAGTTTGGGCTACTTGGGTACACCTGACGCGGTGCATGGCTGACGGTCGGGTCGGAGATAGACTTTGAGCGAAGGCATGCTGTGTTAATCATACCATTGCCCGTTGACGAGATGGCCTCATGATGGCGACAGTCAGTAGCTCCTGAGGGCTTATCGCGGGAATCATCTGGCCACCAGCACGTTTTCGTTGAAACATGCGGCAAGTGGAATTAGCAACCAGACTATAAAGTATATCCGTATGACAAAGTGAACCGCTGGCAAGCGTTCCTCAGCCCGCGAGTGGCAGCACTCGTGAGCGAGATAGGACGTCGAGTGCGCTGCGCGATTGCGAATTCTCATCTGCCGACCTGCGAGCCGTGCTTGTTGCTGCCAACGAGGCTGGTGCGCCGAGCAGTTGGATGTGCAAAACGCAACATTGGCATTGCTAGTATCGCGAACGCCTTCCCTGGACCCACGGGCCAGGGTTCCCAACACGAGTGCAAAAGAAAGTTTTCAATCAAAGCCCGCTTCAAATCCCGCATTGCGGAAGTATCTTGCCATTGCCGATCGCTCTCACCCAGGTTGCAGCAACAAGTTGTAAGACACCATGCTGCAAAGTTTACCTTCATTTCAATCACTCACCACCAAATATTTATCAAATTATCTTACGCAAACTTAAAATGTTCTCTAGATTTTCATGTTGAGGCGATTGCTATTAATTTTTATTGGCAATGGAATAATTACGTTGAAAAGTGTTAGTGGCGGATTGTTTCGGTGTTTTACGACTTGTTGCTGCAACCTGTTACCCGAGAGAAAATCCTCTGACCAAAAAGGGCGGCTCTCCGTGGGTTTAGAGTTTCGCGGCGCGAGACGGACCACAGGGTGTTTGGGCGTAGTGACTTGGAGAGGTACTTGAAGGGGGTCGGAACTGATCAATTTGACCCTGAAGGTTGCACTCCGCAGTGTGACTGTACTTCGAGTCGCTGCCGAGGTCCTCCCACGGGTCCGAAGTCTCAGGACTTTGGACGGATGAACTCTATTTCTTTGATTGGCATGGAGCAACAAAGCTCGTCGTGGCCCGTGGGTGCCCTGTTGCTGGATGTCTACGAAGTACGGATCCAGTACAGTACCTTGTCTTCAAGCTCTAACGCCGTGGCAATGGAACCGGTAGCACGTCCCCGTTACACAGACAACTGCTGATGTTGAGCGATATCGAATTCCAAGGTGTGCGACGCTTACACGGTAGATGGTGAAACTCTTCCGCAAGCTTCTCTTGTGAGCTGTTCCAAGGTGCGCGATGCGACCAAAGTTGTTCCCGAGGTCCTCATCACCACTGATCGAGAGTCTTATTCTCTCGGCATTAGTTCCTAGGCTTTGTGCCTGTCTCATTGAAGTTGAATGCCATGGAGTTGGTTAACCCAATCCTCGAGTCTATTCCATACGGTCCAACGAAATGGGAGGATCTGGCAGACTCCAAGCCCGATAACAAGGATTGAAACGACTCGGTCTGTAATCAGCGGCCTTGATGGGAACTCCCGCGTGGTCGTCGGTGATAGATTTTGTAGGGTATTGTACAAGTTCCAAAGGACTTCGTAAAGTCTCATCCCGTGCGATGATAGGGCTGACGAGCGATTCCAACTTTAGCTCAAGGCTGCAGCCAAGGGAGCCGCATCTGGGAATGGACGGCACACAACGGTGAGTGCGCGAACGAAACATTGGACAAAGTGTTTCGCTGAGGCACACTCGGCACGTGGCGATGTAAGGGGGTCGACAGTCGCAGATACGTTGGCAGTCGTTCGTTTCTTGACAAATTGAGTTAAGGTTTTTTGCGTGAAGCTTGTCGCAACAGTCCGGCCAGCCGTTGGTGGTAGGGCCAGCCTCGCGCAGACAAAGCTCGCATTCCAACAATGGCCGACCAGTCTCGGCGAAGGCTGAGCTTCACTTCGGCGGTTGTGCAACGGACAACGAAGCCAAGCGAAAGTAAGACGGATACCGAGAGATTTTCGTCTCACAATGGCCAGATCTGGCTAACAGACAGAGTTTGGTTTGTGCTTTGGCGCGAGGTTTGTTCGTGAGTTTGCAGTGAAAAATTGGCAACATGGTGGTGATTCATGATGAACGGCTGGACCCAATGCTTTGGAGGCGTGGCTTTACAGCCGACGCAGGGAGGCGCTATGCGTGGACTTTGGTGTCAGCTGAAAGGTGAATTCTTCGAATCCAGAGTTGAAGGATTCATCTAGCTCCAAGGAAACATGTACGTTACCTAGCCTCAACGTCGCGGCCGTCGTGGTTTCTGTCAAGCAGTCAAGTCCAGTTGACTAAGACAAGAGCTTGATATGCTGATTAATCGGTGCTGTAGGCAGACGAATGGCGGTCGGTGAGGTGAAACAGGGTCACTTTAGCCACAACTTGAAGGTACCCACACAGCCACAACGGAGGGGCCTAACGAAGCTGGGATGGGTGCACTCCGGCACTGCAATTCTTGGTGAAGAAATGTCCGGCTTGGTAACCGGCGCTCCTCCTTGATGCGCCCACAATCCGATGTTAGACACGGAGGGAACGCGTGGACCCGGCAACGCCGTGGTCACGGCCACGGTACGGGAGTGAGTGTGAGTGTGAGTGCGAGTGCGGCTGCACCTGTCACGGCACAGCTTCTTGCGCCAGGGACGCAGGCTCGGACTCAAGGTGAGTGCAGGAGATCAAGACCTGTGGACGATAATGTGCATGTCGGCCGTCCTCATCCCGCGCGTGTAGGTGGTAGGTAGCACTGTGAGTGGCAGTTGGGCGCGTGGTGGTGAGGCTGTCAAAATGGCCAAGACGATCTGGGTGGACGTTGTTGCAGGGATGTGGCGGTAAAGACAAGCACACACATGTGCACTTTAGTTGGGTGCGCCGTACAGTTGGAGTTGATCACCCTGTCAACGAACAAATCGCATTGAAGTGCCAGCCACTGCCAACCTCCCTTGGGCGAGGGAGGGCGGCGGCCTTTCACTTGGAAGCATTAAAACAACATCCCATCACATCAAGATTCCCCAACTCCTCCTCAAACTCTTCCACCTTTCCCGCCCAGAGTCCAGTATCAAGGCGCCATCATCGACTCTTTGTTCGCTCGGACTATACGAATAGTAGGGACGGTTAGTCTCCCGGAAGCCATCGCAAGCGCGACCGAAACACTACCGACAGAAAGCTATCGACGTCATCGCCGTTCTCAGCGCAAGTGGTGTCATACTTTCTCATCTCCTTGCATACCGACCACGCCCACACAAGACCGAAGACTTTTCTCTGAGAAGCTTCTTGAGTCCCTACGTTGTACATACACCAAAATCCAGCTTACAGCACATACAAACACCCTCCACAGTATCAGTTCCACAGTCTCAGGAACAGGAACAGGAACATACACAACGGCGCATAGCTACATATTAAAAGTGGAACCCTCCACTTACACAAAAAGCACCCCACCGCACACAGCACCCCTCCACCCACCACAATGGAGATCACCCAAGTCGGCCTCCGAGCGCTCCAGCTCCTCTGGGTCATCCTGCTCACCGCACTCCTCGGCAACGTCATCGCGACTGCGCACAACAACGCGCTCGTCTCCAACGCCGCCGTCAATTTCTCCATGTTCGTGACCGTTCTCGCCTGGCTCGGCGCGCTCTACGGCCTCGCGCTGGCCTTTGTCTCCTCGCTCGCAATCCCCATCGTTGTGCTCGCCGCCGACGCCGCCGTGACGCTGTTCTCGTTCATCGCCGCGATTGTGCTGGCCGCCACGCTGCGTGCGCGCAACTGCGGCGACTTGGCGGATAACCGCGGCGAGGGGCTGGTCAAGAAATGCAGGGAGCTGCAGGCAAGCACTGCGTTTATGTGGTTCCTGTTTGCTACGTTCTTGGGCACGCTGGCGCTGGCTGCGTTGGCGTTTAAGAGGGGTGGTGGTCGTGGTGCTAGGACTGGGCCGTCTATGAAGCAGGTCCGTGTTGGTGCGTAAGGCAGGTTCGCACATGTGGTGGATTGGATAGCTGTTGAAAAAGGCGGCAATTTCATGACAGTGGCAGGCAACACTGGTTTGGGACATGATTTGGGACACGGCTTGTATGATTCAAAAGAGAACAAGGACGGTATTAGCAAGGCTGGCTTTTGAGTATGGATATGGTTGAATGTAGTATTGTGTCTGGAATAGATCGAATTGTGCCATAACTCCTCTTTTGCTGTCTTCGCAAATGCAATATGTATAACCAGTCTGGCTGGTGATTTTGGTTCATGTTTCCCAATCCGGCCTTCTCGAAGTTTCACGTCTGTAATTGACTGCTTCTGCTCGCGATGTCTCCGGACCCATCATTCCAAATGTCCAATGTGGCCGACTCGAAAAACCGTACTGCATTCCCCGAGAGGTGGACCTCGAGCGTGCAATCTGATCCTGTGCTCCACCGCCGCGATGTGGGAGGTGCACGATGCCTTTCATGTGTTCATCTGTTCCTCCTCACAATGTGGCAGCAACCTCAACAGCCCCAGAAACAGCAGCACCCTTCTTGTTCGTCCATCGTATCTCGACGTTATGTGCCCACTCCATGTATCTTGCCCAGCCTGTAAATCAGTCAGTCAGTCAGACAGTCAGTCAGCGTGTCACCACACTCTCTTCCCTCCTCTCTCCCCACGGCGGCAAGGAACCTACTCCAGTATGCAAACTTCCGCCCCAGGTACTTCCCCGCAAACGGCACCACCACCATCGTCAGCAAGAGCTGGATCTGCTCGAGGCTCTCCTCCCACTCGCGCTGAGCGTCGGCCGAGTCGGTCTCGGACGAGCTCAGCACGCCGCTGGAGAGCGATGAGGGGAGGGAGTCGAGGTCGTCGTCATCCTCAACGTCGTGGTGGTGGTGATGCGGCGGCTGCTCCATGTCGTCGGGTGTTGTGTAGGAGGACTCGCGGGCGGCGGAGGACATGTTGGGGATGGAGGGGCTCGCGAGGTGCTGACGTAGACGGTCGAGCGAGACGGAGACAGGCGGCGGCGTGCGAGGTTGGCCGCGGCTGTGGGACATTGACCGACTGGGGGGTCGCAATGAGGGGAGTGCCCAGGTGATGTCTGGGTCTGTGGTTTTGTGTGGTTGAAAGACGCGAGCGCTGTGCTGCCCGGCTTGACTGGCGGAAGCGAAGCTGCGTAGACTTGGCCGAGGTGCTTCCCAAGTCGTCGAGTCGAGCTCACCGTTTCGGCGAGCGTTTATCTCGGCACAGACGAACCACGCTCTATCAACGCGTTCACGCGTGCCATGTACGCATCGAGAGGGCCACGAATCTACTAGATGTCAAGCTCTATATTATCAGGTCATGTCGAGCATATGCTATTAGATGCCTCGCTGCTTCGTCACCCTGCTGTGCAGACGAGTCCCACCGAAGGCAATTATCCCACTGACAGTGGAATACTTGATTGTCCCACAGTCGAACATCCCAAACGCAACTAGCCCGGCAGGTGTCCCAGTACTCACTGATACTGGCAATGTATTCATAGGCAATAGTTCCACCTAGATTTATGTATACCACAGAGTCTACTTCTCTTCACAATGGACGTCAAATTCGTCATCTCTAAAACATTTTGCGTCATGTACCCAAAGTACTAATAGGTATGATTACGTTGGCCAAAACAGCTGGAGGCCAAAAGAGACCAAAACGAGAGCGGCGCTACTTGACTTGAGGGTAGGCTGAAACGTCATGCCGCAATTGAGATAACGGGCACACGATCCGAGTCTTACTCATGCCTAGGTACTCACACTTGCACCAAACCTTCACAATCCCATTTCATCATCCATAGAATCTTCGGAGACAACCCCATCGCAACACAACAGCAGCTGCAAGAAGCGCACCACCTTTGCAGACTCAGTCACACACTCTCAACGACAGACGAATCAAAATGGAATCCGAGGTGAGTCCAGCAGCAGCTTCGGTGCGGGGCGAGGCAGGGCGACATGGCTAGTGGCCTTTTTTTTTTTGGGGGGGGGGGGGGCCTCGTCACATTGCCGTTCATTGTCTTCGTTCCGTGTGCCCCCTTGTGTTGCTCATCGATATTCGACTGCTCTGGAAAAGGAGAGGCGCCGCACAAGGGCGCGAATGCGTAGCAGATGCGACTCTTTGCAAGTCGAATTTCGAGATGCTAAAGTTCCCTGCTCAAGTGCCCCCAACCCTTGTCTTTGTTTCTCCACCAACAGCTGTTAGTGTCTGTTGCTGCATGGGCAAAACGGCTTCAAGGTTGACTCATCCCACTCGAATCGTTACACGTTCCTTTCAACCACCTACCTGTCTACCACTGCCCCTCGACACACACCTTGCCTCAACTTGAGCAAACGGACCCACCTTGACTACCTGGCCTCGTACTAAACCATTTCGTCCTCGCCTCCAGCAAGCACCCAACCTCAGACCGCGCAAGTCAGTCGCCTTTACCGACGAAAAGATTGTCGTGGCCGCCGACGGCAGCGTGGAAGTCATGGCTACCCCAATCGGAGAGAAGGACACCGCCGTGGTCAGTCCTTACCTCCCATCCTCTTTCTTCACATCCGCCAACGGGAAACTCGTTACTGACATCCCCCAAGTCGCACAGTCCGTCAACCGAACAACTATCTGAAGCCCTCGCGTCAACTAACTCAAACCCAGCCGCCGCCGACACCGAGACCGCGCCCCCCGAGGCTGCTGACGATGGCCTAGACCTCGGTCTGATGAAGAAAAAGAAGAAGAAGGCCAAGAAGGAGGACGATGGCGAGGCTGCTGGCGACGATGCTGGCGCCGCCGATGACGGTGGTCTGGGTACGCCAACACTCTAATGCGCGTCGAACACACGCGACTCGACTGCTAACACGCGTGGACTACAGATCTGGGCTTGAAGAAGAAGAAGAGAAAGCCCAAGAAGGACACAGACGACGACTTTGCCGCCAAGTTGGCTGCTCTCGATATCGAGAAAGACGCCGAGGACGAGCTCGCCGACCAGGACGGAGACATGTGCGTGGGACACTCTTTGCGCTCGCTCCTACAAATTGCTAACCTTGAGTATAGGCACACTGGAACTGGCATCTTCTCCCATGACGAGACTACTCCCATCAAATACGACCTACTCCTGGTATGTCCTGTTTGCCTTCAGTGGAAACGGATCCCAACTAACATCCACACAGACCCGCTTCTACACCCTCCTCAACGAGAAGAACCCCGAGCATGCGACAGGAGCGCAGAAGAGCTACAAGATTCCTCCTCCCCAGTGCATGCGCGAGGGCAACAAGAAGACCGTCTTCGCCAACATCGCCGAGATCTGCAAGCGCATGAAGCGGTCCGAGGAGCACGTCACCGCCTTCCTGTTCGCCGAGCTGGGTACCAGCGGTTCCGTCGCCGGCGGTCGCCAGTTGATCATCAAGGGTCGTTTCCAGGCCAAGCAGCTCGAGAACGTGCTGCGCAAGTACATCATCGAGTACGTGTCGTGCAAGACGTGCCGCTCGCCCGATACCGAACTCAGCAAGGGAGAGAACCGTCTCTACTTCGTTACCTGCAACTCGTGTGGCTCCCGCCGATCCGTCGCCCCCATCAAGTCTGGTTTCTCGGCACAGATTGGAAAGAGAAAGAAGATGCAGCAGGGCTAGAGCGGGCATGTCGGCTCGTGGGATGTACTTATACGACGTGGATGCGATTGTCGATAGAGCTCACGCGGCCGTGCTACTCTTTGCACTTAAGAGGGCATGCCAGAATATGAGGAAAAGACTGTGGTTGCAACGGAGGGTCATATTGGTGGCGCAGCGGTGGTGATACCTAGTTCTGAACTCTCAGCGGATACTCTTGAGCTGAAATTGCTTGCTCATGGGTCTCTGCTGCCCATGGTGATGGGACATCCATCAACACAATCTCGAAAAAAGAAATGCTCTCAATACTGCCCCGTTAGATATCTTTATTGGATGTCTGTCTGTACATATCGCTCATCGAGCTACACACCTGACAGGTGTTCTGCAAGCCTTGAGCATGGGATTGCTTGTAATGCATGTCTGCACCTAGTATGTTCGTCTGCTTGCTGAGAACTTCTCTACCATCCGCGCTGGTTCGATGAGGCTCAAAAGAGTTGCTTGCCGGCGTCGATGGACCCTGAAGTAGGTAGCAGGGGTCTTGCCTGCCGCTATTTCCACTTTCTTCATGACGGCATCAACTCATCGCAAGAACTTCACTTGTGAACTTGATATACACTCAGGACAAGCGAACATGTTGGCCTCACGATTCCGGGTTGCGAGCCAATTTCGAAAGCCACTATGCAGGGCAGCGAGCTCGTTGAGCTCAAACCCAGACATTGTGCGTCCATCCTCCATGCCTTTCATAACCAGCCGGCCACCCCCCCTTCCAAAGCAGGTACACTCACTCTTACACGTCTACTAACCTCCCCTCTTAGAAAGTCTTCCCCAACCCTCTCAACCCCGGCTCCTCCCACCTACTCACCCTCCTCACCACAAGCCCGCCCAATCCATCCCTAGCAATCGGCACGACCACCGCGGTGCCGCCGACGCCGCGCTCCTTCACGCAAAACAACCGCTTCCTCGCGATAATGAATGAGGTGCTCGCCGCGCATGCGGAGCGCGATGAGGAGCTGAAGGCGGCGGCGCTGGCGTTTGCGAGTCCTGGCGGCTTTGGGCTTGGGGCTGTGCGGACGGGAGCTGGCGGGGCGAGCAACCAGGGCGGTGCGGGTGGTGGCGGGACTGGCGGGTGGGTGCATTTAAGTGATGTGAGTGTTTCTATGTCTGTCAAAGGAGTCGAGAGGGGATGGGGTTAATGTGATGTGTGCGGTAGAGGAGGAACCCACCTGATTTCGGGCGGATTGCGTGGTGAGTCTGGTTTCCGTACCTGAGCAGGATGTGTGAGCGTGGAAGGTTGTGCTGATTGTGAAATGCAGGCCCGAAGACATCTTTGGCAGCGTGCAAGTCGATGGGAAGGGCGAGATTGAGGGCGGCTTCCAGCCGAGTGGAACGTATCGGATTGTGACGAACGATGGGATGTGAGTATCACGCCATCCTGCTTCCATGCCTTTTGTGCCTCAAAGACGCAGTTCCTGACTGACATTGATCTAGACTGGGATTGAGTCCTTTTCTGATGAGCAAGCTTACCGAGAGGCTTCGCGAAGAGGATAAGAAGGAACGGTTATCTTGAGAAGCGTTGCATCTCGACCGGCATCCTGGATTCTGACGAGACTACTGTCTCTAAACAGATACAGCATTATAAGCATGTTGTTCTTGGACTCTGATACTCAAGTTTCATGATAGCGAGCCATGTGGCTCTGCACAAGGGAGGCTTCGAGCTGGGCAACAGTGATACCATCCAAAACTTGTACAAATACATTTGAGACGACGAGTCTCTGGCCTTCCCTTCCAAGATTGTATTGTCGGCCATCCTCAAATGAAGGTCGTTACTACTTCGCTGGGTTGATGCTCCGGAAATGAGCACAGTATTCACAACCTAATCCTTTCCAGCTCCCAACTTAGAGTTTCCAGTCTCTTCGAAGATAGCTATACACAAGGCCGGCCGAAGGCACCAGAAAAGATCCGAGATATGCACCGGTGCCGGTAGAGTCCGGGCCGTGCCGAGATAAGACGTGCATGCGCGTCTGACATCTCCGCGTCCGGAGAGGCGGGCCGTACCCGTAGGCCCAGCCGGGCCATCTTCCCCTCTGCCTCTTATTTCTATACCACGTCCTTCTCATACAATTTTCCCGATTGTTAAGGATAGTCAGTCACTCATATTTGTGCCCCTAGCATCTTCACGCGTACAGAATAGTATCTTCGCTCGGCCGCCAACATGGTTCTCCGCCAAGTCGCCGAGGGCCAATCCGGGCTTCCTGTGCCCAACAGCACCAAAAGCTACTGGCACACCCAGCCCTCGAAGAAGCTCACAGGCTACCGCTCCACCCCCGACCTGCCCAGCACAGCCGACACCATCGTCGTTGGCACGGGCATGACGGGCTCCTTCGCCGCGCGCTTCCTCAAAGCCAGCACACCCTCCTTGCGCCTCCTCGTCCTCGAGGCCCGCGAAGCCTGCTGGGGCGCCACCGGCCGCAACGGCGGGCACTGCCAACCGTTCCTATACGGAGCCGAGGAGGAGGTCGTGCGTTTCGAGCTCGAAACGTACTTCTTCTTGCGCAACCTGTGCGAGAAGGAGAATGTCCCGTGCGATTGGCGCAATGTGGCCGGCGTGCACGCGATGCTCAGCGATGAGGTCTGGGAGGCGGCGAAAGCGGCCGTGGCGCGGCTCGCCAAGAAAGTCCCGGACTTTGCGGACAAGATTGTTGCTGTGGGGCCGGAGGGGATTGTGAGCGGCGGCCGCGAGCCTGGCGGGTGGGCTGCGGGTCTGACGCTCGAGAGCCTGCGCATGAATCAGCCTGATGTGAAGGGGGCGCTGGTCCAGCAGTATGCCGCGATTATGTGGCCGTACAAGCTGGTATGCTGGGTATTGGAGAAGCTGGTCGCGGAGCACAGCGCGGACGAGTTCAACTTGCAGACGAACACGGCTGTGACGGGCGTGGCGAAGGATGCGGAGAGTGGGAAGTGGGTGGTGCAGACGCCGCGAGGCAAGGTCACTGCGAACAAGGTCTTGCTGGCGACGAACGCCTACACGAGCCGGCTGCTTCCTGAGTTTGCCGATCTTATTGTTCCGGTCAGGGGTCAGATTAGTGCTCTACTGCCGCCGGAGCCGCGGATCGCGCTAGACTACTCGTATTGTATCTTTGGGACGTTGAAGGACGAGAACGGCGACGCTACGACCCGCGACGAGTACCTCGTTCAGCGTCCGTTACCAAATGGCGAGCTGATTCTGGGCGGAGGTCGACATGCTGCCAAAGGTATGGCGGTAGGGGAGTGGCATGACGACTCGCTGGAGGAGCCGGTGGCAAGCTGGCTGCGCGAGGAACTTGAACCCGTGCTGAACCTTGACGAGCGTAAAGATGGCAACAAAGCCCCCCAGGCACAAGGTCTGAAGGCTAGCATGGAGTGGACGGGCATTATGGGCTACAGTCGTGACAGTTTGCCCTGGATCGGCCCGGTGCCCACGGCGCTGGGCGGCGGCGAGGGTCTGTTCATGGCGTCTGGTTTCACGGGCCATGGCATGCCGCGCTGCGCGCTCTCGGGACGCGGGGTGGCCAGGATGATGACGAGGGATGTGGAAGGTCACGGTCTGCCAGCCGCGTTTCTGGCGAGTGAGGAACGGGCCGTGAAGACGAGAGAGACATGTGGACGGGTAGGCAGTGTGGACGAGATGGAGACGATGATTGCGGATTTCAAGGAGACGTGAGCGATTTCTAGGCTGCAATGCAATCAATGGCATTTTAGCATGATCTAAGGCCTCTATGGCGCATTCTGTGCCTCCTATATTTCCAAGCGTATACGGCAGACTGTGGGACTATACAGTATCTACTTACTTTTCATCATGGGAAGGCTGAGGCGGAGCCTACACCACTCGGCGCTGTGTAGAAGGTTTGATCATCGGAAGCTATGCTAGAAGACACGCTGCTGGATATGGTTCGATCAGCGTCAAGCTCGCACACCATGTCCATCCTAGGCAGCCGGTTTGTGTCCTCTTTGATCAGATGCGCAATCACTTTGTTCCGGTCACCAGCTACTTTGACAGCTGTCCAAATGAACGGGTTATCCTGCCAGTACGGGCTCAGCACTTCATCAAGGGAAATTTTAACTGTGCTCCCGGCTAGATTTGCTCCCCGGCCAACGGCGTGGTTGAAATCCCTATCAATAGCGGTCTTTACTGCTCTTTCAAACTCACTTGTGATGGCCACACGAGTGTTTGTGTTCTCGGTTTGGTGGATCCCTAGGCGCCTGAGCTCGGTGGCGGACTCGGTGGCCCATGTGCTGCGGATCATTTCATGAAATCTCATCTCTGTGAACCTCTTACCGGTGGCATCCACGAGCTGCGCATGTAGCATTTGGTATGTCTCCAGGGGGGGGGGTGGCGTAGCCGAGTATTTCATCACTACTTGCATCTTCTGCTTCTTCGATCGTGAAGACGTTCCAGTCATTGGCAGAAGTAGCGCCGACGAAAGGCTGAAGGTCGTCAAAGTGAAAGAAGATACTACGCGGGTCAGTGGTGCGTTTGCGCTGGAAATCAGCAAGAGTCCTAGAGGGTGGCCGAGTTTCAGTGGACATTGTGAACGTGGAATAGGAATGGAAAATTGGGTAGTATCTTGATGCAGGTGTTTAGCAGAGCTAGTTGATTATTTGCACAGCTTGGTTTGATGTTGAGAGAAGCACAAACTTGAACAGCCTCGAGATTCCTGTTGGTGCGCAACACCGATCCTTATTTCTTCGCATGGGTAGGCGGTCATCTCCTTCTTTCACTTCTGAGCAATGTTGTCCGAAGCCTTTGTAATTATCCAAGCATTGTCTTGTGGGTTACTTCTTCGTCTATTGGTTTTCTATCCTGGGCCCAATGAGCTGCACTTCTTTGTGCCTGTATACTCACGTTTCATACACCAGTCAATGATGTGTCATCTCAATAGTAGGACTCTGGATGAGCATGTCTTAAACAGAATTTTTTATTAAAAAATCCAGTATTTCCTTAAAGCCAGGGACGCGCAGCCAAGCAAATGAATCATCTCCGGCAAAGCGCAGTGCTGCACAACATATCACGGCTGTGGGGGCAAGCATGCTAGTGAGATTAAAATCATCGATACCCGTGTGAATCACAACATTAGTTGGCAGAGGGTCGAGATCGACGTAATGGACGGAGACTTCAGAGACAGACGTCCTGAAGCACTTGGTAGGCTAGGATTGGCAACGGCGGCATGAACGTGGCACGCTCAGCGTGCCCACTTTGACGGGGCAATGAACTCAGACTATGAGATGAAAACAGACGCGAAGATATACAGAAGGTCTGATCGGAAATTGTTCACTTGTGTTGCTGGACTGGCATAGATCATCATGTGCAGTGTACGTTCACGGCTTTGCGAACATTTGAACTTGTCCTTCTTCAGCCACCTTAAGGAAACAAGAATACCACGCCCATGATTACTGATTGGCACATCCTAGCATGTGACAGGTCTTCTCGCTTGTGTCTTGCTCAGAGAGACTCGTTGCTGTCTTGACAAACAGCTGCATCACTTTCCACCTGCTTGTCCACTTCCAAAAAAAGGTCTGGGTCCTGGGCTGTTCCATGGTGGTTCGGAACGTCTTCAATCTGAATTCTTGGATGGCGCTTCGCCTCTCGCTCTCCGGACGATCGAGAACTTCCACTCTGGCTTTGATGGAAGGGTATATAGCTTCAATATTCGGGTGATTTTGATAATAAGTCTCGTGTTTGATCTCGCAGACATCGGGGTGCTCGGCCGACTTGTGTTGCTGGCAATAGTCTCTGTCACACAGCAGGCAATGTTGTACAAGCCCCTCTTCTTTCTGAGGCTTACGAAACCTCATTCTTTCACGCACAAAACAGACGTGGCGTCCGTGATCCATGCTGAAATCGTCAGGTCTAGCTGTGATGAGACAGTGGTTTGGTGGTAGAACTGGCGGAAGCCAAATTTGAGATGAAGTTGAAGCAGATGAGAAGACAAGGAGCAAGATAGAATGATCCAGAAAGAACCAGGGAAACATATGCAAAGCGCCAGCAGTGGCGTTGGCTGTCCAAAACATCAGGCTGTGCTCTCCGTTCTCATGGATCTTTCTGCAGGGTGCTGCTGTAAGCGAAGGTCACGACGGCTCCTATTTAGGTGAGATCGTAGCAGAGCGGGACCGTCGTTGGTGATTCTTGAGTTTGGTGGTGGATTCGCTGGCAAGATGCGGCTTAACGCGCGGGGGCATCGTAAGGCTGCCTGAAGCGTCTGAAACATGACCCTTCGCGAACATGCTGTGCAGTAAGAAAGCCTTACAAGCGCTTTCTAATTAATGAGTGGATAGATGTTCCTAGAGTTTTAATGCGCTATCGGTCCAAAGACTCACCTGCTCCCTTTGCTCGAAATCAATACTGTCATCACCCAAGTGAACCAGATCTCTCTCACCACGGCCTACATGTGTTCGCCACCATTACAGTATGAATGGCCCATTGGCATCACGAGGCTCCGAAGTTACCGTACTAGCTGAGAATGAAAAGGAGACAAAAAAAAAAAAAAAAAAAAGGGAACACAGACTCGACTAGCCGCATCTACCTCCTGTCCCTACCCTCGACCACCTTTGTCAACTCCTGCAAACACGCAAGCTTCTCCTCTAATTGGCGAATTCGCTGAGCACTCTGCTCGACCGCATGCAACTGATCCAACAGCTCGACCTGAATTCGCAATTTCGCCTCGCGGGGCACATCCACGTTCTCCTCTCCGAGAATGCCCATAATCGCCTTGAAAGTACTATCATCTGGCTCCGGGTTCTGTTGCAGCTGCTGGTGCTGCGACAGACCAGGCAGACTCAGCCTCGACGGTGCCGGCGTTGGAGTTTGGCCTGCATGTCGTGGCCTGCTGCTGTTGGCGTTGTCAGAACGGCCCTCGTGCTCCATATCCGCCATTTGTGCGGTCCGCTTCCTGGACGACTGCCCAAGGGGATTCTGCATGTCTTGAATCGCGTCTGCGAGGTCTTCCTCCCAAAGAAAGAACTGGCAGTCTTGATCATCGTCTGGGGAGAAGCTGCTTGCGCATCTCTGGTCTGTCCTGTGTGTCGTCAGAAATGCTGCTGTCGTGTGAAGAGCTTGGATGCCGCGCCGCGAGACATCATCAAGATGCTTACACTTCTTTCCATTGTTGCGCGAGCTAGCGCCTGCCGTCTTCCATACTGCTTGCTTGCCACATTGGCAGTACCAGCTGCCATTCTCCAGCCTTCCCATCCTGAATTTTGATCGGCCTTTGTCGAAAGGCATCTTGTACTTGGCTGCTATTCGTTTCTGGTTTCTCAGAGGCACTAGTATAGTTGGACACGGTGCTTCGGTCGATGCAGAGAGGGGTAAAGGGCCATGATGTGAGAAGACAACAAAGACAGAGTGTGTGTGGGTACAGATTCATATGCATTGAGTGGGGTGGTGTTGCCAGGGGAGGGGTCAGCGCCCAGGCCCAGGCGCATCACGAGCCATAAACTTTCCCACTTACCTACACTGATTTGAGGCAAGGAACTGCTTTGAAATTTGACTGCTGCCTGCTCGCACTTGCGGTCAATTCGACCGGTGCATCGGAAACAGATGACCCTACCTCGAACTGTCGTTGCAGAGCAAACAGTCCTCTTTCCCAGGATGTACTATGAGTCCTGTCTCCTCATAGCGAGCATGACCCTGGGCATGGCAGGCCTCCTGCATACCTCCTGTAGCATCTGTACTCTGTACATGTCGTCCACCAGACCACAGAGAACGATTGATAACGGTGGCTTTTAAGCGCCACTAAAAACAAAATTTGCATGACCGTCTGCAGGTTGGTCTTGCCCACGCGAATCTGCGCCGAAAAGCACAAGACGAGAACGCGTTGCTCCTTGCAAGGGTTGCCAGTAGCAGCACAACGTCCCCAGAAGCGTGAGCCACCAGAACAAAAGAAATTACACGACCAAAAAAAGGACTGGCCAAGAGGTAAATACTGGCCGGGGATGAAAGTAAATATTGCCATTCTCGGGCTTCTGTGGAGAATCTCCTGAGCTCATTGGTGTTGCACGCAAGAAGAGAACCACCAGCTGGTCTTCGATCGCTCTCAGTCCGTATTCCGAGCCCGCGCCGCCTCAATAATTCCCAGGACTGCTAGGCCAAACAAATCGAGTATACACAGAGTAAAAAGCTACTTGCTTTCCTCTCAAATGCCCAAATGACGCAAAATGCTGCCTCACTAGACTCTCTCATGGTCCATCTCAGCAGCGATCCCCAGGCCAAAGCACCAGCCTTTGGGGCGAGCGGGAGGCGGGTTGCCTTACAATCTGCAAGACTTCAGTGAGACCACTGATGTGGCGATGCGAGTCGCCTACAGGGGGCTATTGAGTCACGCAGGTGCACTCGTCCTCACTCGGCTCCTAGGTCGACTCAGACCCTGCCGTACGAGGCTTCTTGCTGGCCTCGCTGTCATACATGGCAACGTCCTCCTCAGCCTTGCGCTTCCCATTCGAAATCTCCGCCGCCGCAGGAGCAGCCGCCGAAGCAGGCTTACTCTTCTTCCGCACCAGGCCCGTCAAGTCGGTCGCGGTCTTCTTGGCCTCCTCGAGACGTGCTTCGGTCTGGGCAGCGGGTGCGCCCATTAGGCCGCCTAGGATGCCACCGAGTGATTCTCCACCAAGTGCGGTTGTTAGATCAACAGGTGGGCCGCGAAGATCAACGAGCTGTGGCCTCACGTTAGCCGTCTGTCGTCTGACATCTAGGTCGGATGTGTTTTGAAACTTACTCTCTGCTCCATGTCGGCAATCATCTCCTTCATATCGGTGATCTGGCTGCGCGAAATGTCGTTATCCTCGGGGTTGTGCAGCGTTGCGAGCTCGACTTCCTTGCTGTGCAGCTTCATCTTGGAGCTTGCGATGGCCGCCTCGAGCTCCTTGGCAGCCTCATCGCGTAGCTCCTGGTTGATCTCCTTGGGACCGGTCGCGCCCTCGTCGTCTCCTTGCGACGTAACAGAGGCAAATTCTAGGGCGAGGGACAACTTGAAGTGGGCTGAGGATATGTACTCGTGGTCTTCGGAGTATAGCTGTCGCCAATAGGACAGGGCCTCACGACAGTCAGCGATCGCCTTAGGGTATCTGCGATACTTGTTAGTAAAATCCTGAGAGCATGCCATTTGAAAGAACATACTGCTCATTCTCGAGTGAGATGTCCGTCAGCAGCTCGTGTGTGTCTGCCAGCCTCTCCTTGATGTGTCGGACCTCCGCATCCTCGCCCTGTCCATTTGCGACCTCCTTACCCTTACCCTCGATCGCATCCGCAGCAGCAAGCTTCTCCTCCAGCTTCTTCTTGAGCAAGACGCGCGCCAGATCCAGGATCTCGAAAGCTGTGGCGAGGTCGTCTTCCTCCTCCTCATCTTCCCCACCCTCGCCAGCATCCTCTTCCTCATCATCGTCCGAGTCGTCCCAGTTCTCGTCGCCAGTGAACTGGAACATCTGACTCTTGCCGCCCATCTCCTTCTTAGTCTCGTCAATCGCACGGTCAACGACCTCGTGGACGACCTCCTCCACGACCTTGTCGTCCTCGGTCTTAGCTTCCTCGGCAGCAGGGGCGCGATTCGAGGCCTGCTCGTCAATCGAAGCATAAGCCTTCACCTTCCTCTTGCGGCCCCGCTGCTCCTTCTTCTTCTTCTTCTCCGTCTGCGGCGCCGCGCCACCCAGCACATCACTCTTGGACTGACCGACGCGGAACAGACTGCGACCGTACAGGAACAAGATCTCGGCGTTGTCAGCCGACAGCTCGCCGTTCATCTCGGCCTGCATCTCGGCCGCCGCCGCGTAGCCCTCGGCGGCGTCCTCGTAGTGCTTCTGCGCGTAGTGGTGCGACGCGCGCGCGGCGAGGTCCGCAAGCGAGACTTTGAGTGACAGCGAGCGCTGCTCGGCAGTCAGCGGCGCGTCGGACGCGGGCGAGTCGGCGGCGACTTCGGCGGGGTGGAGGATGTCGTTAGGGAGGTTGTGGAGCGCGCCGGGTGCGCTGGTCGTGGGCACGTCCATGGGTTTGAGAGTATTGTCGGTGGGCGCGTTCGAGGCCATGATGATGGGAGGGGTGATTTGGTGTTGCGCAGACGCTTGTGGGGACGGGCGGTGGTCTCGAGAATGGGATGCGCGAAGCTGTCGCAAAGTGGGCAAGACTGAATGGTGCTTGCCGCAGGTGCTGTGGAGTAATTCGCTGAACTCAATCGATGATAGGAAATACCGTTCGGGCAGATTTCGAGGAGGTTGGAGAGGAAAAGTGTGTCAGATGATTTTGGGGTTAGAGCAAGAGGGTTTGCTTTTACGCGGTTGTGATACCCCAGAGTTGGAGTTGGAGGCTTGGAGCGCGTCACTGTGGAGCCGCGACAGCTCACCCCTGCAAAGTTCCGGGTTCGAAGCTCCTAGTGGGTCCGAGGTCATTTCTCGATCCTGTCGAGCCCTGGAGCCGTGATGAGAGTATGCTAAATTGAGTGACCAGTGTCACGACATAACCATCGACATCACTTGGATTCAGAGTTAACCCACTAGAAGCGAAGGAGCGAGGAAAACTACGAACGCAGGTCTGGTGCGACGTTGGAAGCGTGTGAGGAAGGACCTCGACACGAAGATACCTCAGTGCTGAGCTGAGAGTCGCGGTGCCAAAGTCAAAGCACCAAGAAACAGCCGTGACGTATCCAGAAGAATATTTGACTTTAAATCTGCCTAACCAATCCGCGTCTTCAATCCGGCAGGACTCCATATACCCTCAAATACGCGCTTCTAACTTCCCTCATACCCACACTCCCAACAAAGAAAAAAGTAGCGATCGGTATCTTGTCCAAGTTGAATGCTCCCCCTTCCCTTTCCGATCCAGAACGCCCTCCAACGACCGAATGCATCGTTGTGGAATGATGCGCAAAATGCTCGCATGTACGCTTTGCCCTTCACCATCCTTCGCAGAAACGTACAAAATCAGGCTCGCTTTGAAATGCAAGAAAAATCAGTAGAGCGAGTGTCTCCAAACATCAAAAGCAGAATAGGAAGTAGCACTTCCTCTTCTTTCGCCTGCTTCTTCTCTTGCGGCGATCGCGCTGCTCTTCAGAGAAGTCCCTGCAGTACTGCCACTGCGTCTTCTAGTCAGCAACAGCACTCTCCCCACCCTCGGCAGCCACCTCTCCACGTGGTCCTGCCTGTTGCTGCTCCTGAGGCATCACATTCGCCCTCGCCTTCTCCTGGCTCTCGACAAATTTTGCCCAGTACTCCGGATCCGCCTCGCGGCACCGGTTCACAATACTCTGGCGGTGCTCCTTGAACACGCGCACCGCGCCCTTCTCTTCGCGCAGCTGCAGCAGCTCCTCATCGCCCAGCTCATCGAGCATTTCGTTGAAGATGCGTAGTAGTGCCGGGTTCTGCTCGGTCTCCTCGAGTGCGTTGGACGATAGCACGTGGTACTGCTCGGACGTGAGCATCCAGCCGAAGCGGAATTTGTGACCCGCCCTGTGAGCGTGGCCTTCTTCGCGATCGAGGCGGAGGGAAGAGAGGGAGAGGTTGGAGGATTGGCGTGAGAGCGAGCCCGTGCCTGTGCGGACCTCGAACGGGGTGTCGTCCTCCATGTCGGATGCGCCGGCGGAGGGTTCGCGGTCGGCTTCGGCGGATGAAAGGGAGGTGCGCGTGTTGAGCTTTTCAAGCGCATTGGACTCGGGTGGTGAGACGGAGATGGCGCTGTCAGCTTCTTCTTTGGTCTCGGGGAACTCGTCCTCGAATCGCTTGATGATACCATCTAGGGTACGTGAAAGAAATAGGAGACGGTCTAGCACATAATCAGTACCACATGTGGTGCATTGGTACGGCCTTGATCGCGACTTACAATATGTGTGCCGCTCCTCAGTGCTGTTATCCGCCATCGTTTTAGCCCGGACCAGCGCAGGATCCAGACGATGCCGGATCTTCCTCGCACTGGACAGCAGATGCTTCGAGACATCCTTGGCCTTGCCCGTCGACAGGCCCGACTTGGGCAACGTGACGCCGTCCTCAATCTCGCGAGTGAACTCGCCCGACGGTCTTCTAGACTCGTCTCCACGGTTGTCCAAGCAGCAAGCCAAGGCCTTCGCAACGCCCGTGCCGCCAACAATATAATCGTCGTCGGGAGCCATCTCCTCGTCTTCGGGTCCGTCTGGAAGCTGACTGTCGTGGCCGACCAGATGCTGGAGCACGTCTGGATACTCGGGATCCTTAACGGCTGTTGCCAGGCCTTCGCCGAGTGCTGCTCCACCTTTGGCAAGCGGGAGGCGTTCCATGTTCCTCAGACAATACGCAACTATCTGCTTGGCCAAAGCCTTGACGATTTCTCCAGAGCTGTCGGTAGGCACGTCAATGTCGATGCAAACAAGGTTTTGTGACAGCCTCGCAGCAGCCAGCAACGAAGCGTACAGCGCAGAAGCCTCCTCTTGCGTTTCCTCGGTGCTAGCATCCGCCAGTTTCGTGAGCTCCGGGTTCTGCAAGACGCTGATATGCGCGATGCTGTCCATCTCAGGGATGATCTCTGCCAGCGCGATCACCTGTTCTGACTTGAGCGCGCAGTCGCTGAGATGTATCCGCTTCACGGTCTTCATCTTTGGGAGATATCTCCGCAGAGTACCTACCGCACTAGGATCTGAGCTAAACAAATCCTGGTTGTGCGAGAGATCCAAGAACCGGAAATTGCTCAACTTCGCCAGATGAGGTAGTAACTTGCATAGGGAAGCCGGCTTCAAGTTGCACTCGGCCAAACTTAGAGCCCAGAGAGTGTTGTTTTCCTCGAAAACGCTGCCGAGACTCTCGCAGTGATCACGCAGATCATTGCCACCCAGATCAAGACCCTCGCATGTGCCGCTCGTAAGGTAACGTTTAATATGCTCCAAACTTTCAACGTCAAGGTTAAGGTGTGCCAGGCCAAGTCTGCGTACGCCGCACTGCACTATGCCGTCAACCAGACGTCCGAGCTCGCTGTGGTTGAGACCGGTATTGCTTAAATTCAGCAGTTCGAGAGTCGACCCTCCCAGACGTTCCCCGATGGACCTTGCGAAGAGCTCGTACATGTTGACACTTTCTTTGTGATCATCTCGTCGCGTGAAATGGTGAATCTGCCCGTTTGATGCTGCTGGCTCCAGTCGCTTCGGAAACGCTATGTCGGCGAGGTCGAGATTCGTAAGCGACCTACACATGTAGATGAAGAGGCACACATGCTTCCATCCCTCTGGCCCGATTTTGTTGTTCTTTAGCACAAGACGCTCAACCACGCCACCCCGGTTGATCAGGCTATCTGGCGAGCTGTTCCACGGGTCCTGGGCAGATGCTGGCTTTCTCGAGGCGAGTAAGCCGGCCAGTACCACCCTGAGTCCTTCGTCGGTGAGGCCACAATTTTCCAACAGTACTTCCTTCACAGGTACAACAGCCAGGAAATCGCCAAGTGTAACGAGATCTGGAACTTGCATCCAGTAGCCTGTAAGATCGAGCTTCTCCACGACACCTCTTGAATTTGTGTTGGAGGGAGACAAGAGCTGCTCGGTGATCTTCTTAAGAATCGGGGTATCTCGAAGCTGACAACATCTTCTATAGATCCGGACGGGGTTTGTTGTAGGGTTCATCTGAGTTCGTGGTGTAGCTGGAGCTGATGGGTCAGATGCGTCTGTGTCGAGGTGAATCTCGAGTGGAACCTGTCCATTCGCCTCTGCCAACTTTCGCTTCTTCTCTTTCCGTGCCTTCCTTTCTTCTTCACTCCTCTTCTTCTTCTCTTTCTTCTTGGTCGGACAGCTCTGGTCAGCTGCAGGATCTGCTTCCTTGGGCTGTGCCTGCTGCTTGTCTCCCTTGCCCTCCTGCGCGGGCTCTTTGGGTAATTGCTCCCCTGAGACCTCAACAGCACCGTCCTGTTCTTTCTGTTCTTCCACAGCCTTGGGATTCTTCAATGCTTCGCCCTCACCCTTCTCGACCAGTTTGCGCTTCTCAGTTTTACTGTTCGCAGCAGCGCATATCTTGGGCGAAGGGGTGTCTACATCGCCATACTTGGGCATCGGCGCTATCTCGACGTCCACACAGAACGCAACCCTCCTCAGCTTGGCCTCATGTAGTTCTTCGAGAGGACATCGTTCTCTGTGCGGATCAACGTTCAATATTCTCCTCTCAACCAAGCCATGGTTATTCGCTCCCTTGACCACAGGCCCGGCACTGAGCTGTCCAGCACTGGAACTTGACAGTCGTCGAAAGACATGCATTATACCACCGCTGCTTTGCGAAGTCCCGCGGGGCGGCGCAGGCGTGTAGGGCCCTTCGCCTTGGTGTTTAGCAGCATGTTGCAAGACCGCATTCTTGGCGGGTGTGATTTTCGGCACGGACAGTTCGGCGTCCTTGGTGGGTGAGCTGGAGGTTGCCTGGGGCACCGGACTGACGCCCTGAGCCCCGCCTCCTCCCGACGCGAACTTGGAACTGAGATTCGAGAACCAAGAAGGCTTCCTCCCAAGGGATGGGCTGCCGGGCGACGAGCCAGTTTTCGAAGAGTCGCCGTTCTTGGACTCGCGCGTGAAGCCTGGCCTCGGAGGAATGTGTTTCGGCTGCGTCGCGCCGTTTACTTTGCACGTCGTCGGGCCCTCGGGGTCGCTGTTCGGGCTGTCCGAGGAGTCGCGCGCCGGACTTGGCGCTGGCGAGTCGCAGGGGGTCTGATTCTCCGAGGGGGTCGGGCGACGTACGTTTGGCGAACGGTCTGTACCACAAAAGGTCGTGTGAGTATAGTCGTCAAGCGCATGTGCAGCAGCAGTAGTCGCGGGCTGCGGTGAACTTGAAGCAGACCGTGAGTGGCTCACCTTTCGGACCACCGTGGTGGGTCATCCAACTAACATCAATACCATGGATCTGCTCCATTGTAGGCAGTGTCGTGCAACAGGCGAAGCCAGCGACGCCGGCGATTGCAGTGAGAGGATGTTAGTGAAGCACAGCGGTCGCACAGATAGTGGCGCAGCGCAATAAATCCTAATGCCTCGCAGTAGAATAGTGGATCATGGAACCGTCCTTGGGTGCCCTGTTTCGCGGCGCGGCGACGTTCAAGATGCTATCACGCCTCAGCAGGCAGTCTGCTCTGAGCAGGATTTGGAAGCCATATGTCGAGTTGAGGATCTGCTGTAGGTGATAAAGGACGGGCGCCGTGACAGCTTTAGATGTTGATTCCCTGGGCACTCGGCACTGGTGATTTGCGACAAAGAGCCGGAATTGGGCAGGCGATATTATTGTCCTGTGAGTTTAGCACAAGGCAGTGGAGAAAAAGCGTAAATAGAGTTGAATGTCCGATGGCGAAGCACCGATTCCGGGCTTATGAGAAGACCAGAGGAGTACTGTGGCACCGCATAGAAGAATTGCGCGCTTTGACCGAGGTCAACTGAAAGTGCAGGTGGTCTCAGCTCAGGGGTTGCATAAATTGAAGGTGGGTCGATGGGTAGGCTGGATGAAGATGCCGCCCACGTCGTCGAGTTGAATGGGCAAGAATGTGTGCAAGTTGGAAAGGTCTTGTTGGAGTGTCAACTTAGGTTTGAAACAACTATGCAATATGGAGAAATGTGATTCAGCAGGTGATGAGCCTCGACAAGTTCATCAAACAGCAATTGTCATCACCAATCTAGGATTCCATAGGTTGAGACAGCCTGGTGCTAGAACTTAGAAATATAAGGTATAGTTTGGATATTTGCAAGTCGAAATCCCGGGGTTCCAGGTCCCCATCAATCGCGCTAGGGTACAGCCTTGCCACTGGAAGTCACCCGCCGACGTCAGACCAGATGCACCTGCACTCGCACCTGCACCTGCACCTGCACCTGCAAGAACAATTGAAGCAAGGGTCTCTCTCCACAGCGCTAGCGCCATCTTGTGGAGAACATCCATCCACATCTTTTTGGTGCTCGCACACCGGCTCACTGCTCGCTAGCAGCGCGAATTATTACCGGCGCGCAGTTTGTCAGTCTAGTACAACATAATCGAGATGTGGATGTAATCTGCAGGGACTACCAGTACTCCATATCGTACGACTTCACATCTGGCCTGACCGAAAGCAAGATTACGATCTGGGCTGTGAAGGTGGCATACTCCGTACCCGTCAACGGACGAGCCCAGTCACTCAAGGCCTCAAGCCGCCGGCCACCGCTGAATCGTCGTCAGATTTCCAAGCAGTGCTAGTCACGCGGCCTGCCAGCAATCCAATCGGCCCACATGTCTCTTTGCATCTTTCTTCCCTGCCAGCTTTGGAAGGATACCATCCCACTGAGCGACAGTCTGGCCACAGCGAGATGCCGGTGTCGCACCAAGCGCAATAGCCGCCACGGCATCAATGTCCGTCTGGATTGCCATCTGGGAGACAAGCCCGGCAGATTCGGGAAAGCTTTGCTGAGCGATCTAAAGTGTTTTTCCTCATACATATTGTCTTGGGGCTCTTCTCTTTGGGTCGTTGCACCATCCAAACACAGCAGCCATGCCGTCCAGATCTCCTCTCCCAGCAGTTCACTAGCCTGATCGTCCCGACTACTAGTGCTTGACGCCTTCTCTCCCGGCGAGCCTAGACTGGCATCCATGGACACACCTCGTGGCGGACCCAGATCCTCCAGCCAGCAAGTCAGAAGCACTCTTCTGAATCAGCACCAGTTCCCCCAAGTCCTCTCTCCCAAGGTCTTTGCTAAAGGAAAAATAGCTGTGGCCGTCTCGACTCTCTACTTAGTCGGGGCTAGTCATGATGTCCGGACCTCCGACCCATGGCTCGATTAGTTTGTTTCGTAGATGGAATGGGTGGTCTGCAATTATCATAAGCCCGCCCCAAGGTTGATAAGCAGGCGTGAAAAGGCACAGAACATCTCAAATGGCAAGCTGGAAATTGTAATCGAGGGAACAGCACGCAACCACTTCTGCCACTTATGCACCACCTAACCAACGGTGGGCTGGGCAGCACTCGCTTGGTAGTCGCGCCACGCCTGCAGGACGCTGCTTGCGTACCACCCACTGCTGCAGGCCCCAAAACTTGGAACGAACCGGTGGACAGCTCCCACAAAATCCGCAGGTTGGCACACCCTGCGGAGTCGATTCAAGATTGGTTAACACTGCATAACCGCGGCCAGGTACGGCCCGTTCAGAGTTCCGCGAGCAGCTCAAACACAGCGCGAGCACTGAAAGCAAGAGTGAAATACATTGCAACTTGCTGCGCATGTAGCTTCGTCAAGTGGAAGGGGCTGCGGTTGCCAAAGGCTTATCTTTCTGCTAGGTTCTGTGTACCCAAATTCCCTCCGGTCTCGCAGGAGTTCAAGTACGACACAATCCAAGACAGCTGCGCTGGCTAACTTGACTGTGCTTCGGGACTTTTTTCCTTGCCTTTTGAACGACTCGGCGCGGTAGTGAAGCTGATGTTCCTCATCAGTACCGGCCGTTGTAGTCTGCACGTCTCAGAGGAATATGCCCCGACGTGTGCCGCACTTAGGGTCCTGATGGGCAGATGGACACTGTAAAATGAAGATCGGTGACGTTGTATATGCCAGTCGACTATATCCAGAACAGAGACAAACCCAGTGGATAAAATCACTGCGACAAAGCAACGCTGATAGGAGAGACCCAACGGGTTGGTTGAATTCTTTAATTTCCCTAGACCCTAAGCAATCCCTTTCCGTTTTGAAAACTCCTTATTCACGCCTTCCCATCCGCACCGGTTCCTTCCAGGTCAACCCAATGCGAAGTAGTCATGATGCAGAGCATCTTGTTGAGAGTGTGCAACAGTAGCACGCTTACTCGGCGTCGCGCAGCTCGGCAATCTTGGCCTGGACGCGCGCCTTCTTCTCGTCGAAGCTGAGCTTCTTGGTCTTGAACTTGAGCGACTCGGCCTTCCACTCCTCCTTGGTCTTCTTAGGCCCGCTGGACTCGGCCTTCTTGAAGGGGTCCTCACGAATAGCCTTGTGGGCATCCGTGTACAGGTCCTCCAGACCATCAGCCTCGACATCATCGTCGATGTACTTCTGGAACTGGGACTTGTACCGCTCCTCGTCATCGTCGGCCAGAGTCTCCATGTACTCGGCGACGTGGCCACCGTAGATGTACTTACGGAGAGTCTCGGCGTCGAGCTCCTTAGTCTCCATGTCGTAACCGGGGAAACGGTTCTCGGAGTGAGGCACGAAGATGCCACCATCAGAAGCACCCTTCATGGCGCCGAAGACACGGGCACCCGTGGAGGTGCGGACAAGACCAACGTCGAGGAAGGCCTTGAAGGGGCGGCGGCTCTCGCCATCTTCACCCTCGGCAGCCTCGGTCAGAGTGTACTCTCCATCAGCCTCCTCAACACCGGGGAATTGCTCCTCCATGCCGAGCTTCTTGAGGGCGCGGCGAGCGATCAGCAGGCCGGTAGCGTAGGCAGCGGCCCAGTTGGTCAAGCCGTGCTCGATGCCGTAGGCCTTAAGCTCGTGGGCGTAGGCAGCAACGAAGACCTTGTCGCCGGTGATCTCGGAGGTGACAATCTGCCTGTAGGTTACGGTGTCTGATTAGCGACCGTTCTTGTTGGACTCCAGCATTGCTCAGAGTGCGGGCACCCGGCCACGGTGCTCGGCAATACATACATGATGATGTCGCGGTTGGTGAATCGGACGACCAGGCGGTACTTGGGCGCATTGTACTTGTTCTTGGCCTGGGAGATGAGGCGCTTGCGGGCGTAGTAGTCGGTCTTGCCGGACTGTCTGCGCTTGTACTTGGTCTGGAAGCGACTGCAGAATGGTCAGTACTGTCTATTTGTCGGATTGTCGCTACTCAGTAGACCTGTCTCTCGCTCGATTGCAACTGACTGGAGTGGGCCGATTGACTCACCTGTAGTACGCGCTGGTCTTCTGGTTCTTGAACACCTGCGTTTTCCCCGTCGAGTCAGCAATTATCGCTTCAGATTATTTTTCTTCCTCCATCCGAAGCATCTTGCATTGACTCTTTTTCTGAGTATTTATCGGTCGATCGCTCTTGCGAAGGAGACGCGAGCGTCATGGCGATGGCAACTCACCATTTTGAATGTCTGGCCGGCGGCGGATGTCGAGGGGAAGATGATTGTCGATGGGTGGAGAGGAAGGTCAAAGACTAAACAGATGGAGTTGCTCCTTCCACAAAATCTAGCGAAAAGTGCGATAGCCCCACCATGAGAGACGTGATTGGCTCGGGGTACTCCAGCATCAGCCTCCGACAGACAGAAAAGCAACCGGGTGGGCAACGACGGGAGCAGGGATTACTGTACTTCCGCTTGAGCCGAGGTACCCCGGATTCCGCCCTCTCGCTCAATGTCCAAAGTCCAGTAATTGATTCTTGATACTTGCAGCGCTTCAGACTCTCTGGACGATAGCAATTGAAGTATGCTACCGGACGAGCAGCCCGTTGAGTACATTCTTGGGGCTTTAGACGCAGAGATGGCACTGTCAGGCCAACCCAAAGTTATCCTCTTCGATATTGGAGGCGTCGTTGTAAGTGCTCCCGACTGTGGTGGTGCCCATTTCGCAACTCTTGCCCTGGTATCCAGCATTTTGGTGCTTGTCATGCTATCATTTATGTTGCTACGTCTCGTGAGCTCTGGATGGAATTCTAGATAAAACCAAGGCTGTCAAGGGGGCGGTGGTTTCTCGCGTCGTCCCTGAATGTTTCGTGAGACGCATCACATTTCATGGGGAGTTGTTGCAAGAAGATTGCGCAGAGTACCATCTGACATGTTCCAGGTCGTTTCCCCCTTTCAATCCATACTAGACTACGAGCTCAGTCTGGGCATTCCACCTGGCTGGATCAACTACTCCATTCAGAAGACTTCTCCCCACGGATTCTGGCATCGCTTGGAAATGGGCCAGATACCGCTTGACAGACAATTCTACAATGGCTTTTCCAAGGACCTCCACAACGCGGACTTATGGAACACCTTCTACCAAACCCAGAGGACAAAGAACCCAACACTGCCCAAGCAGCTGCCGCCCGTCCCACAACTCGACGCAGAATGGCTCTTTACCGACATGATGTCTGCGGCTTCACATCCCGATCCATGGATGTATCCAGCCTTAAAGAACCTAAAGGCTAGCGGAAAATACGTTCTCGCGGCGCTGAGTAACACGGTAATATTCCCGGAAGGTCATGAGTTGCATCGACCAGACATATCCAACGACCCCGTGCGCAGTTTGTTCGATGTGTTTGTATCGTCCGCTCACGTCGGTATGAGGAAGCCGGATCCCAAAATCTACCAGCATGCGGTGCATGAAGTGGACAAGTTTGCACGACAAAACGCCAACTCGTCCAGAGGGAGACAATCGGGCTGGGATCAGGGCGTCGAGGCGAGGGATGTTCTCTTTCTCGATGATATCGGTGGCAACCTGAAGGCCGCGAAGCTGGCGGGTTTCAGGACTCTGAAAGTGAATTTGGGAAGAGCGTACGAGGCGGTGGATGAGCTGGAACAAGTGACAGGGTTGAAGTTGGCTGGGGACCATCCCAAAGTCGCAATCAAACCCAGGTTCAAAGCAGCCTCGGGAAAAGCGAAGATATAGGGCTTCACGCGCCAGCGAATTTCAATTCCACTTGTCCTGCTTGGCTCTCAGCTATTGACCCAAGCTAAGTTCCAATGCGACGACATCCCAGGTGCTCGCAGACCTCCTAGCCGTTTCTCAATATGTAGGTCCCGAATCACCGCGCTCGTGCCGTTATGGACGCTTCGGCCCACCTTGCCGACCTCGTGAAAATGGAATATCTTCGTGCATTTACGACGCTGAGAAGCTCTGCAACCTACTCTAGCCGCGGCCGCCTCGCAACATACAAATACAATGCATCCGAGTCTTCCACCTTCCCGTCCACCGCAGCATCCGCCCACGCCCTGAGAAAGGGAACCCTCGCCTTTTCTTTGAAGTCATCCGAAGCCATGAGCTGTGTCAGACTGCTGTTCACTATGAAATTGAATTGGCTTGCCGCCTCCTGTACGCCCAGAAGGTGTCTTCCTCTGCCCGAGATACTCTCCATCACGTTGACGTTTTCAACTTGCATCCCTTGTGCCTC
The DNA here is from genome assembly GCA_022609195.1 of Plenodomus libanotidis. NCBI lineage: Eukaryota > Fungi > Ascomycota > Dothideomycetes > Pleosporales > Leptosphaeriaceae > Plenodomus > Plenodomus libanotidis. The sequence continues at coordinate 14,275 of JAGKQA010000167.1, read as the reverse complement.
CAAGATCTTCCTGAACGAGTCCCGAGACTTGATCCACAATCGGTTCGAGGGGAACTTGAAGCCCAGATCTTTGGCTACAGCCTCCAGGACCGTCCCTGATCGCAAGTTGTGCTCGTGTGTGATGTCGATAACCATCATACCGCCTGGCTTGAGATACTCCTTCCAATGTGCTACCACTCCCGCGGAGTCGTCGAGAAGGACAAAAGCGCACGAGCAAAGAATCGCGTCGAAACTTCCTTTGTTCACCTCCCCAATACTAAGTCCGTCAAGATCTGTTACGTCATGGTGAAATGTCCTAACCCTCCTCCCAACACCCGGCTCACGCTTCTGTCGCTCCTTCAACTGGGCCAGCATTTCAAACGATACGTCGACGCCGATAACCTCGCTCTTGTCTCCAACAATCTCGGCGGCGAGGAAGGCGTCCAGTCCGGTGCCGCAGCAAAGGCTGAGGACTCGGTCTCCAGGCTGGAGTGGCGCTTGGTCTATGAATCGACGCGAGTATCTCGGGTGCCATGAATCTTCGTACTTGATTGCTCGTGCGTTGTACATACGCTGCGCAGATTCATTTTGGGTCTCGGAGCCTAAAGGGGTTGTTGACATCTTGAAGATCGTGATGACCTCGAGGCAGTATGGGGTCTAAAGTCTGGCCAGTGCAAGACTTGACCACTAGAATATAAGCACTACAGCACTTCGGCGAGAGGGCCTGTAAGCATCTGCACAAGTACCTAGTATTGTCGTTACAAGACGCTAAGTCAATATGTGTGCAATGCGAAAGAAGAGGTCACCAAGGCTCGACACGGATCATTGCGAGGGAAGCTGTATGTCAGGACGCGAACCTCATGCTTCAGCGTCTTTCCAGCTGCTTGGGTAGGAGAAGTCGCGAGACAGGTAGTGCGCCCCACAAGAATCAGTGACATATATGTGACCTGTTGTCCAAGACGAGTGTAAGATCACTCAGAAATAGTTTGTATAACCCAGCCCAAGTCTTACAGTGGGGTCGGACCCCGCCTGCCTCCCGATGGAGAGAGATGCAAGAGCCCCTGGATTGAATTAAAAACACCACCTCAGCATCAGAATCACGGTACCCCTGATATGGTTGACCATAGTGACGACTTCGTCTGTACGAAGAGCACTTGAGTTGATTGTGCATATTATTAGGTAGCCTTCAAACTTCTATCTGAGAAGAGTGGATTTGAGTTCGTAGCTTGTAGCTCTCATTCCAACTCATCAGAAAGTTGTCAAGATTCGTTGGCTAAGTTCATACTCCAAAAGGAAAGACACTCTTGACGGACAGAGTCCCAGCTCCTACTCGTAGGCCTTGTTTCGACCTTGCTCCACCTCCCACTCAATTTTCGGCTTAGCAGTCCTAGGTCTCGTGTATGAAACAACCATTTTTGGGAAAGGAAGGTAGAGAGGACTTCCAAGGTTCTCGAGTCCATGAGGGAGGGACGGCGCTTGCCAGGCTTTTTGATTCGAAACAATAGATTTGTCTTCACTTAGCACGAGCACGGCTGGGGTATGCGAGCAGATGAGTTTGGAGAGCGAAGTATGGGAGAGGGATCAGGGCCCGAAAAAGCTGGTCTTGAAAGATCTTTCGACTGGACAATTCACTAGCCCTTCACAATGCACAGCACAGTACATAGAAGAACAACGTTGACTCCCAGCATACAACAGCTGCTTCCAGTGAAGCATTTGTTTTAAGTGGAAGATGCAGGCTGTGGGACCCAGACAAAGAAGCCGAATAAAATGGTGACACAAACAGGCTATAAAGAAGGCAAATGTGTTATGTACATGCCCAGGTTCTCAGGATTTGATTGCTTGCGAGGTGCCTCTAGCTGGCAGGTGCTTGTTATTCAACATAGAGTCTTTGGGTGCACTGCAGAAAACCGTAGAACCTGTGCCACCCTATTCTCCAGACTTCATCTGAGGCCGCAGGCTAAAAAGTAGTTGGTTGCAAAGGCTAAGAGAGGGCCAGGATGCTATGTTGGAATTTTCCCAAGTCTTTGATTTGGTACTACTCATCTTTATATACTAAAACTTTACAACTTCAGCATGCTTCAAGTCAATCCTCAGCCTTCATAAAGTACTAAGTAAGTGGACTTGGCTCTTCCGTACAAGTTTTTTCTCGTACATTGTCTTCACCTGCCTGCGGACTCCGAGCGGAGTAGGCAAGTAATCGGTCATTTCTCAAGCATACGTATGCTCTCGTGAGGTCCCAACTTAGCGTTAATAATGACCATATCGCAGGCAAACAATTCACCTTTGTTACACAAACCAGCGAACGCAGAGCTACATGGCTATTATGTCATCCGGAACGGCGCCCGACTGCAAATCGCCCATTTTCTGTCTGTCGGAGCCATCATGAAATTGACCTAGTCAGAATATTCGTACTCATCTGCGTGGAATTTTGAATCCTTGAAGAGAGCGAAACCTCAGAAATATTGAAGGATGTCCATATATAGACAAGAACAGAGGAAGATTGCAGAAGCAGTTTCATGGTATCAATTTTTGCGGAAAGACATAGCCAAGGATTAAAGAAACCAGGCAGGCATAAATGGGGGTTGGTTCGTCCATTGTGAGGTTAATTACCAAGTACAGTTGACTTGCCAGTCCCAAAACGTGCATGAAGTCACTTGCCCTCCCAGCTACATGTAGGCCGCATCGTAGTACCCAGAACTGGTATAGCCGCTTCCCAAGATCGTTTTGATCGATACTCCCGCGCTCAGCTGCTCGGAAAAGCTGGCGCGCGCGCTCGTTGATGCACCAGCGCCGGCGTTGCCGTACTCGCCGAACAGCACGCCGGCGGTATTGGGAGTGCTCGTGCTCCATTGCTCCCAGCCTGCACTGTTAATTACAGCTGTCATAGTCGTATACTGGAAGACAACGCGGGCATACTGGGTCCATGGTCGTCCGAGATAGTATGCGCCCGAGGTAACAGTGTTGCCGGATGCTGCCGCGATGGCGCAAGAGTTCTGCGTTGAATTTGTCAGCGTCCGGAATGGAGCAGATATCTGGTGGGCCCGAAGATGTCATGGAAGTATGAAGTCCGCGCCGTGACTCCCGAAGGTCACTGCTAGTCTGCAGCGTGATCTGGGACACTTACGAAGACGTAGTATGATGTTCCACTAGAAGAGGTACGACCGTTGGCTGTCGCAGTGTTAGCAATCTTGGATGCATCTTTCCATCACTCGATGTGAGAAGACTCACCAGTGATGGTGCCCACGCTCGCTGCCAGAACCCCAATATCACATTCGTTGAACCAAGCCGTTGCATACTGGCCGAAAACGAAGTCCGTAGCACCCTCAATGTAGCTCATGGCATAAAGCTGATTCCCTGTTTGGGCAAGCACGGTATCTTGATATCCCTTGATCTGACAGGCGTAGTATCCCGACGCGGCATAGGCCGAGAGAGCGATGGCTTGACTGCCCTTGCCATATGAGTTCACAATGTTGATGTTGTAAGCTTTGAAATTTGTCGCCTGCACACGCAACGTTCCGGTCTCATCGTCCGTCAAGCCAGATGCAGCAGCCAGGTTGTTCGTGATGGTGACTTGGTTCGCCGAGTAGCTCAGGGTATCAGAGGTGTATCCGTAGAAGGTGAGCTGCGCGGAACGGGCAGATACCACGACCTGTTCCTTGTAGGTGCCGGGCCTGATGAAGATGCATTGTGCCGCGGTGGAGGTGGTAGACAGGGCGTTGACAGCCTTTTGGACAGTGCTGTAGGTCCCGCCGCTGCCGGCTGTGATGCAGCCTGACGGTGCTGAGGTGCGGCTGGCTGCCAGGACCGAGGTCAGCAGTGTGGCGAAGGAGAGAGTAGACTTCATGTTTGCTGTGAAATTCTGACTATTACTCAGGGCGTAGTGGTTGCAAAAATGATGTGCACACCCAAAGCGTCTTGCCAAGCTCAACAAGGAACGAGCCGAACAGCTGCTTTATGCACACGGCGCCCACGATGCACCTGCGCTGCTCATCGTATCATCAGAAGATACCCACAACTAGGCACCGTTCACAGAGAATACTTGCGACCGAGCTTCGGCGATAAACCCATTGGTGGACTTGATTTGAGCGGGACCATGCAGGCGTCCAGCCCTCAACGGTCTCAATACTCTCTCGAAAGAGGCTAAATGATTGTGGAAATGAGAGGGGCAGCTAGCTAACCACCAAATAGCGTTAGTCACCCGGCAAGTTCCCGAAATATTTATAACAGGTAAAATACGGACGTAATACGGGCAGGGCTGCCGCTATGCAGGTTTGTTATGCTGCTTGGTGGAGTAACAATATTTCAAAGACTGACTGACACCACACATGAGATGTTCAAATGTACCTAGGTAAGCGGCCAAAGTGAAAGGCCGAGGCTGGGCTGGTGGGTTTGAGTGGTCAGAAGTGATAAAATCTGCAGCTCCAGCCTGATGGTATGCTGCAGCTGGGCCGCGGTTGTCAACGTATGATGCATCCTCCATTGCGATGCACGATGCAATCATGGATGTGGATATGGTAATGATTTGCTCATATTTGTCGCCGAAATGGCTCTTACTATTCCCCGTTACTGCATGCAGAAGGCAGAACTGAAGCTGTTGCAGCTAGAGTTGGCCCACAATAACATTTACTTGTGGCTGAACTGCATGAAAACTTTGTGTACAGCCCGTACTTCTCTAATCATTACATATATTGATTTGGCTACATAAGGAGTCCCTATTAGGACCGGCCCAAAAGCGGTTAGGTAAAGGTCAGCGCACCCAAAATTGAAGCTGTCACAGCCTGCAATTAGGCTGGATTAGACAGCCCCCATCCGAATGTCCTCCCCTCCTCCTGGTGTGTAGGTGGAAGGAAGGAAAGTTGACGCGCTGAACGCGCCGTCTGGGGCTGGACACAATTTGAGCCAATGAAAAGATGGAAATACGACCTGATATTCCTGATTAGGAAGGCGAAAAAGTAAGTTATATACAGCCTGTTTTTTTCCTCCTCCGAGATAGCAGTACATGTATTTGCCTGACCCTAGTTGTAGGCTGCTTCAAAGCAGGGGAGCAGGGATAGAAGTTCTGATGCTGCAGTTTCTTTTCACAGCATTAGATCTTTGGTGAAGCGACACCTTACAAAGTATATGGCAGAGGGTTCAAAGATATACCTATAATTAGAGTCCAGAGTAGCCGAGAGCTGCTTGTCGCGCGTCACGATGGCGCAAAGAATATGCTGCAGTTGGAATGGGTAGCCTGAACAAATGTGAAGAGGCCTATGCTCCCACTTGCACCATCTTTCCAATCTTGGGAGAATACATGTGAGGTCAAAAGTGTGGATTGTGTGTGTATTAGGGAAGATTATTCTAGCTATCTAGTGCCCAGAGGGCTGTTGGCTACCCATAGGGCCTGCTATAGAACGCTCTGAGCTTGGTACTAGACTCTGGACAATGACATTGTACTGAATTAGCTAGAATTCAAAAGTCTTTCTGTTTCTCTTGCGCAGCATGCCAAGCACAGTAACTCTTGCAACAGCTTCGCCTCAAGGAGAATATAATCTTGGAAGACATGCTAAGAACCGCTCAATTTATTGAGTGGTTACCTGCTAGGAGATAGTCGACAGTAAATTATGTGATACCTACTAGACTCACGGTTGCAATTTCTCAATTTTTTTATTTTTTTTTGGAAAGGGATGATACTCTTGACTCGTATCGTGGTCTGACGCCGCTCGACTTCAGTAGGAAGAGGAAGCAAATGCTTGGTTCGGCCTCCTATGGTCAACTAGTACACTTGGGCGCTCTATCAGCTTTGCTTCTGTGCTTCCTTCGCCGCCTAAGTCCAAGTTCTCAGTTGCGAGTCGTGGTAAGCGTAGCCTTGCACTGGCTCATCTATACCGTGTATTCTGCCAAGGCAGTACCTGGGCACGCTCGAGCTGACTAGTCATTGAGTGGGATAAATCCGCCCTAGTCCGCAGGCCACAACTACTCATATATCGCAGAGACGCGTGACCACTCTCCAGCTTACTCTTCCAGGCATGTGAGAAAGGCCGCTTCCTCCCGGTAAATGCGCCGCCCGGCATGCACGGATCATGGCGCCCCGGGGCTCTATTAGTCTGACCAGCCCCAAGCTCTAATTAGGTGACTGCCGACGGCTGGATCAAGACGCTCAAATTGTCTGGTGGTCTCAATTTTCCCCATACTACTAATTCTCGATTACTCTGACTGGTCTTTAACACTGTCAAAAACGCCATGCAATTCACCGGCTTACTTCCTGTCCTGGCTCTGGGCGCGGGCTTCGTCAACGCCGCCAGTGATCGTGCGGATGTCATCATCTATGCGATGGGCATGATCGGGCAGTCATCCCAGTTCATCGAGTAAGTTCACATGAGGACATACCACTTGTCCTTGGCACGGCCCGTGAGTGTCCACGCATTTAGGCTTCGAATGCTGACCGTCCGTCTTGATAGGTCCGGTCTGAATGGCTGGAATGGGAAATTCATGGACTTCGTTCCCGTCCGATTCGAGATGCACGTCATGAACAGACTGATCAAGAATGGTAATCATACGGGTATCAACTCCCGCGATATGATTCCGGAAGACTTTTATGAAGTGGTGGCCGCCGCCCAAGAGCTGGCGCAGACGACCGAGCGGACCATGATGACTTTCGACGAGCTTGTGCCCCTTTGAGGCTCGCAACGCTCGACTTCTTCGTCAAAACACAGTTGGAACATAAGCAGAAGGCTTTAGTCGCATTTGCGGAAGCAGTGGTGCAAATCTCACCGTCTTTCCCAAATGAGGTTGAAGATATCCTCGGCAGACAAACCAATGAACTCTACCAGCGGGTCATGGACATTTTGAGAATAAGTAAGTAGCATCTTTATCTCTCGTACGATGAGATATCAACCATCAAGCCAAATAGCTTGGGCTCTGGTCTTTCAAGGCAGGTTGTGTCAAGTTGCATGACCTGCTCGTAGGCGGAAAGCATCAAGAGGCTACATTGTGTTTCTCTTCCTTTTCCATGTCGTGTCACTACAGCGCAGCGTCTGAGTACTAACATTTACCATTGGCAGAGCCGCCGAAATTCTAATATCGACAAGAGAAGTACGTTCGGTGACCGTCTGGAGGGTCATCTGTACCCAGGGCTTGGTGCTTGACTCCGGCGTGTATCTCCTGTCGCGCAGGCCCACGGAATGCGCATATGCTGACCGGGTAGTTATCTAGAGACTACCTGGCCGTTCGCTTGAATAAATAATCGCAAACCCTAATAGATTAAATTGTCATCAAAGGCGTAGCACTGTAATTTGTATCATTACTATAACCGCAGGTTAGCTTGTACGTTGAGGGTGAATGCCCCGACGACAAAGGAGTCACCCGCACCGGATGGCACGTGAGCGTTCCGCAGTATTGAGAAAGAGAAGGACGACTTACTTTTGACCGGATGAACAAGCCGACAAATGATGAAACATGACAGAACGTGCGAGTAGTGTATTTGTAGGGCTGCGTGCCAGCTCGTAAGTGTATGATCTCCTTTCCTGATCCGGGCACTCGTCGATCACAAGTCTGATACACGTAGATACGCGGTAAAGACTCCACAAGCAAGCTTTGTGGTCGCGCAAAGCTCTCAGCATGGTATGTGTTTCTATATGATGAACAAGGCTGTTGCGTCTTGGCGCTTTTATGCTTTTGTCCGGCAGCCGTGCAGCCGAGCTCATGACGGGTGTTCTGTGGTATATACAGTAGCTGATGGGCTTTGAACTTGATGTCGATGGCACTGCAAATCCAACAAGTCCAATCGGTCGAAGGTACCAATGGCTCGAATTCAGATTTTGGTGGCCTTGGCCGCTGCGGCCAATGCTCTGCCGGGTGATCCTCCGGGAAATGAATTTCTGACTCCGTCACCAACAGCTGGTGAGTGAGACGCCGAGGTCCTTCAACGAGACTTCTTCACTCCATCACAGATTACTGACAGTACTGAGATATCAGAACGCTGTGCATGTCCATATCTGAACACTCTCGCCAACCACGGATATGTGAATCGGGCCGGCGTCGAGGTCACTCGCCAGGAAGTCAACAATGCGTTTGAAGTGGCTTTCAACGTGGATCCAGCCATTACTGACATGATTTTTTCCGCTGCAATTGCAGGCGGAACGACGTCGACCACTCCGGACACACTCAACTATGTCGACCTAAATCAACATGGACGTGAGTTGTCGCAAATCTTGAAGGATGATGGACTTCACCAGGCTGATCGAGACTGTAGTGATCGAGCACGATGGCTCGCTATCCCGTGACGACGCTGCAACCGGCAATAACTTCATATTCAATCAGACGATCTGGGACGAAATGACCATGTTCTTCACCGATCCCCTCATCTCGATAGAACAAATGGCAACAGCGCGGGTGGGCCGCCTAAACCGCCAGCGAGCCGCTAACCCAGTGTTCCGCTTCGACGAGAAGATCGAAACAACAAGTCTCGGCGAGACTTCCTTGGTGATGTTGACATTCTCAAATGGGAGCACCAACGGCGGTGCGAACAGGCAGTTGGTGGACACTTTCTTCACCCAAGAGCGTCTGCCATTTGACCAGGGATATACGGTTCCGACACAGAGGATAACTGCTGAGACAGTCCAAGAGGTGGGAATGAAGATAACTGCTGCTTCAGGCCCTGGCGCATCTTTTTCGGCCGCTGATGCCAGTGATTCAACTGCCACGACGGGCACGGCGGTTTCGGCGGCTGCAGGCTCTTCGAGCAGTCTTACAGCAATCAATATGGCGATCCTCGGGGTGACTCTTCCTGGCTTGTGCTGGAGTCTTCTTTGAGGTTCAAACAGATATAGAATAGGTACTACTATAGTAATTCTTTGAAATAATAGCCTTAACAGCAATCCCAATTCGAGAATCCAATCGAACAACAACGCCATGAGGTTTCCTGCAAATGTGCTCTTGAGCCTGGATTTGAATATCTCCTTCGACTACTTGATCTGAAACAAAAGAAAGTGTTTCTCATATCCGTGCTGGAAGTGGCGAAGTTGCACCACTGTTGAAGCCAACGATGCCCTCCGCCACACAACTCAGTGGAGAGTCCGAAGTAGAAATGCCTATGCGTCGTCCTATGATACCATTGCCGCCCACCTCCAGAAGGAGATGACCTGATAGCTTCGACTCGAGAGAAGCTGCCGTGTCTTGTTCTGAGCGACCAAATGCTGGTATAGTAAAACTATTTAGATGTGCGCACTCTCTGGACGGAACCGTCAAATCACCAGTAGAGCTGACAGAGATCAGCCACGAGTAAGTTTCTAGAGCCAAAAATGGCAGGTGATGCAACTTACAATATCGTACAAACTAGATCCTTCCAGTGAGTTTGTGTTTTGATGGGAGTAAAGCTGACGTGTGTTGCCACCGTACTTTTGTGATCCAAGTGGTTGAAGAACACGATTTGCCCTGACAAACTCGCAGACTCGGTATCACGCGAAGAGGATGAGTTCACGACAGCAAGAGCTCCGAATCTTCGGACGTCGTACAGATCTTTGTCACTGCCGCAGCACATTGCCGCTACTTGTTAAGATGGTGGCCTCTGGGAATCTGGTAGGTGCCCAGGTGCTGATGAGTTAGATATTGAACTGCTCAAGTGCTTGAGACTAGTTGATGTGACTTGTTGAGTTGCAGTCGGTGCAAACGCCGCATCAGAGTCGAAGGATTGTCGATTCAGTGTTGGTTCAGATTCAAGGAAAAGGTCTGGTTAATAAATGTTAAAATGCTGAGTTGTGGATTATATGCTTGCAAGACATGGTCTCGACTCTCGTGCACTCAAATAAAACATCCAGCGGATCCAGTGGAAACTGTCTCATTTACTTCGCGCGTGGTACCAAATGTGCTCAAGTTGCATGCACGCCTCGGCCAAGATATGGATCGTCGTTGCACGAAGGCACGATGTATGAGCAAGTTGTCCAGGCGTGTGGTGAGCAAGTTTTGGTGACATTATCCACAGTGAGGTCGGAGTGGGCCTGTTAAGGAGATACTTCTGATGGTACCCGAGAATATAGCTCTGAGATGTTCCGGCTATCACTTAGACTAAGATTCCGCGGGTCCAAGCATCTGACCCTCAAGGTCCTCGGAGCCTTCAAGGTACTCAGAACACCTTCTCTGAAATTTACTCAGCAGGCTCCGCACTTGACCGGAGCAGTCCCAAGTGGGCACTCAACTGAGAGAAGGTTGATGTCCCCCACTCGGTTTCCTTCGTTGTTCGTCGTCGAGCTTCAACATCCTTCATGACCTTTTGACACCGTTGCCGAAGCTCTACCCAAGATGGCTGAAGTATACTCCCTTCCGGCGCTGCCGTATGCCTACGATGTAAGCCGTGAATGCTGTCTCTTCGAGGCTACTAGTCATCTTGCTAACGATATTTCGTGGAGGCGCTCGAACCTAGCATCTCGAAGCAGATCATGGAGCTACACCATTCGAAGCACCACCAAACCTATGTGACGAACCTTAACAAAGCCCTGGCGAGTCTCGCAACCGCTACCAAGTCCAACGACATCGACACACACATCTCGTTGCAGTCAGCCATAAATTTCCACGGCGGCGGCCACGTAAATCACAGCCTGTTCTGGCAGAACTTGACACCGGCATCCAGCCCTGAAGCAAATCCGGAGACTGCCAAGCAGCTGATGGCCGAGATTGAGCAGACTTGGGGCGGGTTGCCCAAGTTTCAAGAGGGCTTCTCCGCGAAGCTGCTCGGGATTCAGGGAAGTGGATGGGGCTGGCTGGTCAAGACTGACAGCAAGAAACTGCAAATCATCACGACCAAAGATCAGGACCCGGTACCCAACGTGTTCGTGCCAGTCTTCGGCGTGGACATGTGGGAGCATGCATACTATCTCCAGGTAAGCGAAAGATGCCAATGCCACTCCTTCTTTACGGGGAGACATCAGCTGACTGGGAAGCTTGTGTAGTATTTGAACGGCAAGGCTGCATATGTAGAGAACATTTGGAAGATTATCAACTGGGACACCGCAGAGAAACGATTCCTTGGTGGACGTGCTGATGCCTTTGCGGTGTTGAAAACCTCGATCAATTGACTGTCCGTCAAGCCTGGAGTGTTTCATCTGTAGATGTCTCTGGTGGTAGACCATTCGCTGTCAAACGGATACTACAGGCATCAGTAGCACTCGGGGAGATGTGGCTAGGTACGGGTGCATGCTGTGATCTAGAGTGTCAATGCTTAGTATTGTACCTACGGAGTACAGATTGACAAACCCTGTCAAGATGGATAGGAAAGCATCAGGTACTTCACATCCTTAGGTAGCTGAAAATGTCAAGGCATGCTCAAGTGGCTTTTGAATCTCATGAAATGTCTCTGAGGCCGCAGACGTCGATGACCAAAGCACCACCGCGCCGGGTAATTATTGTCCACGTACCTAGTAAGTACACAAAACCACAAAGATTCCTACACACGACCGCTATGCACAAAATTAAGCTGCATATAAGCTTGGTTGAACTCGGTTCACACCGTAAACTCGGTATCGCAGACTTGGCCAGACCGAAAACACATACAGACTTCTGCTCGACCGAGAAGACTCGGGAGATGATCATCAGTACCTCTGAGGCGTTGCTATGACAGACCGAGAAAGCGGACCAGGTTCTTGTGCCTTTGAGTAAGAACACGATGTTATGGTGAATCTACAAATTTCAGCTTTGCAATATAACATGGTTTCGACGGCCTTAATTACCCGCTGCAAACAACACGTCGTGCGTGAGAAACCCGCCTAGGCCGGTGGCATTGAGAAGCGGCAACCTTGCTTATAGCTAACTTCTCTTCACGGACATACGAGCCACTTATCCGCAGTACCATAATCCAGAAATCATGGTATGTTCGAAAGCGTTAGTCGCATAGGCTGCGATGCATGTAGGATACGATAGGTGATAGCTCTCTGCGTGCATCCCTGGCCTCCTTTTCGCAGCGACATCCACTATTTGCATTGTCTACTCTACATATACAGTTGAGCTGCATCGTATATCTCGTGTGTCGAGCTTCCAATCGTGTTTGGTATGATTACCACGTCTTTCTCGATGACAGCCATTCAAGTCGACTGCAAATATGTAGATCTTGAGTGACGAAGAAAATATGGCAAAGAGAATTAATAAAAACCATTTGCCCGTAAGACATTCGTTGCAGTTGCGTGGAAAATGATCGCTGCGATCGATATAAGAATGATGTAAATGTGCGTCCAATCTCGACGTCCCTAGTCTGGGAAGACCACGGCAGGAGGCATGCATAGATGGCAAGCATATCCGCAAACCCAGCCAAAATTGGCGTGACTTTTATCGTTTCTCAAATTTAATGACTCTTGGCAAGTCGAAAGGTTGGTGGCATGTGCTCACCTAGGAAGTTCAAAACGCAGTCAATGACTCGGTTCTGGCTGCCACACATAACCTTTTTCTCCTGCATGCAGCATCCAATTTCCGGGTGTGACTGGACCGATTTGACATGTTAAGATCTCTTCTAAAGCTTCCGTAAGGAGCTGCGCTGGAACCTCACATGTCAGGTATCCACACTAGCCCAGGCGGGTGTCCGAGTGGCCAGTTTGCCCTTGTAGGTACAACCATTGGGACAATCCCATCCTACTTTAACTACACACATAAATTTCTAATACTTACAGTGAAGTTCAAATAATACACAAAGTCATACGATTATACTTTTAATAGCAAAGAATAAGAATCTTCAATCGAATTTTTAATACATAAAAAAATAGCTATAAAGTTACATAAATAGTAAATTTTACCTCGTTAAGCAAGGGCGATTTGTATTATAGATCTATAACCTCTTTAATAATTCTTACAATATTGTTTATTAAGCCAAATATAAACTGAATTAAATGAAAAAGTACGAAATATATTCTTTTGATCTTGAATCGATTAAAAATAAAGTGGGATTGTAAAAGTATTGACTGGCTACAAAGTTGTAAAATGCCAAGCAACGATAAAGTGGGAGGGTGGAGAAGTCACTGCTTGTACCAGGTGCCAAGCAAAAAAATGACCACAAACCGGCCAGTACGGAGATAATTCTAGGTTTACCAATGCGTCATGTGGCCTGACTATAAAGCACAAACCCTCACTCATGTGAGAGGTCGGAATCGCTGCACCAGTGCCCCATGATGTCTTCGAATCGAGTGCAGTATTCACGATTCCACGAAATATCTTCCTTAAGGTCTCACTCAAGGTGTGATGGCCGGGCGAACGTAGTTCATGGTATTTCACGAGATACTCGTATTGCGCGGTTCGTGAAACGAGGAACGCGTTTGGGACCTCTCTATGCCAAACAAGTAGTTGTTCTTGGAACGGATATTTGCATCTAGATAGAGTATAGTGTTGAAAACCCCTAAGCGGGATGTTCTAGGGTACCGAACGAAAATTTCCGACTCCGGAGATACAGCAACGCTCTCTCTTAGCGAGTGCGAGGCTATGCGAAATGCACACTTTCGGAAAATATGCTGAGTAGTATGTAGGTCACAGGCGATTTAGGGCAGTCTTTAGCAAGCGAGTAACCCGAGAAGAATCTACTAGGATTTCTATAAGGCTATCTTCTTCCTTTCCTTATAATTATTATTATTAATAATAATAAGGCTAAGTCTATAGCTTTACACATATGTTATGACTCAGACAGTGGTTGGGTCATAAATCAGGCCAACGCAGGAAACAGGGATCGGCCAACCCCGCAAGGCATTTCCTTATGAACACAGTCACTCATTGGGTAGAGAATATGACTAAGCAAAAGTCATGTGACGGATCAGTAGGGATCAGGAACTGATCCAAGGTGATACTATACAGGATCAGTAGGATCAGTAAAGTGATCCAACAGATCCAGTACTGAAGATGGTATGAAGGCTATAGGATATAAGGACACGGTCAGCACCAGATAGATAGCATTTCCTTCATAGCTCTTCAGTTGTCAATCTAAGTATTCAGTCTATACACCAGAATAGCCTAACGGCTAGTGATTAGCACTCGCACGAAAGAACGTTCTCAGTATTGCACCTGTCACCTCTACTACCATATTGATAATATAAACCCTCTAACACTTGCTATTTACTCACGGGTATTTAGTGTAATCGTTATAACCTATTGTTAACTAATAGTATTAAATAAAGCCTTAAATACGCCTGTTTTACTCTATATTCATAAACCTTATTTATTAAATTTAGATATTAATACTATTAAAGTTCTTAAGCTTTTAAAATTAAAATTAAAATAAAAGCTTATAAGAATAATAAATTGCGTAAAATAAAATAAAATCAAAAAATGTTTAATATTAGTAAGTTCTTTA
>JAGKQA010000166.1:0-85264 GCA_022609195.1 Plenodomus libanotidis | reverse complement strand
TATTATATTTATGAGAAAAAAGGTAATTGCTTTATAATTATTACGGTTAATCGGAACATTACTTTAGATTAACAAATTTACTCTTCTTATATTTAATATTAATGTTAAGTACGAGTAAATTAATATATAAAAGCTTAATAACTTGAAATTAATCTTTTGTTTTAACTAATTATTAAAATTATAAAGTAATTAAGAATTATTTTTCTTATAAATATATTGTTATATACTAGCTTTCTTTTAAGACTAGGCTTAAGTAAATTAAAGTATTATAGCCGAAACTAATTTTTGAATATAAGCGAATTCTATACGGTCGCCGAAATAATATGCAGTTTGGGAAAAGTAGGGCTTTGACTCCCCAACCGGATCGTGAATACTGACATAGAATCTCCGCGACCAACATACCGAAGTTTTACCAGGCAGAACTACCGGGTCCAAAAAGCCAAGCATCTCCGCCATCCTCCAAGCGAGCCGTTCACGCGAGGGTGTTGTTATCCTGGAATTCAGCCAATATTGAAAGTGCGGTCAGCTTGCCAAGCACCGAGTTTGTGGGGATTGTGGGGAATCCGGGGAACACGACTAGTGCTGTGGAGAAGAAGGGCCGAACTGGGAAAAAAAATATCACCTTGTCACGCGTGCGATGGTCTTGGCTTTCATGATGTCGTAGCCTACTATTGTAGGCCGGCGTGTTTATTTTCGATGTTAGCGGGGCCGGCGGCACCTCAAAGAAAAGAACGGGGCGCGGTGTCGATGTTTGCTGTGGAGGTTGTAAATCCTCCTGATAATTGCTTTTCCGGGCGTGTCAGTCTCAAGCCAGACGTCAAGAGTGCTCGGCCTTCTGCTTGTAAAGCTTCGCACCGTCCTCTGACGAGGAGTTGATGAACGGAGACGCGGCCCTGATCTCATGTCCCTTCCACATCAAAACCACTAGGAAAAAAAAAGAAAACATCGTGAAAAGCGCCATCATCCCATACACCCAGCCGATACCAACAGCAGCGATCCAATAGTTGATGTAGAAGTTGATCGTCAGCCCCAGGAAGAGGCGGAAGGAATTCAGTGGAATAGTCGCCTCGGAGGTATTCTTGCGGAAACACTCGGCCACGTAGTTCATCGTCACCGGGATGCCCTGCATGGCGCCGAATGTAACCAAAAGATTGCCGACAGCGAGCAAAACCCAATGAAGTTTATACTGCAGGGCAATGCCCACGAAACCGAGACCCAGGGTGTTGAGAAGGAAGTTGGAGATCCAGAGGGAATAAAGGCGAAATTCAGGCTGCCATGTGCCACCGTTGCGAGCGCAGAGCCAGAGTGGGATGCGATCTGAGACGAGATGACCGTATATCTGACTGAGAATCAGGTTCATCCAGTGGATGGTCGTAACTGCTGAATTTTAGTATGTGCAGACGTCTCAGCAGACCATGCGTACGTACATGCAGCATTGTCAAGGACAGAAAAGCCGTAGCCTCCGGCTTTGACGGGCTTTTGTAGCCAAACAGGCATCAGGGCATTGAGCGCAACCCAGAAGCCGAAGCTTATGGCGTCGAATCCAGCGACCAGGAGCAGGACTGGATTGACCGCCAGCTTTGCTGGGATCACGACCGAGTCGAGCTACATAATAGTGTGAATATGGTCCCAGTATCCTTGGAAGCACAAGGCGGAGTGTATGCTTACCATTTCTCGGCGAGTGGGCCTCTTGATAACTGCCGTCCCTGGCAAAAACAGCCTGACTCTACTTTGCAACCAATCTTTGCCCTTGAGACATACATTGTCTCCAGTATTCTCCCTGTCCCATGAGGTCTCCTCCAAACACAGGAACACGACGATTATAGCCAGGCAACTCAAGCCTATCGTCCACCAGTACTCGTCATACCATGGTAGGTGGACGGTAATGAAGCCCGAGAATGTAGGTCCTGCGGAGGCTCCCATGTTCATTGCGATACCCAGCAGGTTGAAAGCGCGTCCTCTTTGGTGCAGGAAGAAGATGTCGACAATGTACAGAGGTCCGACAATGGAAACTAGACAGGATGTCTCATCAGCCGTCTTTATTTGGATCAACATAGATGAGTAGGTGTCAACAAACCGGCTTGCGCAAAAAATCCCATGAAGAACTTTGAGGCCATGAATGCTTCGTAGTCTCCCGGGCCGCGCATATAGCATGCCCAAATTTGGGTGATTAGTGTCCCAAAGAGACACCAGAAAATCACTGCAGACCTGCCAAACACTTTGGACAGCGGCCAACAGAACCAACATCCCAGAGATAGACCCCCAGATGCCGCCGAATTCTAGTACACAAGTCAGCACTGGTCAGAGAGATCGATAATGTATTAGAGTGAGATGGATACTAACGAAATAAGTGATCTGGGTTGTCGTCTTGCCATATAATGCGGCTTGCTGCAGAAGTTGAATTTGCCCATTGAAAGGAGCACTGTAACTGGTGAACATGGCAAAGCACAACGCGAAAGCTATGCGGATTTTGCATGACATGGACCAGTTGAGTGGATCTCGTGGGTCGTCCGAGGGAGTAGGAACCAAGATGACCTCGTTACCTCCTTGCATACCGGTGTCGTTGATATGGTGTCCATTCTTTTCCTCAGCAGAGTGATCAATGGAAGCAGCGTTTCCGCCTGGAACGGACACTGAGGTGTCCATCGTGCTGCCTCAGCTATACGAAGGGAGTTCGCACAAGAATTGAAGCGTTGTACGCTGTATCTAGGCATATGTGGACAAAAGGCTGCAAAGGAAAGATATGCAGCCGCTCAGAAACGACAGAAAATGCAGGTAGGGTATCATATGCGAGGGCAAGTAACCCACAGTATCAAGGGTCCATCGCAGCTAGTACGAAATTTTGCATACGGGGTCGGTAGGTTACTGGACAGACCGAGCTCAAGGAGGCTCGCGTACTTTTGTGCATTTGTCGGAAACGAAGGACACACCGCAAGCCCCTCACCACTGGTGACCTTGATCTTCACGATATATGCGGGCACGTAGTATTCCAGTCGACCACTGATCGGAACCAGATATGGCAAAGGATTAGCGTTACAGCCGGTCGGCGATATCATATCGATGAACCCTCACAGCGAGTTTCGCAGGAATCAGATAGGTGATTCGAGTAGATTAGACTCAAAATTTTGCCGAATATATATCACGATGGGCTCAATTGTCGCGAGAAACATCGTGTTCCAGGGGTGCCAGCGGAGTATCGTTTCTATGAGGACCTAGACTTCGGATTCTGCTTGACATCAGGCCACCGTAATCTGCTTCGAGGCGAAGCCCGTTGGCATCGATGGTCATGCAGGCTTGGATGCAATGGTGCAGGGCTCAGGTGAGCGAAAGAGGACGAGTATGGCCCACTACCTTGTCAATGCTCCACCGCTTGGGGGACAATGAGAGGGCAGAAAAAGTGCTGCAGACGCAGGCCCGCTTGGAACTCATATGCATTTTGATTGTGCTCAAATTGATGAGCGTTTCTCGACGTTGATGGCTGCATTGCCTCCCTCCCCGGCCCCAGCTCTCCTAACGGACTTTTCGCATGCAAGACAGTTGTCAAATCCTGGCATCATATCTCCTTGGATGTAACTCCATAGATTTCTCAACACAGCTAGCAGTCCCCACTCGGTAAGCATTCGATTTCCGCCGGCATACCACCGAATAATCTGATCAATCTTCAATATTACCACCTTCCCTACAAATGGCGGACCGAGGTCAGATAGCCGACATACAGTTGGTGGCTCGGGTGCAGAGCTGCACTTCGTGCCTGTAGTAATTGACACACTGTGATCTTGCGGCACTCTCCACTTCCCACGACTCCCCGTGGGCCACTGGAGTGGGCCCTCCCAGACTCTCGGGTCTAAGGACCCTGTCTGCGGTAATTGTGGCCGAGAATATTGGATGTTGGCTGCAAAGTACATGTGGTTGGCTGAAGTAGTCTTGCTTGAGGTCAACAACGACAGCAATAATGGTATGGCTCTTTGGTGATCGAGACCTTTCCGCAACGATGCCGAGTGGGTAGGTGTACAATTCGAAGCACCCTAGATATTATTTGAAACAGCTAATGAACCGCATAATTCCTGCGGCCAACCCATGAGCTGATTTCGTGGCGCGCTTGAAGCCAAAGCCTGTGGCATAATCTTTGAGCATGTGCGAGATGTGGAGAGCCATCCAATTTGAACACATGCAGCTTCCTTGTATCGCGATATAACAATGTCAGGAATTGCACAGTAGAATCACCAACATCTGCTTGACCTTTACTCTGCTCTACTCTTGGTATTTTGATGCTCGCGGATGTGGCTGCAGCTTCATTACATATCGCTTGTGACCTGGTCTAAATATCCGTAGGCGCCTCTACCAGGTCCATTCACTCTTCCTCGAGATCATCCGATCTGTCTATACTGGAAACTTTCATTCATACTTACTCTTCTCTTCACAACCAATCTAGATGATCTAGATGGAATTTTTCTTCAGTGTGATCGGCGAGACGCCGCCGGACACGCAGGCTTTGCGGACATCCGTTGTTGTCTTGACATCCGTCTTCTTATCTTTGAGTACCTTCACTTTGGCGCTGCGCCTTGTGGTGCGACGGAAGCTTCAGATTGGACTCGAATGGGATGATTACATGATCATTGCTGGTTATGTGGTGTCTCTAGATCCTGCTATCTGTGTTTATTTGCGTAAGAGGATGCAGTCCGGTGAGCAGAAATACAATAAGCTGATATTGACCACAAGTATTGAGATTCGGCTTGGGATATCACACAACGAACATCCCACGTGATACATATGTGTCGTGGCTTAAGGCAAGTAATGTTTTCATAGCCTTGGTCCTTCTGCTCAATCAACATTTCCCTGATTGTTGAGCATTGTCACAGTCCTATTTTGCCCTTCAAAGAGCAAACCAGATCGCCTTTCTTCTCATCAAAACATCGATTCTTCTATTCTACATTCGCATTTTCAACACCAAGAACTTCAAAAGAGCAGCATGGGCAAACGTCGTCTACACTTTTCTCTGGGCTACCATCACCTGGAGCATCAATCTAGCAAGCTGCGAACCGATCTCTTATTTCTGGGACAAGTCGATTGCCAACGGAGTCTGCCACAGCCAGACGATGACGGGCTCGGTCGCGGGCGCCACAGGAGCCCTGGGCGACGTGATGATCCTCTGCCTACCAATTTTCATGATCAAGCGACTGCAGCTGAACTCGAAGAGAAAGTTCGCAATGGGAACAGTCTTTCTTCTCGGCGCCTTGTACGTATTCATCCCAGCTTACCAAATTTCCCTTCGAGGAGCTTGCAGTCAGACGCTCACACTGCTTGCAGCACCTGCGTCGCCAGTGTCATCCGTCTCTTCGAAGTATTGCAAGCAATTCCTTCCGATCTGCCGTATACCAATGCTAAAGCTGCAACGTGGACCGCCGTTGAGATGCAGGTGGGGATCATCAGTGCGAATCTTCCGACGCTGGCCCCGCTGTTCGACCATTTGGTCCGCACGTGAGAGACAATTCCATCAGACCCACCTGATTATTCTGCGTACTCTGACCGCGCGGACGGTATGCACACCAATCGCCGAAGGTCTAGGGCCACAACGTCAACACATAACAGGTTTGAGCGGATCAGTGATGATGTATCGTCTACAAACCGCTCTCAAGCCGACTTGAACAAAGACGTCGACGCGGGGGACCGGGGCATTTTGGTCAAGACAGAAGTTTGTTCGACTACCCAAACTGCCTCGTCTATGGAGGTTTACGAGATGGACAACTTGAGAATCAACGGCTGGAAGGTTTGTTAGAGTCACTGGTGTGCGAGAATCCAATTGGCCTGGATGAAGACAGGATTTTTGGGAAATATTGACAATACAAGCAAAGACGATCCACGAAATTCGGAATGAAAGTCTGGACACACACATTGACGAGCACGGTGAAACCCACAGCAATAAGTTTGCTGATGAGAATGGTATACTGCGTAGACTCGCGAGATATCAACTTCGAACGGCGTGAACGAGTGGCTCGTACCAACAGCTTTCCAAAGTTGCTTGTCGAGCTTCTTTTTGTTCGAGCAGCGAACGCACGAGAATGCCTGCCATTTGCTGCATGCTCATGGCGTAGCAACAGACACGCTCACGTAGCGGCGTAGTCGTACACGTTAGACCGGTGAAGTAACCTTGACACCTGCATCAGGGCGGCGGGGACGACTTCCGCTCTCCGTATTGGTGGAGTCCTTGTCGCCACTCCTGCTCAAGCGGACCCGCACACACAGTGCTGGGGCCCGGAAACACCTCTTGATGCGGAGCAACCGCAATATGCAGGTCCAAAACTTCTACAAGGACTTTATCAGATAGTCATCCCACAGTCAGACTGCGTACTCGTTGGGTCCCACGTCGGAACACAAAGCGATTTGAAAGCTGTTCCAATAGACGTGTCCCTGGCACAGCTGCGATTGGCACTGATAGACTTCTGCGCGCGCGAGAATTGAGTTGCTCACTTTTAGAGTTATTTGCTTCGTTCTCGTAATTCGACTTCCCAATGGCAGACACCGTAGATATTGGAGCTGGGCCGCTGATCGGTTCCAAAGACAAGAGCGTTGGCTGGTACGACAAGGAATTTGTGGGAGTTCAGACAGACGCTAGAGAGTTGCTGATCGGATATTCTAATATCGCTCCTGAGAATGTCGATGAGTATGCGCTAGAAATGGTATGATGAAAGCTGTCACGCATCCTCATCGTTGCATTTGCTGACTCTTTTCCTCCAGAGAGATAAAGCCTGGAACGTCTATCCTTATCCATGCATTGGCCAATTCCGGTTCCTACAGCTCAACCTCCACCAACTTCCCTCTTATCAGAGAATGGTCGAGAGTCTGAAGGACGGTGCTCGATACCTGGATATTGGCTGCTGCGTGGGCCAAGATATCCGGAAGCTGGTCGCCGACGGTGCACCCGCGCAGCGGCTGATCGGAGCTGAGCTGGAATCGAAATTCATCGATCTTGGTTACGACTTCTTCCAGGACCGAGATAGGCTGTCATCCAAGATGGTGCAGGCAAACATACTCGATCGAAGCCCAGCCAGCCCACTCGAGGTGCTAACAGGAACGATCGACTTCATCCACCTAGGAATGATTTTGCACGTCTTCGAGAAGGATCAACAGCGAGATGCGCTGGAGAACTGCATTCGTCTGCTAAAGCCCAAGCCCGGTGTACTTATTCTTGGCCAGGCCGTAGGCAACACCGAGGGTGTTGTAACTGCAGGCCAGACGGGTGGCAACTGGACTGGCAAGACCTTCAGACACAACGACGTGACCTTTCGGGCGCTGTGGAAGGAGATTGGGGAGAGAACTGGGACCAAGTGGGATTGTAGGGCGTCTATTGATGGTGGCCTTGGAGTCGACAATGGCAAGCGAGCGTGGGACAGTTCGAAGGCTAGGAGGCTTGTCTTTGAGGTCGAAAGACTAGAATAGGTCAGCCATATAGGAACAGGTCCTAGACGAGCCCATCATCAGTGGGAGCCTTCCAGATCATCAACGGCACACTGAGTGGGGAATGTCCTTGATGCGCCCAGGCCTGTTGAATGCGCAGACTGTCTCTTGCGCGACGATCTGGTGCAATCTGAGCCAACACTTCGAAGTCACTAGCCCAAAAGATTCCAGAACGTACAAGTGTCACGATAGACCGAGTAAATGCGCGATAGACTGTAAGGACGCGTTTCCAACATGTTGGTGAGGGGAGAAGAAGGGCACGCCCAGAAGTTAGCATGACAGGACGTCAAGGAGCTTGGGGGGTTAGGGTGTGGCGGCTGCTGTGGCTGTGCCTTAAACCCGGCGCCAAATGGGAGAGCTCGCGCTATTGTCCGCCTGACCGGGCGTTTTCAGCGGTCTGACGAGATAACAAGCACCCAAGCACCCAGCCCCTCGAACCGCCTCCCTCGGACGCGTTCCAACCGCGCCTGGCCCAAGATGCCGACCAATGCGGGCCCAAGTCGCCGCAGAATCACAAACAACACGCCTTTCCACCCAGCACCAGCCTTCGCTCACCACGATTCAACCGAAGAGGATAATATCGCCCAGCTGCAACGAGCTGTCCAGCAACCCGACGACGCGTCTGCGGATCACAACAACAACAACAACAACAACAACAATGCGTCGAGAAACGATTCCTCTACTCCGGCCACTCCGGCCACTCCAGCCACTCCGGCGACGGACGGTGCCCGCAATCCTACTGCCATTGGCGGTGACTACACCTCTCTGCGGCTCTTGACGCGTCGCCAGCCACAGGATCCCGAGTCTCTCCTAATCGGCGTCGACACAAGCAATTTAGATTTGAGCTGGACCGCCAAGCAGGGATCCGAAGGTCTTGACCCAAACGGCCAGCCATGGCGCTACCCTAAGAAGAGAGGCAAGGGTGAGGGCTCGAATCTAGATCAGTTCAAGGACGACATCACCGAGAGAACAAAGAATGGGCAAGGCTGCAAGGCAATTGCTGAGGCCTTCATCGCCATGGGCATCGACACCAGCGTTCGCGCCGTTGCAAGGCAGAGGATGAAATGGGGTCTCAGACAGAGGGTAAGTAAAGCTCCCTTTGCGACTTTCCTGTCATTGCCTGGACTGTCATCTAATAAGCTGGCCCACCACAGGCAGTGAGGAAAATGACAGAGCAGGGCCTCGCCAACATCCGGAAGGCCCATCTCGAGCACGCCAAGCGACTGGCCAACAGCGACCCCGTACCCGTCAAGCGCGTCCGAATCCGCGTCATACGCAAGGCCGAGATCACGCGAATGACCAAAGAAGGCATGTCAGCTGCACAGATCGCCGAGAACCTTACGGCCCGCGGCGTCAAGCTCTCGCGGGGCGCGGCCACTGTCGAGCGACTACGGACTGTCTGGGGCTTGACTGCAGACACTGATCGAAGCGTCCACAACATCCGTGCGACGGCTCGCAATCAGGCCACGAGGGCGCAGAAAGACCAGTTCGAGAACATCGCTAAGGAGCTGAGGATCGAGAACATGGACGCCTGGGTCAGGGACAAGATGGATGAGGAGGTGGCCCAGGACGCACGGCGCGAATATGCGTACAAGCTGATGGGGTCTGCACGGCCGAAACCCGTCCCAATCGAAGTGATCAGATCGAAATCAGCGCAACTGAAGGTACTAAGGGCGGAACAAACGAGGCAGCAGAGAGAGAATCGCGGCAATGTTCTCAACAGGGTGCCGGGTGTCGACTACGTGCCTGAGAATCACGACACGGCTTACAGCCCGTCACAGCAACAGAACGGTCCGTCCAGACCAGCAGCGGCTCCGGATTCCGGCATCGGTGGATCCGGCGCGCCGGTGGAAATTATCGAAGTCTCGGATGATGGAGGAGACACCGAAGATGAAGACATGGACATAGATGGCGATGAAGTCGCGGAAGGTGTGGCCGCTGCCTTGTTTGGCACTGCCGTCCATAATGCCGACGTCGATGTTAACGACAATCTAGACCTCGCAAATAACGGACAGCAAGACGCACCCCAATTTTCAGAATACGTCAAGACGGAGCCCCCGTCGGCGATGAATATGGATACACCAACACCCATGCCAGCGCCACAGGTTTCCCAGGCAGCACCTTCACAACAGCCTGCGGCGATCATGGAAGCGGACGTGAACACGCCAGCGCCCATACAGATACCGCGAATCGAGTCCACCACCGGCGTATACCTGCTTGGCTCTCATCAGCCATCAGATCAACCGCCGCCGCCGCATCCAGTCGCAGATGCCACCAATGTCACCGGAGGGCCATCACAGCAACCGCCGCCGCCGCAATTAATCACAGATCCCAATGTCATCGGCGGCCCGAACAAGGTCGTTGTCTACAAGCCGTATACAGTCAGATACCCTCAAAGCGAACAATCACCTCTTCCGCAACCCCAGCCTCGACCTTTAATGCATGCAGCAAATTATGAGCCTCAGCCTCAACCTCAATTCCACTCCCATTTTCAACCCGCCACTCCAGCTCAGCCTCAATTCCAGCCGATTCAAAACAGCTACGGCGCACAAAACGCGATGCCAGCTCCTCCCGCCGGCATGCCAGGTCGGCGGTCAGCCCCATCGACATATACCAACATCGCGCCCCGGCCCCAGCCCAAGCCCATAGCACCGGCCCTAGCACCGCGTGCGAACGAGCCACGGCCATTGACCGCGCGGCAGCACCCCTTTCACCCCCAGCAAAAGGAGATCGACCACATGGCCAAGTTCGGCCTAACCCCTTGGCCGTGCCCCGGCAAGCCGCCGCAGAAATACCTCACTCCAAAAGGCCTCGTCACGACCGACGGATACGAGTACCTCGCCGCGCCACCCGGCAGCACGCCTTCACCCCACCGTAACGCGCCACCGCCGCCGCCGACGACGGGATACGAGCCGCCGCCGACGCAGTACATCAACGCCGTGCCGCAGCCGCCCATGACCTGGAGCGTGGTGCCCGCGCCGCCGCCGCCGCCATCGCCAAAGTTTAGCCAGATTCCACAGCCGTTGCTGTACATCACGCCTGAGGAGATGCGGAGGCACACGGTGGAGGCAAGGATCTTGGAGAATTATCACAAGGTGTCGCAAGAGTGTTTGGATATGCTGAGTGCAAGAGCGAGTGGGCGGCCGATGGCATTGAGCTTGACGGGGCTGCCGCCGAGTTTGAAGGATGTGCAGCTTGCGAAGGAGCGATTGCGGGAGGCGGCGAATACGCTGCTGGTGGAGCTGTGAGAGGATGTGAATAGTGCTACTCTAAAGAGAAGTGTCTGATATGTATATATTGACCATTGTGCGACTATGTGTTGGCCTTTCTTGTGTGTCGTCAGCGGACCACATGGACGTCCACCACTTATGCCCGCAATTATATACTGCGACGAAGCTTACCTCTCCTCCCAATGCTTCACCTCGCACCTGTGACCACAACACCCGCATGCACCAACCCGCGAGCGATCCACAGGCGTACGCATTGGGCTTCTGAAGCAGCACATGGTCACCAGCACGCCGTCATAAAAGATAGAAGCTTCTCTCCCATCCGTTGCAATGCATAGTCTACGTCTCGCGCCCCCACGGCCCAAATCCCACTAAACAACCCATTCTACCCAACCTCACCCTCTTACACCCCCTTCAAAGCCCCATCCAGAACCTTCGCAGCAGCAAGCACATCCTCATCGCGGAACCGCTTCCCGACCAACTGCAGCGCCACCGGAAATGCCTCAAACAAATCGGCATCATATGTCTTCCTCTCTTCCTCGTCCTGCACACCCAAAGATCCCTCTTCAAGCACGTCTACGGTTTTATCGCAGGTAACACCGCTCGGAATCACAACGCTCGGCACGTCGAGGATGTTCCAGATCGCTGTGTATAGCCAGTACCGCGCGCCGCCCTGCAGCACGCCGGCGCCAGGGTAGGCGGGGCAAAGGATGAAGTCTACTTTGCGGGCGCGCATTGCGGCGTGGTGCTCCCGGCGGTAGGTTTCTAGTGTCTTTCTGTCAGCATGTATTCTCAAAGGATGGGAGACGAAAACGTACCGCGCGCGACGTTGAGGTCCCAGTTGTCGGGGACGGTGAGCGGCATTTTGCCGGTGGAGAGCGAGAAGTTCAGGGCGTGATGTGTGAGGGGCAGGACGGGCTCGCCAGTCTGGCCGAAGGCGTCGAGCCAGCGCTTTCCGCCGTCGGGGAAGTAGAGGGGGGCTAGGATCTCCCAGCTGTTTGTCTATCAGCGGGTGCTTTTCGAAGATCGTGCTCGTCGTGGGCATTTGATGCTTGGAAAAGCAGTGGCTTGATGTATGACTTACCCGCGTTGGTGGTCGAAGGGCTCCCAGTCGACGACATTGACCCCAGCGGCCTTCAGCTTTGCCACTGCCACTTTGAGGGCGCGTAGAACCGGAGGATGAGGCTTGACGATGCTGCAGAATCACAAAAGTCAGCTCCACACAAAGCGTCTGAAAGCCCAAGGAAGTAACTCACCCATCATCCCACATAACACCCACCGTAAACTCCCCCACTTTCACATCCTTCCTCCACGGCACGGGCATCAGACTAGTCTCCTCTTCCCACGGCTCCTGCTCCAACACCGTCTGCATCCACACCTCAAGCCCCTCCACACTATTCGCCAACGGGCCCGCCACACCCCGAATACTCTCCTGCCCGCCACTCACCCCCGTCTGCCCCAGCACAGGTACCCTTAACGCCGTAGGCCGCAATCCATAACACGCATTAAACGCCGCGGGAATCCTCACACTCCCGCCAATATCCGTCCCGATCCCGAGCACCGCGCATCGCGCCCCCAGACTCACGCCCTCGCCGCCGCTCGACCCGCCGGGTGACAGCCGCAGGTTGCGAGGGTTGAGCGTCGTGCCGAAGATGTTGTTGGTGCAGTCGAGGTGCATGAGTGACTGCGGGATGTTGGTGCGCACGTGGAAGACGGCGCCGGCGGCGCGGAAGAGGCGCACGAGGTGCGCGTCTTGGGTGGTGGGTGGTGCGGTGACGAGGGAGACGAAGCCGGACGTGTTGATGTGGTTGGCGAGGCCGAGTTGCTCTTTTACGGACATGGGGATGCCGTGGAGGGGGCCGGTGAGGGTCTTGGTGGCGGCGAAGTGCGCGTCGAGCTCGTCGGCGCGGGTGAGGGCTTCGGTGGCGAGGAATTCGGTTGCGAAGTTTGTCTGAGGATATGCTTAGCTAAGAGTTTGGAAAGTAGTCGTGAGTTGAAGGTGTACAGACCAGCTGGTGGATGATGACAGATTGCTTGAGGAAGGCCGTCACGACTTGGCGGACCGTCCATGTGCCATCCTGATATGCCTTGAGGAGGCCGGCGACACCTTGCTGGGTGATCTTCATTTCCTCCTCGGTCAAAATCCCTGAGTTCCGTGGCACGTCCAGTACATTCTGTTGGTCCTTTCTGGGCAGCTTGTCTTCTGGTAGAAGCCACTGCTTTGGGATGGACGCCTCTCGGATGTCGAGGCACACCTTGGCGTCTTTTGCCCAATTCTTCATGTTTATGAAAAGATTGACGTGAGTCTTATGGGATCTGCTAGTCTTCAGTGAGCGGTCCTGACCGGTGCTATTGGAAGCTAGACTCACCTTGCTGTATGTATCAAGAAGACAGGTTGTTGGTATGAGATCTAGCGTGAGGTTGTGAAGAGGGGGCGCTCCGATAGCGTGCCGCTTTGGTTATCTGTCTCGGACGGGGCTTTGCTTGAAGCTCAAAGATGTCTCCTTATTTAAAATCAGCATGACCAGGAAAAGTGAGGGCCCAAAGTCTAAATATCAAGGGATGGATTTCCCGTTCAGGTATGTGTTGTGAAAACGAGCGCATATTCGGGAAACCCAAGTCCAGCCGCCGAAGGCCGGACGGGCCAGCTGACCCGGCACTATCCGGCCTAGTCCCCCCTCCCCCCGCCACGCCCTTCCGTTGTTATCATGATAATGCCTGATTGAATAGGTACATCCGATACAACATGGGCGAAGAGGATAGTCGAGAACTTGCTCCATTTGCACAGTAATCAAGACTTGTCGGAAAAACGACATGGCATTAGCGGCGTACTGTAAGTCTATCATGTTATGAATTCAGGATGTGCTCCAACTTCTACGAATCTCTAGACTCTCGACGCAGTCAAATTCTCCAGAAATGGACAACAAAATTGTATCAAGTGGTATCTCGCTCATGCGCTGGGTAATAAGTTTCTCTCGCAGATGTCCACACTTCCTTTCGTTTGATGCGAACTTCGATTCGCTACGTCGTCTACAAATGCAACAGCGAGCTAAGTCCTTCGTTCTGATTTGATATTTATTGGTAGATACATCTAGACAATTCAAGTCACTGTCTCTGAGCAAAATTGAAGGGATGCATAAGTGAGACGAGACAGCTTGTGTTGAACAAGAGAGCCTCGGCCCTGAACTATCGAGAAAGTAAAATTGCCCATCCATTATCCTTCATTATTCAAAAGCACATTGACAGACTCGTAGTAGTCAGCTTTAGAATGTGTGCAAGTAATCGCCCACGAAGTTCTTGGCAAACGAGCCGACTTGGTCGCCGATCGCACCGAAGCCCATCTTCTCGGCGATCTGGGTGGCCTTGCCTACTCCAGCAGAGCCCAGGGCGGTCTCGATGAAGCGGTGCTGCGGATGATACTTGTCAGTCGACGGAAGAGACAAGTCTCCAGAGTGGAAGACTATGTGTGGGCTTGACGAACCTGGTACGGCTTGCGCTCCTCGTCGTGGTAGACGACAAAGCGCAACTCGCCCTCGGCGTTTTTCTGGCCGTACTGAAAGTTGTTGTCCAGCGTCATCTTGTAGCCCTCTAGTGAGATATCATCAGCAAAGTTCTAATCGTGTGGAGGGACGAAGCTCGGAAGGACTGACCTCCAGCCAGAAGCTCACCAACTTTGGTGACGTGCTTGGGGTTGGCGGCGGTGCTGGACTTGTAGAACTCAGCGGCGATGAAGAGACGAACTTGCTCCCCTGTTGAGAGTTAGTAATGAGGAATTAGAAGACGGAGGAATTATGGGCTTGTATAAGTACCGGTGGTGATGTTGTCAGCGGTGAGCGCATAGTACTGCGCGGTGCGCTCCGAGAGGTTCTGGGACCACTTGACGGTGAGTGGCTTGCCCAATTCCTCTGCATCGAAGAGAGGTATGAGGATCTCGTTTCCAGCGTTGGGAGGAGCCATGGCGTCAATTGGTGAAGATTTGAGGTGATTTGAAAGTGGATGAATGGTGGGGATGAAGTGGTTGGAGTTGTAAAGAGTCTGATAGATCCTCTTGTGCTGGATATCGCGCTGCTACTTATACTTTTACTCTCTCACGCTTTCTCTGTCCATCTTGGTCAGTTCCTCCTCCCTCCCTCGCATACATGTGGACAGACTTACTGGGCTTTGCGCTCCGCCTAAGCCACTTCTCCAGAAACAGACTGCTCATGAGCCAAACGAGGTGGCCACGCCCGAGTGACGATACTGCACGGATTCTTCTGAATGATACCCCGGCCATTTTCAGCTTGTTTCGATTGTGATGGCTCGCTGTGCGTTTCGTTCAACCCACTTCTCTTAGCTCTGACTGCCCCTGAGCCAACCACGATAATCGCGACTGGCTCGATATATCGCACTGGAGAATATCTAGATTGTGATTGGCTGAAAAGGTTGGCTTTATGGGTGGTATGGAAGGCGTTACATTCAATTGGTCTTAGACGCATGGCTGATCACACATGATTTGTGATTGTGGAGTTGCGGTCTGGCCATAACGGGCAGTGACAGCGGTCCAGCCGCCAGCTGAACTCAAGCGCTGCTAACCTCTATTCACATAGACGTTAGTGCTACTATTGGGCTTGTTGGACTTTTGAAATTGAACCTAGGCTCTGCCCCATGTGCAGATCAACTGAATGTGACTCCACAACACTATAGTTCAGCTGGTATCGACACTGCGCTAGAAAGTGAGGCTTGTGCTGAGCAGTATGTGGGTCACAGGAGGGCCTGAGGGACTAAGCGAGCGAGACACCTGCAAAGAACCTGCTAGAGATTTCGTAGGCTACTTAGACTTCCTCTATTCCTCATCACCATAAATGAGAATCGACAGTATTACACCTGTATGTGATCAACAGCACCAAACAAATGGCACGTACCCCGTTTACTGCTCTGCAGCTTGCGCAATAGATCACGGAATCGTGCAGATGCGCCACCAGGGCGCTGCCGAGGCTCGCAATCTGCCATTGACTCTGAAGACGTGAGATACTTGGCGTATATTCGGTTCTTTCATAAAGTCTAGATCAACATGTCTATCTTTCTTGCTAGTCTCATACTAAACCACATCTAGGCCTCGTCCGGGCCATCTCGTTCCCAAATACCCCACAATCCAGCCCTGGAGGCAGATCTCTCGGGAAGTGGACTTACCGGCCATCACGATAAACTCCCACACAAGAGTAGGTGGACACAAGGACCAGTCTAGACTTCCAGGCTCGGAGTACCACGCCAAGTGCCATAAATTCGTTCTGAAAATTCGGGCTTGTGCGAAGATATGATAGAGCAACTAAACCCCACTTCCCGTTGGTCGAGCTAAGTCGAGTCCAGATCGTACTATGTACACAAATTTGTTGCTGGGAAATCTGAACAAGCAAGCACTGTCCCAAGGACTATTTTGTTCATCTTGTCTGGCTCGGGATCCATTTTTGTTGCCAGCTCAGCCTCACGTCTTGTGGGTGGTGGGGGGGGGGGGTTGCACAAAAACAAAAACATGTAAAAGAGGGGGAAAGGCTAGTCAAGATGATCCCAGAATTCATAAAGAGCATTCACATGATGCCTACCTTGTTAGGGTTGACTGATTTGACTATTTCTCTGAAGGTATACAGATAAGTAGGTATATACTATCACGTGTAGATAAGCTCGACGTCTGCTTACTTCGCCCTCCGAGCAAGCCGACACACGATTTTCCTCACCTCGCAAAGCAATTGTAGACTTCGTCAACAACTCATAAAATTGCTGCAACAGTGTCACAGCCTCCACAGCCTACAATACTATAATCCGAACTTGATCACCCACCATCGCTTATTCACTTTCAAAAAAAACCATGGCGCCAATTCCCAAAACAATGCGCGCCATCGTATGCGCAACCCCCGGCCCCCCATCCGTCCTCCAAACCCAGACCATCCCCATGCCCACCCCAGCCCCCGGCCAGGTCCTCCTCAAAGTGCTCGGCTTCGGCATCAATCGCGCCGAGATGTACACACGTCAAGGCCACTCGCCCGGCCTGCAGTTCCCGCTCATCATCGGCATCGAGTGCATCGGCCGCGTCGCCGCGTCGCCCACCCAAGCCTTCCCCATCGGCACGCGCGTCGCCACCTGCATGGGCGGGCTCGGCCGCCAGATTCCTGGCAGCTACGCGGAGTACACGTGCGTCGCGGCGGCGAACCTGCGTGCCGTGCCGGAGACGCGGAATTTGAGTGTGGGCCAGATTGCGGCGCTGCCGGAGATGTTCCAGACGACATGGGGGGCGCTGACTCAGGGCTTGGATGTGCGTGAGGGGGAGAGTATCTTAGTGCGCGGCGCGACGAGCTCGATTGGGTTGTGTGCGTTACAGTTCCTCAGGAAGAAGCTGGGGGCTGGGCGCGTGGGCGCTACTACGAGGGACCCGAAGCGGGAGACCATGTTGGTGGAGGGCGGTGCGGATGAGGTGTTTGTGGATGATGGCTCGATTGCGGAGCAGGTGGCTAAGAGTCAGGGTGGAAAGTTTGATAAGTGCCTGGAGCTCGTTGGCACGACGACATTGCTGGACAGTGCGGCTTGTTTGGTGGACAAAGGCACGTTGTGCATGGCTGGCATTCAGGGAGGCGAGTGGGAGCTGGAGAAGTTCAATCCTATGTCTATACCAAACCGGGTGAGATTGTGCGGATACGGAGGAGGGCCGGAGGACTTCCACGCCATGCCCTGGGAAGAGCTTGTCCAGGACGTCGATTCGGGAAGAATCGTAATTCCTTGCAGAGACTTCAAGATGGGTGATATACAACAGATCCACGAAATAATGGAGAGTGGAGGTGGTGGAGCCAAGATGGCTGTTGCTGTTACAGAGGAATAAGAGCTCTAAGCAAAAGGAGGCAGAAATGAACGCCCTGCAATCAAGCGTCGACGCAATGCAGGACCAAAGACTATCTACAGACTTCATGTTTGATCCGAAGCTGATTTACGTGCAAGAAAGCCTGAAAAATTGCCCAGAGCTTCCAAATGCGTCGCGCTTGTTAATTGCGTTGAATGTTTGAGATCCTTGAGCTTACATGCCGAGTGTGTCCTTTGACTAGACGTTCAAACGAACGGCGTATGGATTGGTTCGATGATTTCTACAACACCTCAAGATGGTATCGGAAGGAGTAAATCGCCAATACTTGTCGAGGTTGGGAGCGTTTGATATGGTCATACTCTCGACATCCGGCAGTAAATTGACCTCGCCAAAAGTCTGTCATCCCTTATGAAACACAAGGAGGACCTGCATATTCCCTTATCAGGAAGGTGCATACCTTTTCCTCCGGTCACTCTTCTGTGGGTTGTCCTTGTTTGGGTTACTCTTCCTTGTGTCACTATTCCTGGGGTCCCCTATTTGGGACCAGTATGACATGTATCTAGTCCAATTTGCTCTAATCGAAATTGTGTATCCGGTATAATTTCATGTATTCTCGCATAACTGCACGCTAGTAGTAGTGTGATATTATTAACGTCTTCCATCTGCGACAATGGCTTCCTCCCATTCGCTCAGATACACGAGTAGTTCAAGCGTCCGGGACTCAGGTTTAACGTCGGGAGCCAGCTCCCAGCAACGGATCGTGCATGGCACCGTGAAATCAATTGCCGCGAGAGTGTGTTGGGGCCCCGTACAAAGAATTATATTTCGACCTCATGCTTATATGAGCGAGGCATGCGGCTCGGCACGGCTATTGACCACGCTTGAAGCATGAGAGTGTAGCGAGGGATCGTCTTCGGGTCAAATCGAAGAAACCTTTCCATAGCCTGGAGCCTTCTCCTCCAAGCAGGAGGCAATCTTCCCCACTCGACAAGGCTCTTGCGTGCGTATTGACACTGGGGACGGCTCAGATTGAGGAATACCGGACCTGAAGGGGGCGCTATATGTTCCCAGACACGTTGTGGTGGGCATCCGGTCGTGCCCACTCCGGTCCATATAGTGAGAGTGATTGATCGCATATGCGGCCACGAGACATCATGACCAACAGTGTCGAACGCGAACAGCTCAGAACTCAAAACCTAGAGGTCCAAACAGATCTGGAGCCGCACAACTGAAGACCCCTGGCAGACTTTACCAATCGCGTGACAGAAGCCACTTGCTGTGCCAAAGTTCTTCATGTACAGGTCGAAGTATGGATCTCGAGAGGGTGCCATGAAGTGAATGGTGAGCGTTGTCAGACTGTCGAAAGGGTGACAACGAGGACTGCGTAGAAGTACTGATCGAGAGTTTCAACATTAGCTGCGCGGACTCAAATGGTGGAGGTAGAAGCAGCAATGCCACTGACCTAGGTGACGTTCAAGATTCTCACTGTTGCCGAGGTTGGCCATAATTTGTCGGGTGATCTGAGAACGGTCCTCTTTCATCGCTACGTCTATGGCTGGATGTCAAATTTTGTAGATAGTAATTAGCAATGAACAAAAGCGCTGTATGCCAACCTAATGGTGTCGAGTACAACGAAGCCACAATAGTGGGACTCTAAACTTGGAGAGATGAGAGCCACGACGTTGGCCAGAGACGGGACAAAAACAATATTGCGCATATATGGCAACAGCGTTGATGGCTCCCGCCTATTGACGAAAACTCAGATACTGTTGGATGCACCTGCATGAAGCCACTTCACCGACAAAGTGAAGTGGCATTAGCCTACTCAGCCGTGAATAGAACGCGAAAATGCGTTTACAGGCAAGGACAATGAACACACTGATCGGGCCGTGGAATCAGCGACCTCCGAAAGCTCTTCAAGGATAAGGATCAGCAGAATAAGACACATGTATCTATAAGTGTGTTGTCTTCCCGCGGATAGACAAGCCGGCAACTTTGCTGTGGGCGACTATCCCATAGGCGGTCATCCTATATGTGATTAGCCCATGGACGATAATCCCACAAGCCACGTGCCTGCAGTATTCGAGTTCATAAAAGGCTCGACCTGGTTCTGTCTGCATGGAAAGTCTCTCCGCTGAGCCTCTCGCGCAGTTAAACGAAGCTATCACAACTTACAGCTAGGCTTGCACGACGGAGTGAAGACTGATTTTAATGGAGACACAGTATGTCCCATATGTGAAGCGCGTGCCAAAGGCCCAGAAAGGTATACAATGCTCTAATATGTGCAACTTAGACTTCCAGGGAGTATTATAACGAAGCCACCCGATGCCGTCTTGTGTCGCAACGCCATATGCTCATGACCCAAAGAAAAAAAACCGAAAATAGGTCACCATTCTTCTAGTAGATGAGCTTGTCGTCGTACGCCCTCACGCCCTCGAGGTACTGCTTGACCTGGTCGTAATCCTTGCATACGTGCGTGGCGTCCCATCCGTCACTTCCAGAGTTGTCGTCGGGGAAGGTCGTAGCCTTGCCTTCAAGAGCCGTATCGGCGGAACACAGCACAGCTTGGCGCATATAGGCGATACAGTGGATCATGTGCCAGTGGTGGTCCTTGGGGATTTCGTGGCCTGACGAGAGTCCTGAGTATGTTTGTGCGATAGTGAACTAGTACGTGTCAGTGGATTGGTACTATCGACGAGGATTGTTGTGCGAGTGCTTACCAGACAGTGGATCTGGTGCGTGACCGAAGTGGTGAAGACGGTCATGCCCTCATACCAGTCGATCGGCTTGGGGAGATCGTGGTACTTCTGCGTGTCGTTGACCCACTGGAAGCCCATACCCTCTGGTATGTGGTCAGTATGGCGGCACATATAAGGTTCAAGTTGGGGAGGGGGATTACTCACTGGGCATGAGGTCATTCCACTTGTCCAGAGTCTCATTTGTGAAGAACTCCGACGTGTTCATCGGCGCATAGGAGGTATCGTATTGGAAGCGGGTGAGTTTTTGGGGGACTGCAATGAGATGGTCAGCTTTGTGCGACGCGCATATCCAATTCGGCAGGTATACGAACACCTGGGTCCAAAGCCTGTCATGTCTCCATTCAACTGCACCAGGTCTTTTGGCGGTTCCCTCATCTCGTTCCGTACCAGAAGCGCAACAATGATGAATAATAATGTTGTGTCGAGCATCCACCGTGACGACTTGAGAATCTTCCGCAGGCCTGTTGTTTGTGTCCTCTCGCGCATTTGCCGTGTCTGCCATGACTTCTCTTCGCCCATCAGTGACTCGACTTCGGTGCTTGACCTAGAGCTGTGGTCGTTATCGTGCTCCTCGGCCCCGAGCTTAACATTTTCGTACTTATGGGCGGCCATTGTGTCGTCAGGTATGTGTCAACCGGGCTCAATCCTGCTGTCTCTTCGTGTCGTCCAGCGTGTATCGTATTATTATAATGGTGGTTGTAGGTGAGCTCCGGAGCTTGCAGCGTCAAATTCAAGCCCCTCACGAGGAGGGAAGCCCGTGGTTTTGCTGGACGACAATTGCCACGAAAGCCGCGACTCAGTAATGCTGGTTGGGGTGGACATGGTGCCTGAGACAAGGTTGGGACGAGACTCAAACAAGCACGAGACGAGTCTATTGCTAGCCTGGCCGTATGCGGATTAAGCACCGGCAAGTCCAGGCGAGGCGCGCGTTTCAGAGCGCCGTCTACCCCAGAGCATCACGAACTGGATCTGCCTGGGCAAAGAAATCTAGAAGATCATAGCAGCCAATCATGAAAACAATGGTCTGTCCGCACAGTCTATCATTTCTGCAGACGCACGTACGTCTTCCGGATCGCAAGCTCTACCAGCAGTTCAGTCTGCTCGTGAAGAGGAGTCGTTAAAATAAGGTTGGTCTTAGGCTTTTGCCACCTGGCAGCCGCCTGTCAAAACTCTAACCGCTGACACTCTGGCGCCCCTTGGGTGGAAACAGCCTTGGTCATTCCCCTGAAGTTGTTCCGCAGATCTCGCTACCATTGGAAACTGACCGAAACAACTTTATCCGAGGCGCAAAGGCGCTTTCATGCCTGTCTTCATGACAATGCATTCTATCCGTCAGATAGCACTGAGTCTTTGATGGTCAAAGGCTGAAGAGACTCACAGACGAAGCCACCCTATGAAGAGCAGTCCGCGGGTAAGATGCTATGTACTGTCCACAGAGCCATACATGTTCTACGTGATGGTTGACGAGAGGCTCACCGGGTTGACACTGGATAGTAGGCGCGCGGCAGATATTCGTACAAGCATGCAGTCGGCTGGATACTACCATGGAAAAGCTCAGGCATCTCCTGGTTATGTGCAGGATCTCGGCATCTGACTGCCGCTTGTCCAATATTTATTCCCGAGAGACGATGCCTCGGCGAATACCACAAGCTAGTGCAGCTCGAGCTGTCAAGTTGTATATAGACAGATGCAATCAGGTCCTATGGTTCTCACCGAGAACAGTAGCCGCACAACAGAGCCCCATCGATGATTAGCTTCTGCGTGTCTGTCTTGGCACGCAGCAATTCACAACATGCAGCATGCCACGGCGTCCACTGGTAGAGAGCCATGGGCCGCTTAGCCGAACCTCGTCCGTCTTTTCATGCCAACGCGGAAATCATCTCCACGACGTGCATTTGCCAAGACTTTCACGCTCCGCACTCTTGATTGCTGTACACCTTCTCCAGCCATGTCGGCAAATTCGTGCCGGTGAGGGCTTACAAGCTGGCCGGACATGCTTGTGGATGGAACAAGGCGCTGCGCTTGCGTCTTGGCATTGTGGGTGATCGGGTTGGATTGAAGGTACAAGTCCTCCACGGTTTCCCGGCGAAAGAAACCTGGGAGGAGAGCATGACCTTTCCCCCAGAAGTGAACTGGAGGTATATATTTGTAGACGGATACCTTGACCACGGACATCGCTCTCGCGTTACTCTCGACGGACTCGAATTCTTGCTGTTTGAACGCTTCCCACAATAGCCATGACAAGAACGGCCAGACCGTCAAGCCGAGACAAGCTCGTGGGAAAGAAAATAGCGGTGATAGGTGGCACG
Organism: Plenodomus libanotidis; assembly: GCA_022609195.1. Lineage (NCBI taxonomy): Eukaryota > Fungi > Ascomycota > Dothideomycetes > Pleosporales > Leptosphaeriaceae > Plenodomus > Plenodomus libanotidis. The sequence goes on along the minus strand of JAGKQA010000166.1, from coordinate 62,688 downwards.
TCAGGGTGACTTGCTCCCATCCGCTCTGGCCAAGACCAGCACAAGACTGACAAGCTTCTCCCCTTGACCAGCATTGGATACGGCTGTGCCCGCGTATTCCTCGAGCACGGCGCTCAAGTGACGGTCATCTCGAGCCAAGAAGAACAAGTGAACAACGCCGTCAGCGGCTTGAATGCACTCGGCACCGAGCTGAGTTCATCTCTTTCTTTGGTAAAAGGCCACGTAGGCGACGTCCGCGACGAAGCAGCCTTCACGGCGCTCCTCCAGTCCCTCGCCCCTCTCGACCACATCATATTCACCTCAGTGGACCGAGTAATCCGCGGCCCGCTCTCGCACGCAGATCTCTCCGACGCGCGGCATCTTTTCGGCGTCAAGTTCTGGGGCAGCATCATGGTAGCCAAGGCGCTCGCCGCGTACGACATCGTCTCTCCTGGAGGATCCCTCTCGCTGACCTCCGGACTGGCGGCATTGCGGCCGAGCAGAAATGCGGCGATAGGCGGTGCGTTGAACGGCGGCGTGAACTCGCTGACCCAGGGACTGGCGGTGGACTTGACGGAGAAGAGAATCCGCGTCAACACGGTGGTCCCGGGATTGTGTCGGACGGAGCTGTGGGATCGGCATGGGCACTCAAAGGAGGCGCAGGAGGAGGTGCTGGAGCAGGGTGCGAAGCAGCTCAGTGTGGGTTTTGTGGGATGCCCGGAGGATGTAGCGGAGGCATATTTGTTTCTGGTGAGGGCGGATTACGCAAACGGTACGACGGTGATAATTGGTATGCACTGTTATTTCTCCACCCTCCCTTTTCCCCAATCGTCCAGCAGTGGGGGTGATCTTGCTTCCCTTCCACTCAGCATGTCATGACTGCAGAAAATTGCTGGTTGACTACGATGCTGACTGACACTCTTCCCACAGATGGCGGTGCACATATTTGAACGCGAGGAATATCATGATACCCAATCTCAACCTCTCGCCAGTTTTTGGATCAATTCATGGAAATCTTAAGCACGTCTCTGGCTGCGGCGTAAAAGTTCCTCTTCTTGAAACCGCGCGCAGGCAAGCATGTCCAAATGTGCGACCTCGGACGTGCGCTCCGTACCTAAGTACCGCAGGTACCGTACTTTGCCTTTCCCATCTGCAGCATCGATCCACTGCATTCTGGGGGAACAGAGCCTTGGAGAATGCACAATGCGTGCGGCGGCTTACGCGAGCGGAGCACTGCCACGCCACATTGTAAGACCAACAGGCTCACAATGAGGCGCCGGGCTTCAGTGTCATCCTCCCTCAAGTTCGTTTGGAGAGTCGTTCCTATTTCTGTTGTGGTCCACTAGCTGGAGAACCTTCTCGGACACACCAACCAATGGACTCAGACGTAGATCACACGGCTGCGAACCAAAGCCGCCGCCGCACCGAGGCAGGTCTTGACAGCAACGACGAAGATAGAAGAGAGGCAGGTCCTCACAGCAACGACGAAGAGAGAACAGAAACAGATGCCTCAAATACGCATTCAGCTTCCAGCATCTTCCAATCCCTCGATACAAAGCTTGCCTGCACGCGTTTTGTGCAAATTGAGCGAGCCGAGAGTGACGACGCTTAAATTGTGTGCAAGCTCGCGCATCGTGCCTTCGGAACGCGTCCCAGATTCGAGGCTCTGCCATTCATATGAGGAGATGTCGAGAGCGCCAAGACGATACTTCTCAATGGTCAAGTACACCATGTGGGCGGCAATCTCTGGAATGCGCTTCGTCGGCTCCGACAGGTCGGTGGAAGCCAGCCTCAAGACAGGGACCCTGAAGCTTTGTTCTGGATCGACGTGCTTTCTATCAATCAGTCAGATGTGGACGAAAGAACTAGGCAGGTTCGACTCATGGGACGTATTTACTTCAGAGCCAGCAAAGTAATTCTGTGGCTGGGGTAGTAGATATTCTTACTACCAGAAATTCCTACCTCCGACAGTTCTTCAGCAATTGCCCCCGAATGCTTCCCGCCCCACCAAGGTGCCGAAGACCAAAACTCCAGGATTATCCGACCGTATCAATAGTTCACGCACCTCCATCATTCCGTTAGATAGGAGCCCATCTGGCTTCCCGTCCAACTCATCATCACCAAAACCTGGCCCTCCAGTCCAAAGACAACTTGGGTAATCAGACACGACTCTGCCACAGAGAGTATGGCACAAGATATTGAGGCCGATAGCCCAATGTATAGAAAAGAGGCTTCAGCGTTGCATGATATGGGGGAAGCGTTGGCGATGGACAAATACTGGAACAGATTGTGGATTATTCAGGAACCAGGACAGGCCAGAAACATTGACGTTTACTTTGGCACCTGAGTTTCTCCTTGAAACGAGTTCGTCGGGTTTCTTGTACGTCTATTCGTGAACTCTGGGGGGGGGGTCTTTTACTTGGACCCGCAGCTTCGACGTAAAACAGGTGATGGTCATACCGTGAAAAGTTTCTTGAAGGACCATCAAGACACCCTTTGCAAAGACAGAAAGGACAAGATGTATGGACTTGTTGGTCTCGCAATCGACACCCCCCAGTTTTCTATCGACTACTCGAATTCCCTTCTTTGAGTTTGGAGCGACATAATGGAGTATATGACCACACATCAATTGCTTGAGAGCACAGAAGTGGTTATGTTCGGACCATTGGTCAAGACGCTTTTGATGGGAGACTCATGCAACCCGCTTGCAGAGAATTCCTGGTTATCTTTGGGTGCCAGTAAAGTGCCCATTCAGGCACCTGCCCTTGTCTGGGGAAGGGTTCGCACTGGCGGGCCATCCACTTCTGAGCTCGTCTCGGACCCCAGCACTATTGATGCGTGGAAGTCTGCACTCTACAGAAATTACAAGAGGCAGGTTGGTACAGCTACCAAAGAGAGCAAAGCGCTTATAAGGTCCGTACTAGGTTCATCGGAGGAAGCACTCGCCGAAACGGATTTCACTCATACTTGCGATATTACCTGGGACGTCAAACAATAATGGAACCAATTCCACACACAAACCGAGTTGACGACAAGCTCGCCTGCCAGCAACGTCCAGGTGGGTTCAACGAAAATGGATGCGAAAGGCTGCTCACGCTGTAGTCCACATATATACCAGCTCGAGCTTCGTGATGTTCCATTCCTTGATGATTCGTGGCCAATGATGGGAATTGCTTCTGGTTCAACAGAGGTCGGCGATGCGTTGTGCCGCGTCTCCTACACCAGAAGAGCTATTGTGGTCCGATGGGAAGCAATATTTAACGACATTGGCGACCCAGCTGAGGATTATGATCGGATGAGCATGGTGGGGATAGCCACCGTCTCTAGCAATGTCAATACACACGGAAATCAGTACCCCGAGATACCGGCTTTTGGACCATGGCAGGGTTTTGGCCAGCGTAAGCGGTTGGCTATGCAGACGGTCTTTGTCGACGCTCGCACGCTGTATGTGCTATTATCCTGATCCCATATATAGTACTTGGACAGCAACAAGGTTACTGATGACTCAACATCATTGTGTTGAATTATGCTCTGTACCGGTAGACTTGGAAGAGCTTCTCCGTTAGTTACCTAAATTTCTTACTGGCCTCCTCAAAGGGCATGCCATCCTTAACCGCAGCCATCATCTTATCATCCGCCTCGACCATCGCCTTCATCAACGGCAGCGCTTGCGCAGCCAACTCACTCGGCAGCACCACCACGCCATTAAGATCCCCGACAAGATAGTCCCCGGGCCTCACCTCCATATCCTGCTCATCCGTCGCCAACTTGACCGGCACATCCACGCCCACAACCTTGACCAGCTCCTGCGGCGGCGCCGTTCCCACATCCCTCCCGAAAATAGGGAATCTCATCTCGCGATGCTCCTGCAAATCGCGAAACCGCCCGTCAATCACACTCCCCACCGCGCCACTCGCCCGCGCCCGCGCCGTCATGAGCCCGCCGTAGACGGCGTTAGGCGTCTTGGCGGGGCACGAGACGAAGACGACGGCGCCGGCGGGGATGGAGTCAATGTAGTGCGTCGGGTGCTTCGGCGCTGGGTCGGAGAGGGGCGCGTACTTGACTGTGTAGGCCGGGCCGACGATGCGCGTGTCGCCTGCTTGGCGCTCGGGGGACCAGAGGCTTAGCCCGGACAGAAAGCCGCCGTTGCGGTACTTGAGCTTCACTAGGGCGCCCGAGATGTCGCAGGTTGTGTACTGCTTGAGCTGCTCCACGATGGGGTCTGGGGGAGCGGAGGTCGACATCTTGGCTGAGCATGTGATAGAGGTCGCGAGGGATTGGAACGGAACTCTGGGTATTTGGGAACGGATGGACCTCAACTGCTTTGTACAGGGAAAATACGGACGACAACTTGCTATACTTGATCGCCGCAGCATATTCACGGAAAAGGAATACTTGGAGCTGTGGATGTCCTTGAGCTGGATATCAAGACATGTCGTTGGATATTGCCGAGAAGAAGCCGATTCTCGGCACTGGGACCGGGCGCAATATTTGAAGAAGTTGCGCACAAAGTGTCTCTGGTCGCTGCTAGATTGCCGTTGAAGCTCGGCCACACATTTGCAAATTATCAACTCGCACAAAATAGTTCTTACATACACACAACTTGTGAGTATACCAAGTTGCTTCTCGATGAGCGCATGCGAGCGAGTATAGGGAGAAAGTGTTTCACAGAATCCCTTTGTCTGGGCCCATAAGGTTTATATTGCCCCATGTGTAGAATATGCGTGATGATGACGGCAAAGTATCATGGAAGCCTTGAGCTCTTATAAGAACACCGAAGGCATCCAAGAACATCGCAGAAAATCACGGACCCGGCGCCAGATTCGAGCCCATCACGCCTCAGAAACAGTAACAGTGCTCGACCCGGAGCTCTCATACCCCTCGGTAGCAACAATCTGGTACGCCCCACTGCCAAACGACCCCAGGCTCATACCCAGCGCCTCCCACGCATCAAAGTGCGTCGCCGTCGTCACCGTGCCGCTGCTGCGCAGGTCCTGGCGGATACTCCAGTACTGCGAGAACGTCTGCCCGTCGCCCTCGATCGACGCGGCGTCCGTGCGCGTCGTCTTGTAGATATCGTACGTGGACCCGTCCGCGTCGACAGTGCCCATGTGCGTGGCCGCGGAGCCCGGGTTGTAGTCGCCGTAGTTCTCGCAGATGTAGTACTCGATCAGCGGGCTGGTGGTCCAGCCGTAGACGGAGAGGTAGGCGTTGCCGTCAGGGTTGAAGTCGGCGTCGAAAGCGATGCTCCTGTGTGGGATGTTAGTATTGTGTGTTGAATCTCGATGTCAAGCGCGCGGGCCGGGGGCGGGAGCGTACCTGTCAGAGCCGGTGGCCCAGCCCTTGCCGGCGACGAAGTCGATGCTGCTCGACTCCCAGGTTACGGAGTACTCGCCAGCGTCGCCGTTCTCATAGTCGACGCCCGAGGAGACTTCGGTCCAGAAGCTGTAGTAGAAGCCGTTGTTTGTGCCGGTGCCGCTTGTGGACAGGCGCTTGTGGAGTGACTCGCCCTTTGTGGCTGCGGCTGAGACGCCAGCGATGGCCGCGGTGGCGGTGATGAGGGAAGAGAAGGCGATCATGTTGAATTGTTTGTGTATATATTTACAAGTAGTTATGAGAGTGGTTGGTGTAAAGAATGTACAGGCCTAGTGCTGGTAAAGAACGGACGTGAAGCTTGGCTATGAAGAAGAAGCATCATCCAAGCCAAGACATGGCATACTAGCCGGTCTTATACCAATGTACCGTCTCAAGATAGTTCTCCGTTCACTATGCATCCCTCATCATTCATACCTCTGCATACGATCGCGCCCTAACTTCCGCGCGTCGTCATCGGAGAATTAAGTGGCCCACCAACCAGGCTCGTGGTCGCAGTGAAATGAAACGGATAGGAGATCAAGCCTCTGCCGCCCGCTTTGTGGGGAAACTGCGGGTCCTTCTCGAAGTGGTGGACCGGCCCCGGCACGCAAGACGGAACACCATGCCAAAAGGTCTGTAGAGGGCATCTGTCTTCGGTGTTTAATCTTGAGCGCTGGAGGCAGATTCGAGGCTTCGATTCGGGGGAAATAGTGCGACGGATGCGGAAGGCGAAGTTTCACTCCAGGGCTGCTGGCGAACTCGCTGCCGAAAAGGGACTCTCGAATAGGGAGGGCAGCGTCTGGAAATAAATCTGTTTCACGGGATTTTGTTTCACAAACCGTCAGGCAGGGGAACCCCCTTTGAAGAGGACGGACGCGCTCGGCCGAGTCAAACAAAGCTGATGACTGTCCGAGTCCGAGCTGGTAAAAGCCGTCAAAACCAAGACTGCTTCACTCAACTTTTTTCTGGGATTCTGCCAAGCTCGCAAACTTCTGCTGGTGACTGAGAAACCCGACCGTATGGCTCAGACGCGGTCATCAATTGCCCCTTTGAGTCTCGCCAACACCGTCCCGGAAAACATCATGCCATGGGACGATTCGATTCACGAAGAATCAGGCCACGCGTTATGGCTGACTACACAGCTCGATACAAACATAATAACTTGCCCATAACCTTGAGATCCCTCATAATATGACATGTATCGATGTTTCCAAGATTTCCAAACTCTAAAACGACATTAAATTCACGAAATGGCCAACAGTAGCCCTAACCATGCCCCAGCGGCTGACGCCGCCGATGGAGACTGGGTCCTAATCGATGCTTCCCCAAGTCCATACCGACACAACGACTCTCCCGAACGCGATTTCACACCAGTCCACGAACGCCCTCCATGTACCACCATACCAAACCCAAGCCCAGCCCACACAAAAGCCCGCTGCCACGACATAAAAGACATCGAGGACAGCCTGAACACCCCAGCCAAACGCGAAGACACCAAGGAATGTTCCCACTGCAGCGGATGCGCCAACAAGTCGACAACAGCATCCCCACCCAAAAGCCCCAGTACGTTCGAATATAATGACACTGTAGATCTGCATGACCCATCAGCCCTCGAATATGCCCTCGAATATGGTATTAGTGCCTCGAAAGACGGGACTAATGAGTTGGCCCGGTGCATATTCGCGGATGCACGCCCCATAGACCCCATCACGCAGCTCCGGAGACTTGCTGATCTTTTAACCGCCGCCAACAGGTCGCTAGCCGCACAGTTTGAGAAGAAAGGCGAGGAGTGGCTGTAAGATTTGTGGTTCTGGGACCAGGCTGAGTGAGGAGCGAGTTTGGAGCCGCGGAGGACAGAACGCGGCGGACAGGACGCGGAAGGACACTACGTGAAGCTGAACGCAAATCAGACTCCATGCGCGCTGAGGCGTATTACAAACAAATAACAGCCGACGTGAGCAAGAGCCCAGACCCAACCCAAGCCCCAGCCCAAGCAATATATACAAACAAATTCAAACCATGTACCTAAACGCAGGGTGCCGCGACCCCAGCTTCCGCTTCTGCGCCTCATCAAGCCCCTCGAGTCTATGATCCCGCTTGCCGGCTTCTCGCGCCTTGTTCTCCCACATGCAGTACAGGATGCCAAAGACGGCGAAGCCCAGGACGCCGATTTGCCCGCCGAGGTTGATTGAGTGGCCGGTGCGGTAGGCCGGCGCGTCGGCGGGGACGTAGGACCATCTGTGAGATTTGAGTTAGTCGCTGTCATACTGCGCTGGTGAGTTGGTCGGATAATTTTGGGAAAGAAAAAAAACTTACGTTGCCACGATGCCACCAATCGTACCGAGGGTAACCACATAGCCCGACGAGACAGCGCGCACAGCAGGTCCAGCAGAGTCTGCAAATAACAACGTCAGTCCCAATCTCACCAAACAAAACCCAATCAAGGCACTTACTATTAATAGCCCAAGCCAGAAACCCAGGGCCCCCAGGAAATGCCCCCACCGTCACAAAAAACACCGCCATGTACCGCACATTCGGTTCCGTCTCCCAGCGCAATATCGCAAAGCCGGTAATCGCCAACAACGAGAAGCACGCCAAGTACAGCCCCCGCATATGCGTCTTATCACTCGCATACGCCACCGCAACCGCTACCAGACACGCACACACATACGGCGGCACACTATACAGCTGCGCCTGGGTGCTCGTCCAGTTCAGATCCCGCAGGATCGTCGGCAGGAAGACCGACAAGCCCTGCACGGTGATGTTGATGAGGAAGAACCCGAAGGCGCACGTGTAGTTGTGGATGCACAGCACCGCGCGCTTGACGTCCGTCCACGTGACCTTCTCGTCGGGCTGCGCCTGGTGCTCGCGGCGGAGGCGCTCGGCGGCGATGGTCTGCTCGCGCACAGTCAGGAACTTGCACGTCGCGGGGCTCGCGGGGAGCCAGATGGGCGCGATGAGCCCGATGATCATTGTGATGAGCCCTTCGAAGAAGAAGATGTTGCGCCACGTGTCGATGCGCATCGCGGCCGTGCCCCACGCCGGCACGCGCGAGAGGCCCGTCGCGAGCAAGCCGCCAAAGGCGCCTGCCATGCTGGCGGCGGATACGTAGATGCCGATGCGGAAGAGGAGCTCCTTGCGCTTGTAGAAGGTGGAGAGGTAGAAGGCCATGCCCGGCATGGCGCCGCCTTCGAAGGCGCCGAGGATGGCGCGCGCGACGAGGAGCCCTGGGTAGGAGGTTACGAAGGCGGTACAGAGGGAGACGAGGCCGAAGCCGACGACGAGGCACGGGAGGTAGAAGCGCGGGCCGAGGCGCTTGAGGAGGATGTTGGAGGGCACTTCGACGAGGAGGTAGACGATGTAGAAGATGGAGAGCGCCCAGTTGAATTGGAGGCCGACCATGCCCAGGTCGGCTTCCATGCCTTGGATGCGCGCGTTGCCGATGTTGACGCGGTCGAGGAACTGAATGGGTTGTTAGTTGTGCGTTTCGTTGGCATGTTCAGGGGTGATTTTGGTCACTGACGCAAAGCAGGTATAACACGGTGACCCAAGGGACTGTCCGCCAGTCCATCTTGTGCCGCAGAATCGTCTCTTCCTCCTCAGTCCATTCGAACAACTCCAAATCGGATTCCGACTTGGACAGCCGCTCCTCGCCCGACAGGTCATTTTCAACTAGACTCTGTGTTAGCATTCTGCATGACACTCGGACTGTTCATAGGTCGCATACTCGATAACTTCCCCATTATGTCGTCAATGCGTATGAGGCCGCTCTGGTGACTGTGAAATGTCCTCGAGAACTATCGCTGTTCAACGATTCCCGCCAAAAGGGAGGACATGGCAATTCACGATGCTCACAGGGGAAAAGCCAGTCTTCTATATACAAATCGTCCTCCCCTGTAAAACCATGAATCGTCCCGGCTTTTCCAGGTAGCGTAGCCAAGTGAGCCAAGGCGAGCGGGTCCCACACGCGGCACGATGCTTGGTGCAGATATCACCAGCCGAGCAAAGAGCCGGGGACTCGATCTGCGGGGTCACACGAAGTTTGACGGGACGCTATGCTTCCAGCCAGTCCAGCCGGATGGATGTCCCGTAATTTGACACAAAAGCCGGTCCTACGTTGGCCACGCGACTGAAGACGCTGTGCATCCAGCATCCTAGGCGTTGTAATAGAGGTGACGCTCGGGGAGGAAACGCTAGAAGTGTGAAGCCTGGTTAGATCAGCCATTAGTAAACTATATGCGTGAAATATTATTGAAGATGCCGGAAACCCGACTGTGCATATCGCCATCTGCGATCTCAGCTTGGCCCATCAAGCTTTTCATGCTGCAAGACAAGTCAAGATACTTCCCAACTTATCCAGCACCACCTGCTGGCTCGCCGAGTCAGCATCCGACTTGTCACTACACGTGCCCACGCTGACCGCCACATAGCACCCAGCATCCACAACATCCTTCTCCCACGGCAGGCTCTCCGAGTCGCAAATTGCAATGTCCTCGTCCGACAATACCGTCGGGATGTTGATCCTGCTCAGCACGAATTGAAACAGGCTTGCATCGGTGCAGCTGTCCGCGACGCCCGCCATGTTAACATTCAGGAAAATGCCATCCGGCAGGTACGGCGCGCCCGATGCCACCAGCACATTTGTCAAGTTCAGCGCCAGGTCGCTGTACACGCCGCTTGCAGCCGGCTGCGGCACCGTGTCCCACGCAATGCGGTTCTCCTCGATCCCGCTGAATGCGACGGCGGGGATGCCTTGGTCGACGGCATAGCACGCCGCGCCGACGGTGCCGGAGAACTCGACCTGGATGAGGCCGATGTTGGAGCCGACGTTGGGCCCGGCGAGGGCAAGGTCTGGGACGGTGCCCGCGCCCCAGACTTGCGGCGCGAAGAGGTCGATGCCGTAGCGCATGGATGTCGCCGGGTATGAGTTCACCCAGTTGAGGCGCACGTCGCTGGCGTTGGTGCCGTAGGCGGCGCCAGGCTCGCAGCTGTCATACTCGCAGGCTGTGGTGCGATTCTTTGGGTCCGAGTCCAGTGAGCCTGTGAGGGTAACGCTGTTAGCGGAGATGCATGCTGTGGGCCGGCCTTTGGGGGTGGAGCGTCCGGGGTATCAGACGTGAGCTGGACGCTGAGCAAGGAGAAGACGCACTTCTGGCCGACTCGTTGTCAGCGGGCCCCGAGATAAGAGCGTCGTAGCCGGTGTCGATAAGCGCGTCGTGGAACACGCGCAGGTACTGCTCTGCCCAGCCGTCGTCGTTGGACTGGACGATGTTCAGGGCCGACGTGCTCTTGGCGGCCAGCGCCAGCAAGGACGCGTTCTTGACGAAGGAGGGGACGCCCATTGTGAGCTGTGGAGGAGGAGGGATGAGCTGACAGGTAGGGCCGTAGTTGTCGACTAATCAGCTGAACGAGTGCAAAGTAAAGAGGGCCATGTCTTCGAAGCGAGGGCCCTTGAACATTTATGAAGCCGATGGCAGGAGCAGCCCCTTGCGGTCGAACCCTGCCGACCATCGTGCGATGCGGCACCGCGGAGGACGAGTACCTTGCATCCAGCGCAATCTGCCCATCGATGCGGGTCGCTGGGGCCTGCAAGGCCTGTCAACATCAGTATAGCTACCCAAGCCCCCTGTGTTTCAAACAATTGAATAACGCCGAATCACCAGTCACAAAGTGGCTACTGCGACGAATTGGCTCGGGGGCAAATTTCCCTGAGCATGTGAAGTTGCAGTAGGCACGGCTGTGTCGGCCGCATTGGATCCACGCCGAGATGGGTACCCGTGAGTAGCGTGGGCCGTCCCTGCCGTCCCAAGTCCAACTTGCCTAACTTGGCCGACATCTTGCACTTGATTGGACGACTGTCCCTGTGAGAGGGAGCCCGCCGCCCGAAACAGGCCTGGTGCCTGGCACCGAATGCTGTGCCACTTCCAAGGTCAGGTGCTGACTATGTCTCGGCCAGTCCTGCCCCTTGAGATGTGATGCGTGAACACTTTCAACGTTGGGCTGACAATGAGTAGGGAGCTCTTTTGCCACGGTGTATGCAATTGGGGTCGCACAAGGATTGTGCTGGGTTAGTTGAGTCAGTCAAAGAATCGCAAGCAAGTTATCAGATATTGATTCCCAGTACGTTGAATGCGGTCTCTGCACATCGATCCAAACAATCACGTTTGCTAGTATCATATTGTTACGTAGAGCAAAACCTGGCATTTACGATGGGCGTACTGTCCATGTCTTCAGTACATAGCCAGGCCTTCTTGCTGCGTCTCCTCTCCAGGACGCCATCCCCCTAGGGATTTGAGTGTCCAACCTCACCTGGGAGAACGAGCGATTGGTGATGAGCCGCGACTGTTGGCAGATCAAGACGAGAGACTGTCACTCACAGAACGATAAACGCCTCGGGCGAAATCTCACTGGTCATCGTTGTCCATATATTACACTCTGTCTAAGAAACAAAGCCACGTACAGGCTCCGCTAGGCAAGGGAAGATGGCACGAATTTCTGTAGACAAATCGCACGAAGCAAATTTAATTCAATCTGACCTTGGAAATAAATGGGTATCAGTACCTCGTCCATGTCAACACCCTGAACACCGTACGTCCATGCGAATCATCACTTTCGCCAGCATGCAGATGCTCCCAGTGAAGGCTATCCCGTTGTCCAACGATTGCGCCCGGACTGCTGCTGCAGCACAAGTATTCCTCCACTAGGCGTGTTTTGAGCATAACGTACAGCTGATTACAACAACCCCCTCGTCGTCAAAATAGAGCTCAGCTCCTTCAGCTTCACAGGCTTCGATAAGAACAAGTCAATGCCACTGGCAAACGCCTCCTGCTGCGCATCGGCGCTCGCCAAGCCCGACAGCGCGAAAATGGCCGCCGGCGCCAGGTGCGTCGCGCGTTCGAACGTGCGGATCCGGCGCGTCGCCTCAAAGCCGTCCATAATAGGCATCGAGATATCCATAAAGACGCACTGGTAGCGACCTGGCGAACGGCAGAACGTGTCGACGGCCTCCTGGCCGTCCGAGGCTGTGTTGTATTTGTAGTTCAGCTTCTTCATGAAGCTGGAGAGGATTTTGAGGTTGATGGCGTTGTCGTCCACGAGGAGGAACTCGAGCGGTTCTTTTCCTGGATGCTCAGCTACCTGTGGCGGTCCTTTTCCTGGGTGCTCAGCTACTTGTGGTGGGGCAAGGTCCTCTTTGGTGGTGGTTGTTGTTGTTGTTGTTGTTGTTGTTGCTGTTGTTGTTGTCTCTAACGTATGTGTAGAAATGCTGGTGTCGAAACGCACTTGCTGTGTCACAGGCGCCATGTGCAGCTCGTTGATGTCTAGCTTGGTCGCGGTCGTGGTCGTGGTCGAGGACTCGGAAGGGTTACAGGAAGATGCAAGGTCATTAGCCCATGACTCCGCAGCCACGCCAGCCTCGCCTCGTTCCATGGACCGCTGGGATCGCAACCGACCTTCCGACGTTGTGTGGGAGCGAACAAGTTTGGGACGGGTGGGTAGAGCGTCGGACAGGCGTCGTGGTGAAACACGCAGCGACTCCTCAGATGCTGGCTGGCTCAGCGTTGAATCCTCACTGCACTGCTGGAAAGCGCGGAACAAGGTCTTTGCGAGTTTGCGCGGACCGGTGCTATGTATGCGCGTTAGAATTGAGAGAGACTCACTAGTTCGAAGGAAAACTTACGGCTGTGAGATGAACTCTAGCACCCCATCGATACCAACAGCTGCGGCTGAGCTCGCCCTACGGTGAGCCACCAGTGCGTTGGCACATACGACGACCGTAGGCGGCCTATTTGCCTCGAAATTATCCAGCCCGGCTTCTGTACAAAGCAGCAAATCCGAGGCTGGCTCCTTAGTGTGTCCCGCGCCCTCCAGTACCACCACCATGCCAAGCCAGTTCCGACAGATACCTTCCGTCAAGGCATAGTCGTCAAAGTCATGGAGCTTCGCATCTGGAAGGTCGCCTGTCCCTCGTGTTTTGAAGCCGTGGAGCCGAACTCGCAAACCTCTCAGACGTTGCACATGTGTATCAAATTCTCTGTCCTCGTCCGTGATTGCAGCAGCGAGTGTTGACGGCGTCTCTACGGGCGTGAGTGGCAAAATCACAGTAATCATGGTGCCTATGTTCAGCCCACTTTGTATGGAGATGGTACCGCCCAGTGCTGAGACCATCTGCTTAACTAGACTGAGACCGAGTCCAGTGCCAGGCGCGAGACTGTCTTCTTGACTAAAAGGCTTGAAAAGCTCATTCACGAGAAAATCTTCGCTTATGCCCTTGCCCGTGTCGGCCACGGTGATTTTGACTTCGCGCCGTCTCGTGTGACCCTTCTTGACTAAATTCTCTTGCGTTAGTGACACTTTGATGGTGCCATCACGCGTGTACTTCAGCGAGTTTCCGAACAAGTTCATCACGATTCTGCGCACCGAACCTGGGGCAACACTGAAGGTCCATGGATATCTGTGGTCAATATCCAGATAGACTGACACCTTACGAGGGTGTAGTTGCAGTCGGAGCTGATCGTCACCCAACTCTTCCGCCGCCTGCAGTGAGTCCAGGTGTTGATTCGACTTCCTATCGGCGTGCCACTTGTCCCGACGAGCAAGTTGGGCAATCGACATGCGCTGGAAGGTCTGACCTGCCGTGACAGATTCAAGGACTTCTTCAGCTAGTACATCCAATCGCACATCCGAGACGAGGCTCTTCATTCCATCCTCGATGGAGGTGTGGCTTCGGTCTTTCTTCGACAGACCTCGAATACCTGGTTGCTTTTGCTTTTTCTCGGCTGCCTTATAATTGTTGATCTTGGCGAAGTCTAAAAGATGATCAACAGTGTCCAAAAGCGTGCGAGAACAGGTCTCCACCGTGTGCAGTACGTCGCCTTGGAATACATCCAGCTGAGTGTCGTGCAGCAATTCCGTCCCCAATATCACGCCATGGAGCGGAGACCGCAGCTCGTGGGACAGAGACGATAGCACGTCCGACTTGGCTTTGTTGGCAATGGTCGCTTCGAGACGGTAAGTTTCGGACATCGTCAGCGTACCAAAGGCTCTGAGATAGCTGAGCTCTGCCTCGGCAAATATGCGCGTGGCAACACGTGTGAAGGCAAAGCAGCCGGCGTACCAGCGGTCTTTTTTGGCATCCCAAACAGGAACAAAGGCTACACTGCGCGCCCCTTGGAAGATGTCGGCGATAGAGCCACCTTCCAGATGACGTGCCCAGGGATTATCTCGATTTCGCTTGCGATGCGCTGTCGGTTGTGCTGCTGATGACAATGCCGTTCCGGATTCGTAATCCGCGTCAGAAGAATCGCTAGTCTCCAAAGCCCCATTGCCGTCAAAGGTGAAGATCTTGCCTCCGGGATATCGACGGAGCAAGGCCGATAGCAGCTTCTCCGGCACAGTCGTGTAGCGAGGGAGGTTCTTAGCGCCATCAATACTGGACGAATGTGAAGTGGAGAAGCCCAGAACATCACAACAGGGAGACTGTGGGCCAGGAATGCTCGGCGCGTGCTCTTCGTTCGTGTCTGATGGCGATGCACTCGACGTGCTGTCAGCTGCAAGAGGCTCGCTAAGCCGTCCAAATGATTTTAAGCTAGCATCCAGAAACAATGCTCCTTCAATCTCGATGGACTCTCGCATGATGTTGGCGGCTTTGGAGAAGATGGCTCTGATAGACTGCTGTTCGTCATTCAATGTCGTGTCGAAGGTCGAGGTTACGAGCACGCGACCTCGCTCTGTGGCAGGTGGATAGACCATGGTCATCATCGTAGGTGTGGAAGGCGTGGCAAGCATGTCCGGTTGAGCATGACCTATCGAGCAAGTTGCTTGCTCGTCCAAGGGAGTGTTGGGGGCGGTGGAATGCGGCAACGAGTCTCTGCGCACAGCCTCCGCAATTTTTTCGCGTTCAATGGACTGCTGATTCGTGTTCAACGCCCCTTCAGTTCCCTCCAGGTCTTCGAGTCCGGCGTTCCACCCGGAGGTTGTGGCTTTGCCATTGACGAAAGAGCCGAGTCCTCTCGTCATGCGCTCGCTTCGCCTGTACTCGTGTTTTGACCTTCGCAACTCAAGGTAGTCCATAATAGTCTGAGACAATTCCCGCATGGTCTGGGTGCTGCGGTCGTCCCAATCCTTCCTCGGCACAGTATCAATAACACAGTAAACCCCGATATTGATGCCTCGTTTCGATCGAATCGGTACGGCAGCATAGAAGCGAGCGGGCGATCCGGGGGCGCACCATGACTTGCTGCAATGCCTCCTGTCTACACCCAGGTCTTCAATTAGTGATAGCGGCAGATCTGTTACGTCGCCCACTTCCTCGAAGTCATCTGGGTTTTGCGAGATCAGGGTGTGTTCGCAGACGCCTTCGACACGCGGAATGGCGGTGCCGCAGAGCCAAAGCAGTTCGTCGTGACGATTTTTCGCAGAACTGCGGGGCGCCAGCGTCAAGGTCGGGGTGGCTTCTGCCACGACGTACTGCCATTTCTGGTCGAACAGCGAGACGAGCGAGGCGGCCGTCTTGAGTCGGGACGCGCCCAGAGAAGCGATGGAGGTGAGGACGGCATCTTGTGAGGTTCGAAGATAGTTGTTGTCGATGGGTCGGCCGGTCTCGTTGTAGATGATGTCGGTCAGGAGGGAAGGATCGTATCTGCACAGTAGCCACAGCTACGGTCAGCGAGGATGCGCGACGCAAGGTATTCATCCAGATACCCACCTACTTGAAAGTTTCGCGCTCGCGAGTTGGTTCGCTTACGCTTCGGCCGTTCATGCTTCGGCGCCGCCGCAGTCAAGCGGGTCGAAGATAAAGTTAGACCCGTAGGCGGTCGCGGTCGCGGCAAAGTCGCTCCCACAAGCCAAGACTGCGATTTTCCCGGGTGCCAAGACCCGTATCTAGCTGGTTGGCGGAAGAGCTGGCCACGGCGTGGACTCGAACGCAGGTACGGAGTACAATTGTGGATGGAAGTGGAAATGGGAATTCAAGACGGCCATTCTTGAATGCGCATATTCTGAAGTTGGCAAAGAGCATCGGAGCCAAGTCGCCCACCTGCGTCATATCTCACTCGTCAGGCCTCATCCTAGAAACCGTTAGTGCGAAACCGAGATAGTGTCCACATCGAATATCGCATCCGGCGAGCTTGAATATCCCATCCCATAAGCGTTTAACGCAGATCGTGAACATTCACAATAATCAAGCTTGACAGGGACTTCCACATAAAAATAAAAACTGCGTTGTGACCGAGTTTTGGCTGGTAGTGAGAGCTTCGCCATCAAAGCATACTACCACCAAGTGATAGGTACTGTAGATGGCGCTTGCAATGTATTTCTTCACAGTCGTCCCAGTCCTCTTCTATTATCTAGACATCCATGAACGAGCCTACTCTTGGTTCGGTAGTGACTGTAATTGTCTTGGTCTGCACAATACCTGAGCGCGTCGTTGAGGTGTCTCTTGTACTCTTGCCACTCATGGCGTATTTCTGTCTCCTGGTCGACTTCACCTCTCTGAGAATTGTGCGCAAGACCGGGATCGAGACAGCTATTATAGTCACTGCCGACTCTGCCGCGCCCCACACGATGAGTTCGGTAATATTGTCTGCTATTCGTTAGCGTGCGACTCGCAATACCCTTCGATTCACCGGTTTTGTTCGACTAGGACCATGATCTTACATGTGAAGTCCGTTGCTTCTAATTCAGGAATGTAGTACGTCTTGGCTAAGGACGTCATTCCGGCACTGAGAATATCCAAGTCAGCTTGAATACTGTATGCTGGGGCAAATGATGCAGCCGCGAGTTCACTTACAACACACCAAGGCTCATTGCTAGAGCAACGCCTAGTTTCTCTTTTGTCTTCATCTGCAAAGTCCACAACAACTTCCACGGTAGAAATGCAAGGATAATGTCGATCAAGGCAGAGTAACCTGCAAGCGATTAGCTATATTGAGTGTTTGTGTCGGCCTTGCTCCGTGGACTCACCACCTGCAAATATGCCATATGTACTCTGCACACCTGCAGGCCAGCAAGTACCTGGCTCCATCACATTCCAAGTTTTCGAGATTGGCCAGCACTTGATCCACTGGAAGAGAGCGTTGTTGAACAGAAAGACGTTCATCGAGACAATCGCGAACCAAAGAGACCATTTCGCCCACGTCTCCTTGCCCATGAGCCGCAGAAGCGTGAAGGCAAAAGATGTCTTGCTCCAAGCGGCGGCAAGAACGAGGAGGGTGCCGTTAATGTTGCCATGGCGGCCAATTTCTGCAAGGTTTTCGACTGGTACGTCGCCGATGTGGTGGCCGAGTCCAAGGGGAATTGTCATGGTTGTCATCAGTGCCGATCCGAGCAGTGCGACCTATTTAAGTATTCTCTGATTAGCAGGCGTTTCCTGAAGGGTATCTCAAGAGGGTAGAGGACTTGCCCAGGACGCAATTAAGACATGGTCATCAACCCAAAGTCCGCGCCGCGATGCCAACTTGCAGCCAATCCTTGTCGTCAGAAAAATGCCCGAGAGGCTCACAAATACCCAGCTCGAGCTTATGAGTCTCATGTCTTGGTTATCTACCGAAGTCGGGTGTTTGGCCGGCATGGCGAATGTGAGCAAGGCACAGGCAATTTCCTGAGCAAATCAAAGTCGACCAAGCTTGTCCGAGTTTGGTGGTAATCTTGAGTGTATTAAACCCTAAGGCAGGACGCTGGCGGGCGTTCAGTGAAGCAACACCGTGAATAGTTTTCGTTTCAGCCAGGTATAGTACAGCGGAGGTATGAAAGAGCAATAGGGGGAGTGTGAAAAGTTGCAGGAAAGGCTGTTTCAAGGCTTGGTTATCAATTTGGGAAAAGTACACCGAAGATGCGAGCGATGGTTTTGTTACATTTCGAGACTAACGTGTAGGTGTGACATGCCATTGCTATCATTGTGAACAAATATGGATGAAACCCGAGTGGTCGCGCAGTGACTCGTGGACGTCGATGTCTCACAAAAACGAAAGGACTTCCAAGCTCGGGAGCCGGGTCACCCAAAACTGGAAAGTCACGTTTATGCCTTGCTACCCTTTATGATCTACGCCATGTGTTTTGAAAGATCCACATGTACGAAATGCCACGCGACTGGCTGCCAGGTCTCCACTCGAAAGGTCAGGTACAATCCGAGAGGCTAAACATTGTGTAGTTAAAGTAGAGCAGTCACACATCAGCTGGTAAGAATTCTTGGAAGCCTGGCAATTCTTCTTGAATGATTGTTGATAACATGTTTACTTACATAAGTGTACGAATCGCACCAGTCTTCAAAACTAGAAATAAAGAATTCCTCCACTGAAGATGAGGCCATCGTCCTGGTCTCAAATTCAGATATGGTCGATTTTCACAATCGGTGATTATTGCTTGCCCATGTCAAGAATCGGGTTGTGCACGCGAATGAGCCGATTCATATAGAGTGAAACAGCTTGAATCGTAATCTATGTTGTCATGACTTCGGAGCCACTTACTGGACAAATACGAATGCGTGAACTCAACTCTAGGTATCTCTTAGCCCTCGCGGAGCTTGTTAACCGGCACCTCATCATGCTTAGACGCTTACGAATATGTATTCAGTAGTAAACTTTATTACCCTTCACTTATATGGTTTTATTTTTTATTTGATATGGTGTGAAGCAGTTGCTAAAGTCTTCCATCGAATGAAGCTGTCAACTAGGCTTAATTTTTCTTCGAAACTACAACAAGACGGCCTCATATAGCACGTAAACCCAACATAATCAACTTCAATACGTGACTAAGCCTTTTGAGCACGCTGAACTCATCAGAAAATATCATCCAATCTCAAGGTGCATGATTTGCTACGCCCGAGGCTATGAGGCAAAATGTTTAAGCTTAAGTAGAACATTATTTTGTGCGCTGGGTCTTGGTGGACCCTCGACCAGCTGTGCTAGTTCACCGACACGAAAAGAGCATGTTGATGAAGTTGACCCATTCACCGGAGCTAGCGATGCTTCTAGTCTCGAAACGGCCTGGGAACTTATTCTCGATCTTTCTTAAATAGACTTCTCTCCACGTAAGCACCCGCATGCTACTCCGTTATGTTGATCCAGGAATAGCACATGTTAGAACTTGCCTATAGATTGAATACTGATGTGCAGTACCGATCAAGGATCAACATGCCCATCTTGGCTTCCAAGGTCCAAGACGCTCGAGTGTTGAACAACTTGTGCCGTATCGATCTGTGTCCCTTTCGAATTTTCCAAGGCCCATTTGCCTTGCGGTAGTTTCAGCCCGCGGTTACAGCATTCGTGTCTGAGTGGACCGGCTATATTCAATCGTTGCCTACCCGAGTGCCCTAAGCGCCATCCATCATGATCGTGACCTCAAGATGTGTCCACCGTCCAGGTCAGCTATTTCGCATTGATTGCGAGACCTGCTGAGTTTCACATGAAAGATCGCGTTCCCTACTGAGAAGACAGCCGCAAGCGTCCAAATCCTTTGCAATTATTTAGTCTCCTTCTCGTGATCCCGATCTGGTCCGGTCTAAGGACTGTTCAAAACCATGTGTGTGATGAAATTGATCCTGCTCATCGTCTATCTCTTGAAGAATCCGTGTGGTATCCCCCGTGCCTGGCTTCAAACATCTCTTTGAAGACAATCGGAAAACTTGAGGCGAAGTAAGATTCTCGGGATCATATGGATTATCTTGGTAGGCGCCATCTCCGCCACTGCTTTTCCCTTGGAAGTGTCTCCAGGCCGGCCAGAAGGCAGGAACGTTGCCGAAGAAAATGATGGCGTACATTTCTGCACTATTGGAACGTGTTAGGAATTCGCGACCAGAAGCACACAAAGGAATCAGGCAGAGAGATTTGGACGTACGTGTACCACATTGTGATCGGAGCCCATGACCAGGTGATGTCGGCCTGATTGCTAATGTCTCTCATTTCGTACGCCTTGACAATTGTCGCCGCCATGGCACTAGTTGTGTCAGTTGTTAATTACTACTCTTGCGTAATAGGATGTGGGAATGATTTATGAGAGCAGACGTACAAGAGACCACCACTCATTAACAAAGATAGGGCAAATTTCATGCTCGTCTTTATATTTAGCTTCGAAACAACTAGAGCGGGTAAGAGAGACACTATGAAATCCATGAAGCCGTTGAAACTCGTGGGTATCAAGCCAGCGACCGTCCTGCGCGGGCATGTCAGCAAAAGATATCCATATCCCTCGAACTTCGATGCAAGTGGTCGATCTTGGCTATGAAGCGATCCACAGCACCCTGCAGAGGAACTAACCAGCCACGAGCTGGACAGGTAAGACGAAGTAATATGCCTCCAATGGGTATATTGAGGATCATAAACTCACTGAACGTCTGCGTCCATACACCATCCTGGTATGGACCGATCCCAGATACGTTCGATCGGCGTACAGAACCCCAGCATGGCGACGATAGCACTACCCAGTCGTTCACATATCAGAATCAGTCAAGTCCCTGAAGTAGTTGACCTCATCTCGGACAGGACATTTCCCCAATCCGAAAGAGAATAAGCACACTTTCTAGAGCTGTGAGAGTGACAAAAGTTCTTACAAAATATTCAGTCCGAACATGAGCAGACAGAGCACCCATGCGACGATCTCATGGTGCCTTCTTGCTGCCATACCCACTGCACAGGAAGAATCAGCCGGCCGCACATACAGGAGGAAATAGACACAGACGCACAGCCACTTACGAAGACGACGCAAAAATATGATGACTGATAGCTTTCCAGACATGGTTGCGAATATGGACAAGACTGGAGCTATAATCGTGAACTTGATAGCTTTCATCTTCATCTGAGGCGTCTCGATGTCGGCCATGTGTCTCCCAAGACCATTTTGTGAACCGACTGTGACCAGGCACGAACAAGTTATTGCAAAAAGCTATTATAAAAAGACGGTCAGAATGTCGTGTATTTGCTGATTTTGAGTAAGACTTCAAGGAATCTGCTTACTAGGGCCATCCCCATGAGGTAGTCGTCCAGGCCCCCTTTTCGCATCACTGCAGTCTTGATCCATAGTCTCAGGCCTGTGGACATGGCAGCTAGACTCGCAAGTAACCAGGAAAGAAGTTGCAGTTTTGCAACATAGTCGGAATCCATGGCGATGACTGAGTTCTACAGTGCTCCCACCAGAACGAGGATTTACAGGCAGCGCAAGTGAAAGAATCTCAAAGTCCATCTTGCTTATCTAAATAGGTTGCTGTCGGTTAGTGTTCAATATCCAACATTTAAGGTTTGCACCAGACCAGGATCATGCAGAGTGTGGATATGTCCAGAGACCATGCACGTATTGATCGTCATATCAGAGGCTACCTTTTGGTATGTTAGCGCACTCCTCCCCTGTGTTTTAATCTCGCTCGAAAGACTGACCGCTAGCTGAAATCTTGCCAAGTACTTTCGTTGGTCTCGGCCCAAAGGAACCGGGGCACTGCCCGTTTTTACAAGGCTTGAAATAGAATCAGGTGTTCTTCCACCTTGTCGGGTACACCACAAGAAAGTCACACCTGGGCATTCCAAAGTCGCCCAGTGCGTCCTATTTAGTTGTACTTGTCACGGATATATGGGGTGTCCGGCCAGTGCATCCATGATAGTAATACTATCTACAAAAGTATAGGCAGGATCCCACAGATATGTAACTCGGTATCTGCAGCTGCTTGACTATTCATTGCCTCGGGGAAGTTTCGTGTATGAAGTGAGCATTTTGCTGGTCCCCAATCTCTCGCCTCACCAACCCTCGAGGTTACATCTGTGAAGCGGAACGGAGCAGTGTTACATTCAATCGATGCTAGGATCTGATCCACTTTGCAATGGATGCACAACAGCGGCATGCTATCAACAGATCCACAATTGTACGTGCCGTTGGTTTCTTTTCACCTTTCCATTCACTCCCAGTCACTTCATTCACGATTCTGTGACGTCGGCGCACCGTATTTCCGCTGCAAAAGAAGACCGAGTAAACGCAGTGGGTATCTAAGATAGGTATTTCCCAGGGGTTAACCGCCGTGTCGGAAACAAACGTGAGCAAGCTTCTTTCTTCCGGGGCGTCGTAAGCGAGGCCTAGCAGGATCCACATCTCTCCTCGGGAAGAGAAGCCAAGCGTGCCTTGCAGATCAAGCTCTTATGCGTCTGATATTGTGGGTTCAGCTGTCAGACCATTTTCCGTCCTGGCACTTGACAAGCCACCAGGTTCCATATACGCAAGCTGTCAGCAACCTCTGTGAAATCGATCGAACGCACGTCAAAGGTTTCGAGATGATGTTGTCAACTATTGCATCGCTTTTCCTTCGCCGGCATCGCATTTCTTGCGGTCAATCGCCTGACCTCTCGCACCAGACGAAACTTGCCGTTGCCTCCAGGACCACCACCAGCGCCACTCATCGGCAATGTCCATCGTGCTCCAAAAGATCGGCCCTGGCTTCAGTATCACAAATGGGGCCAAGAGTATGGTCCAGTAGTACATCTCAATATGCTTGGTCAATTAATCGTTCTGCTGTCCACCGTAAAAGCCGCTCAGGAGGTACTTCCAAACGAGGTGCAACTTACTCGGACCGTCCTCGTCTGGTGATGTCAGGAGAGCTGGCGACGAAAAACATGCACATTCTTCTCCGCCCATATGATGAGAGATACAAGCGTAAGTTGAATGCAATTCGTGGCAACCAGGAGAGCTGAAATGAATTCCAGTGCATCAGAAAATGAAAGCTCCTACATGGAATGCTAAAGCATTTGCGTCCTATCGAGACTTCCAGGACCTTGAGTCGAAACAGCTGCTGTTTGATATCCCCAATCATCCAGATAATTCAATTTGTGGCATTGATCCCCACCAGGAATTTGAACGTACGACTACCTCTATGATTGTACGTATCACCTAGCCAGGTCGTTGTCACCACTGTCCAACGAACACGTACAGGTATTAATAACTCACAGTATGCTCTGGTCTACGGTTTTCGCTTGAGCACGCCTCATGAGCCCGAACTGGAAGAGGCGCATGCCATCCAAGTGGAGTTTGGAACCATGTGTCAGATGGGCGAGTATCTTGTCAACACATTCCCAATGTTGAACAAATTGCCACCATTCCTCGCGCCCTGGAAGAGGGTCGCCGAACAGCACTACTAGGCGCAGACAAGTCTGCGTATGCGAAACCTGCGTCGAGCAGTCGGTAATCCAGGTTGGAACGTCTCCAAGAAGCTCCAAGACAGTGCAGAGGCTGCGAACATGCCAGTCGAAGAGCTTGCTTGGGACTTCGGCATCATGACTGATGCCGCTCTCGACACGACCACTATGACGATGGATTGGTGAGTGATGCTGACTGACAATTGACAGGGAGAAATACGTTCATCATAGCCGTTATCATACAGACGCACTAAAGTTTCGTTTCTAGGGCCCGGAACATGATCGATGAGGTGGTTGAAAATAACCGTCTGCCATCTTAAGAAGACCGCAGAAGACTTCCATTTATCGGAGCCATCGTCGAGGAAGTTCTTCGGTGGCGTCCAATCGCCTCCGCTGGGATTCCCCATAGAAATATGGTAGAGGACGAGTGTGAGGGTTACTGCATCCCCAAGGGTTCTGTCGTCGTCCCCAACCATTGGGCAATCGGCCGTGACGAGTCTGTATTCGGAGAAAAGACCGATGATTTTATACCGGAGAGTTGGCTATATGAGGAGAATAATCCGGATGTGAGCAACAGAAAGAAGAAAGCAGAGGTCGGCGCTGATCTGAAAGATCTGCCCAATGTTGGGTTTGGATATGGACGGAGAATCTGCCCAGGCCGTCACATTGCAAGGAACAGTATCTGGATCCAAGTCACAAGGCTACTTTGGGCCTTTGGTATCAGACCAAGTGGCCCGGTACCAAGCCCTACAGATGCGGTCACTTCCATACTGACCACGCCACTGCCTTCCAAGGCCGTATTCACGCCTAGAAGGTCGCATATAGCAGACATCATTAGCTGACATTGTTCAACTTGGGACGAGGACACAAAGGAATTGTTGAGCAGGCTCGGGAATCTGCAATAGATAATTCTGTAAGAATGTTGCCGTTGTTGGCATAGTCTACACCATTTTTTGTGAAGTATTTTACCTATGTTAAGCAACTTACCTGACTACCAAAGTGGAGCACATGTAACAACCTCAATGGAGTTTGCAGACCAAAGGCAGTCCCACAAAAACTGCTAGGCGCCAAAGAGACCTGTGGCCATTTATCAAACTCTACTAGGCCTACTGGCTTGATACCTACCTATCACATGCTCTGTACTCATAGCGAATACACCCCTTCACAACCCACCGTTGATATCCTCCAGTATTTTAAGTACAATTCAAACACTGGATCCTAGTTGCACTCCACATCTGCATACAAAGCCAGCGGGATTGAGCCATCTTAATTTCCTGGAAATCTCAAGCAATTGCGAGCCACAGCCTAGTTGACTCCAAGAGCGACAAGTAGGTTCAGATCGTCAATACCTCCAGTTGAGAAGTCTTCTCTGAAGCTCTGTATTATCTGAATAGTCATTCACTGAAGTCGCAAACCGAGAACTTTGACAAGCCACAGGAGTTCCGAACCCTATCAAGAACTTCCTAATCGGGAAGTTACTTAAAAGCTTGGTATTGAGAGCCAAGGCCATAGTGAGGGCCAAGACTGCAAAACGGGTCAGTAGGGTGCTCAACTATGACATCTCAAATTACCAATTGACTATGTGGCCATATTATCCGGGTGCATATAATAGATGCGTGCTGTTCTGTCCGAAGCAACAGCGTCAACAGTTGAGTCTTTAGTCCCTTGCTCTTTCTTGCAGAAGTGGCAGATCCCCGTACACAGCGATTCTTTGTTGACTCGCCCGCCCACAATGCCTTCTCTAATACCCCTGACTACTGGCCTTCTGGCACTAACAGTCGTCACTCACGCCGTCACACCTCCTCGCCAACCACACCAGCCGCTAGGCAACGGCAGCCGTCTGCTAACCTTCAACGAGACCTCCGTCTCGAGCCAATTTCGTGTCAGCACCACCTCCGTCGCCTGGCTCGAAGGTGGCGACGACGGACAGTACATCACAGAGTCATCTGACGGCTCGCTTGTTTTCAACAACGTCGTCACAGCCGCGAACTCTATATTTGTCTCTGCGGATAAGATTCCAGCCGATGTGTGGGAGTATACCATCAGTTCGGACTTGCAGAGGGTGCTGTTTGCCACCAACTACACCAAGCAGTACCGTTACTCCTATTTTGCGGATTACTCCGTGCTGGACGTCGAGTCAGGGGTCGTGATGCCAGTGATGGGTGATTCTACGGGCGATGTGCAGTATGCGGAGCTCGCGCCGGCGGGTATCGATGCCGTAGCGTTTGTGCGAGGCAACAACCTGTTCTTGAGCACCAACGGTACAGTAAGCCAGATCACCTCCGACGGTGGTCCGGATTTGTTCCACGGTGTTCCGGACTGGGTGTACGAAGAGGAGATCTTCGGTGACAGGAAGACGCTGTGGTTCTCTCCCGACGGGCTTGTGATTGCGTACCTGAGCTTCAACGAGACAGGCGTGGGAACTTTCACGGTACCGTATTTCATGGGCCCGCCGGGCAGCGATGCAGGTCAAACTGCTCCGGTGTACCCCTCCGAGCTGGATCTGCGGTATCCCAAGGTTGGAACGACGAACCCGACTGTTGCGCTATCACTGCTATATGTGGAAACCGGAGAGGTGCTGAGCGTCGACCTGACTGCTACCGGACTTGCAGCTGACGACTTGATCATTGGTGAGGTCAAGTGGCTGACAGAGGGACATGACAGTCTTGTTTACCGTGCTTTCAACCGCGTGCAAGACCTCAGCAAGCATATGCGGGTCGACGTGACCGATGGAGGCGCGGCCAGCTCCGCTGTGATTCGCGAGAGAGATGGATCTGATGGCTGGCTTGAGAACTCCATAGCCATGCAGTACATCGGCAACGTCAACGGCTCGGCTGGAACTTGGTATCTGGATCTCTCAGACGAGTCCGGCTGGCAACATCTGTATCTCTTCCCTTTGGCTGGAGGAGAGGGCATTGCCTTGACCAGTGGAGAGTGGGAAGTCACCTCAGTGCTAAAGATCGACACCACGCGTCAAGTCATCCACTACCAGTCGACAGAGCAAGACAGTACTGAACGTCACCTCTACACTGTCTCTTACGCCACTCGGAAGAAGACCGCTCTGGTTGATGATTCCGTGTCAGCATGGTGGTCAGCCTCTTTCTCCTCAGGGGGCAACTACTACATCCTGAGCTATGGCGGGCCTGACGTGCCTTACCAAGAGCTCTATTCTCTCAACAGCACCACAAGTCCGATCCTCACTATTACCACTAACGAAGCACTTCTCACCAAGATCTCGGAATATGCCCTCCCAAATATCACATACTTCACTCTCCCTCACCCGTCCGGCTTCGACTTGAACGTAATGCAGCGCCTCCCGCCGAACTTCGACCCAGCCCTCAAATATCCAGTGTTGTTCACTCCTTACGGTGGCCCTAACTCCCAAGAAGTCTCAAAGTCGTTCAAATCCCTCGCTTGGGGAGCCTATATCGCCTCCGACCCCGAGCTGCAGTACATCACCTACACCGTCGACAACCGTGGCACAGGCTACAAAGGCCGCGCCTTTCGCTCAACAGTCACCTCACAGCTCGGCAAGATCGAAGCCGAGGACCAGATCTGGGCAGCAGAGCAGCTGATTGCAGCCAACAGCTTCATTGACGCCACCAAAGTCGGCATTCAGGGCTGGTCTTACGGCGGTTTCCTCAGCGCAAAGGTCGTGGAAGCGGACTCTGGCGTATTCACTCGTGCGCTTGTCGTTGCGCCCGTCAGCGACTGGCGGTTCTACGATAGCATGTATACCGAGCGGTACATGAAGACGCCGGAGACAAATGCGGCGGGCTACAATGAGACGGCTGTGCGCAATGTCGAGGGCTTCAAGAACATTGCCGGAGGTGTCACGGTCATGCACGGTATTGGCGACGACAATGTTCACTATCAGAATACCGCCGTGTTGATCGACTTACTGGTCGGCGCGGGTGTGAGTCCGGGGAAGATGGACTGGAGATCGTTCACAGATAGTGACCACAGCATCCTGTATAATAACGCCAGGACGTATCTCTACAAGTGGTTGACCGAGCTGCTGTACCGGGAGAAGATCAGGACGACAGAAGCATTGGGGCATCAATGGAACAAAAAAAGAGGAGTGAGCAGTGAGAGGTCCTAATTGCCAGAGTGTAGCCAATGAAAACTTACGCAAGACGACTCGGTTCTTAGATATCTCGCAATTCGTGAGGAAATAATGTGAATGTATTGAAGTCTACGATGTTTCTGATCGCGGGACAGGGTATGATGCCATGAAGCAACCTCGCTCTGAGCTACAGTGACAGCTCAACCCGATTTCGTATAACTTCGAACTCTTGTTCGCCGTGTTGAAGACTCTGGTTGTGGAATTTCTCTTCGTGCTGTCGGGATATTGGTGGGACTTGAGCCATGAAAGACAAGTGCGGAAAATGGAACTGTCTGTCCAAGATCGTGGCTGCACTATTGAATATGAAAGTAGCTCTACCTGGTTGCTGGGAGAGGGTACCTGCAGTGAGAAACTTTGTTCAACATGGACAGTACTGGTGATCCAAGGCAACCTATAGCTAGTGTGCATAAAAGACGACAGGATGTCCTGGTTCCAAAACCAGTGCCTCGTCCCGGATCCACTGAGGCAAGTTCAACGCGTCGGTGCAGGCCTGGCAGTAAGTGGAAGGAGGCAAAGACCCCTTGATCAGTTCGACCGAGAACTCAGTCAGGTTGACAGTGCAGGTGTCGGTGGAACCCGCGAAGACAAATTCAAGGCAGCCCTGGCGGCGGCAACTCCACTTGCTCTTCATCAGCCGTTTTGTGTGCCAGTGACTCGACATGATGCTGTACGTGGCGCTCTCGGGCTGTCGCAGGCGGACTGCTAGGTCGATCGACATGCTGGCCTCAGCAATGTCGGCCATGAAGCCGGGAATGTCCTTCTGGCGGGCTAGCTCCATGACTTGGTCGACGGTGATGAAGCGAGGACTGGCGATGTTGAGGAATCTGAACATCACATCCTTGATCTCAGGAAGGTGGCGGGCGCCGCAAGGGTGGTTATACAGGTAGGCTGTGGAGGCCGGCGGTGAAGCGAGTACGGACGACGTCGGGGAAATGCGCCCACGACCACTCGAATGTTTGTTGTTCGGCGTGCCCTATGATCGTGAGCCTGAAGCGGAGCACCCTCACGCCAGCCAGCTTGGTGATCATGTTGTTGCAGTTGTCTTTGACCTTGTCCGCGACTGACTGGATGAGGCCGGGAACCTGGAAATAGTCGGCGATAATGCCGACTTCGATAAGCTGAAAGCACACATTCGTTAGCTTTTATTTCCTTCCAGCGCTGATATCCACAGAGCACCGTTGCGCCTCAATTACGATTAAGAGATGGCGATGACAAGAATTACCTTGGTCAAACATTTGTCGATCTCTGGGTTGACAACGTTATCGAAGGTAACCTTTTTAACCAAAGGACCGTTAGCATCGGACCCAAGCGGAAAGAGGGTTGTTGTCTATCCAGTTCATGAAGAACAAAGGTGCGCAAACTTATGACCAGTGCAGATGTAATGGATCATCTTTGCAAATATCCATGACTCGCACTCCGGGAATGTTTCGATGCACACGACGTGCTGATCGTCTTCCTAAATGCAAGCAAAACTGTTTATCAGCTCCATAATCTCAGACTTGGGTAGATGCCAAAGCAATGAGGGACCAACGTACCAACCAGTAAGCTTCGAACATGCTACAAAAGGATCCAGAGCGATCAATGAGGCAGCGTCTGTCCATGCTCCAGATCGTGCGGTCACCCTGATAGGTGATCATAAAGTCATAGAACTCATGTGGGTCCGATGCTTCTGGAGTTGCGAATGCACTGTAGTCGTCACATGTCAAGCTCATTAGCAAATTCCTTGAAGTTGCGTGGCATTTGCGCATGTGTGGGAAAACTTACCCGCCCCGTAAATAGGGGTGTTGCGGAATCCAAGGAGTCGCCATGGCCGTTTTTCGTTTGTTACATGATGGCGAGAAACGGCAATAACGCAAATGCAAATGTAAACGCAAAAAAAAAAAAAAAAACGGATACTTAAGGTAGATAGAATTTGTGGGGAAGGCCTCAAGGGCCCACCGCCTGAATTGGATCTGCTGCAGTGAGGGCATCTATTCTCGAGACATCAATGTGAAGGTATTGTGCCCAGGTGTAGTCCGACATAGCTGATGCTGTCGCTTCCTCTGAAGCCTGGTGTGGCAGAGGGAGGGGCTGCCGGAATTTTATTTGGGAAGTCATATCTTGGTATCCTTTGCGATTAATGCTCCTACCAAAGTACTGTCTAGATCCTTTGGATAAGCTGAACCAAATGTATGGCGATAATACCAAGTAGTCCTGCTAGTCTCTGTATGCATTAAAGTGGCCAAGATAATAAAACGATTCTGACCTCAGAATGCACCACATTTTCATCGATACCATCACGTAGAGAGTGGTGTCCAGTGATGTACCTAGATATAATCCAAGCATAAATGTGTGATACGTACCTTGATTCTTCACATGTCTGAAGCTGTGATACTCCATGCTCTAAAAGCTTTCATGAAAATTGTATCTCAGTAGGAGCATGGTAAGCCGGAAAGGAATTAATTGCCTCTGGACAGTGTCAGATTGTTTGGGAACAACTAAGAACTCAGGAAATGTTGCCACTGGCTACTACTGAAACCTTCAAGACTGACGAAGCTAGGTGTCCTATGAGGAACTAAATGTCCATGATCTTTAATAAGTCAAAATCTTGAAAGACAGGGCCCATCAAGATGAATACTCACTATCTATGCCTGAGCTGGACCTCAGTAGATTGTGTATAGCATGTACGATTTAATTGTCCTTTGTCCCGTGTAGGAAATACATCAGAAGAGCTGTGGTATGCCACTTGAAACAGTTGTTTGAAACCCACTTGCACGAGCCGAACGAACGAATACGTTCAGCTACATAGGTATAAGAAAAAAAAGAGCTATGCCCCATCATTTCTGTCATTCATCGCGAGAACGAACATTTTGCCACTTTAAAAGCCAGTACATCGTAAGTCTCAGCTGGCCTTCAAGGCTGTGTGTTCGATGCCTGATGTTTCTCGAGGCAGACACGAACCCCTCCACCGACGGCGGCCCCGATCGTAGCGACGCAGATGGTACCATGCGGAGGCAGGGAAGATGTTTCAACGACAGGTATTGAAATTAAATGCCAAGACCTGCCAAGTATGTGTCAAAAGCCTCGGCATCTGAAACTTTCGCGGTCTACAACGTTGCACAGTCCCTGAAGAGAGATCGTCCAGAGCCGCGCAAAACAGGACTGCTCTTGACCCAAAAATGTCGTACAAATGCGATCTGTTTCATTGGCAGTGCAGAAGTGGGACTTCATCACGGACAATCTATTTTTGGTAGACTTGGCAGTTCGCGAAGAACCTTGTTCAAATACTAAATTATGCTTAATCCACTTGTGGGGACAACTTACATGCCTATTCAAGTACAGCCTCCTCAGCAACTCGGGCTAGCACCGAAAAGGGGTCTGACACGGGACCTGCAGTTCCTCGTATTCAAGAGCGTATATATCGATGATGTCTTGTTGAACAATAAGCTCGCTGCCACTGGTCCATCTACAACCAGCTGATATTCATAATTCGCCTGTGGCGCTATTCTTTCCGCTCGCTTACTGCATTCGCTTGTCACTCGTTTTTAGCTCTCACAATGCGCTCTTCTCTCGTTCATCTCGGCCTTGTAGCTGCAGCCCAAGCAGTCTACGTTTGGCCTTCGCAACACGACGATATCGACGATTTATTGTATCTGCAATTCGGGTACAACCGCCACGGAAGTCTCTCAGACCGTATGTTCCTCCATTTCCTTTCCGTTAGCCTGTGCTCGCCTTGCTGACTTAAATTCTGGCAGAAATTCAAAGTTGTTCGTTTGGAGCGAACGAACCCGGAATCCAGAAAACAGCCGAGTGGGTCCGCACCGCATTCCACGACGCCGCTACTCACGATGCAGCGGCCGGCACGGGCGGACTGGATGCGTCCATCCAATACGAACTGGAACGTGCCGAGAATTTGGGCGGCGCTCTGAACAGCACGCTGTCTGACATCTCGAGCGACGTATCCGTCCGCAACTCCGCGGCGGATCTGCTTGCGCTGAGTCTCGTCATGTCGGTGGCGCGATGTGGAAATTTGAGAGTCCCTCTTCGACTTGGCCGCGTTGATGCTGTCGAAGCTGGTATTATGGGTGTTCCGGAAGCGCACACAGATATTGAAACCACAAAGAAAAGATTTGAGACTGCTTCATTCAGCCATGGTAAGCCTTACGCCCTATCGTTCAACGAACTATGAACACAAGACTGACCAGCTGTAGAGGACATGATCACCTTGGTAGCCTGCGGCCACACCATCGGCAGCGTCCACAGCGTCGACCACCCAGAAATCGTGTCTGGCCCTGTTGAGGCATCGAACATTGCACAATTCGACACCACCGCCGGCACGTTTGATAACAAGCCAGTCACTGAATACCTCAGCAACTCCACACGGAACCCCTTGGTCATCAACACCAACGATACTCTGAACTCCGACAAGCGAATATTCTCTTCAGATGGACATGTTACCATGAATAAGCTGAAGGATGCTGCCGTCTTCAAGTCGCAATGCGAGGACGTGTTTGAGCGCATGCTCGATTTGGTGCCGGCCAACGTGACTCTCACCGAGCCCATGGAGGTGGTGGACGTGAAGCCTCAAATTGACAAGCTGGAACTCGACGTCAATGGCACAATCATCTTCGAGGGCAAGCTCCGCATCCGGACGACCGCCGTCACCGGGCGAGACCCGAACGCCATGACAGTCACTCTCAGCTACCTCGACCGCGCAGGTGCTAGGGTCACTCAGGAAATCGCCACCACACCTGCCCGTTACCAGGGTGGAATAAGCTTTGGCTACTTGGGCGAGACCTTCCAGTGGTGGGAGTGGGCTACCGTTCTGCCTACCACGGGCATTAGCGCCTTTGACATCAAGGTCGCCACGGGCAATACCACCACTACCTACGACAACGCCGGCACTGGAGGATATCCCGTCAACTCGGATGTCTTCTTCCAAGAAAGAAATTCCTGTCTGCAATCTGCTCAAGTGAATGACGTCTATGAGGGCAACGTCACACTCGTTGCAGCTGTCCACAAGGACCAAGCCGGCGACAGCGTCAAAGTCAACCTGTCTCATCGCCGGGTGCAGCCTCGAAACTTCATTCCCAAAATCGAGGTTGTTTCATACCCGCTTGAGCAGGTCTCATCGAGCGGCGATTACAACTACTATACTACCACAATTCCGCTGGACATTCCAAGCTGGATGACAAAATTCGACATCGAAGCAGGCAACTCGACGCTAGAGTATCAGTCAACAAATCTGTTGATGAATGGACAGGTCTGCAATGCGATATAATAGGGAAACACAAGATACTAATAGATAGTATACAACACAAAAATAGAACGCCGAACTACCGAATTGGAAATATGCCAAGCAAGCGAGATACCTATTGGGTAGTCTCCCAAATATTGCTGTGGAAACGTGCCCTGCCCCGAACAATAGCTCTGGCGGATCGTCCAGAAAATCCTCAAGAACACAGTTCTGCGTTCTTCCAAAATTCGCTACAATGCGGCTGTAGATACCTTGTGGCTCCGATCCACGATCCACGGTCCAAATACTCGCGCCGAAGCAAAAGATCACCCAAGAAATTGGCCATGTATGGCCGGCGTCCCGGTCGCAGTTTGTGATCGTCGAAAGTTCGGCCCTATTTCGTCCAGATTTTCATCCAATCTCTGTCCAAAGTCATAGAAAATCCCCACGGAATTTCAGCAGCAAATTCTTCAAGGCTTTCTATAGGATGATAGAATGAGGAAGACAAGGGGAAAAAACAGGGGAAGACGCAGGCAGCAACGAATTCATAGACGAAAGGCAGGACAGGCTCCGTGATCTCGGCGGAGACATCATGATTCCCCTGATTGCCTTTGGCTAAAGACTCATCTACACAGTCGAGACCACGAGGTGCTACATGTTCTCGGACAATGTGTACAACTGGGGCGGGACGGCGAACGGCTTTGTCGTATTGGCTTACTCCCAAGTCTGCCAGCAGCACTTTGTCCCCCACTCTCACGTTGCAAGCAGACGTACATGAGAGTCCTCCAATAGCATAATTGGGTGTGAAGCCATTATCGAGAGCCTTCGCACAAAGCACTAGACGGCTGGACAGTCGTTCTGGTATCCCTGGGAGTGTAGGTGCGAGGCACTTGGCATAATGTAACAACCAAGCCGTGACGCAGCGGTGTATCAAATCCAGGCTAAGCTCGCTCGAGCAGTACTCGAATCCGGGAGCGATATCGTAGTCTAACTCATCCGATGTAGCTGACATTAGTTTGTCTCCCCATGTGTAAGGTCTTTGGTTGAGCGCGTAATGAATTTGTCGC
Source organism: Plenodomus libanotidis (assembly GCA_022609195.1). Classification (NCBI taxonomy): domain Eukaryota; kingdom Fungi; phylum Ascomycota; class Dothideomycetes; order Pleosporales; family Leptosphaeriaceae; genus Plenodomus; species Plenodomus libanotidis. Next base: position 28,842 of record JAGKQA010000166.1, on the reverse strand, counting down.
AGCAGATTATTCCAAAGCATCCTCCGAAGCTCCCCTCTGCAGGTTTCGTCCCTGTAAAATGATCGAAGCTGTGCAATGGCCCAAGGCCATAGATCAACGAGGGTTAAGACCATGCGCTCTACAAGGTCAGCTTCCTGAGGGAATACGTCGCTCGTCCATATGACTTGCAATGGTGTCGTGCTGGCCATCGGTGTCTTGTGCGCAAACAATAGGCTCAAGCACTGCCCTCCTGGTAGTACCAGGCAAGGCTTGTATTCCAAGTGCCAAATATTTCCTCTCAGCAAATGTATATCCGGCTCAACATGGCAAGGTTCTGCGGTGTAACGCAAATTCGGGGACAGATGAGCCCCCGTTCTTTGCACCCTCCAATCCGGCACCCACGACGGCACTGAGTCTTCACGAGTGGTTTCTTGCTATCTGCAACCTTGCTCAATTTTGGTGCGTGGTTCTTTGTATAAGCCGTTAAACTTGGCTTGATCAGTGCATGAGCGGCTCATTGTATGAGCCGCTCACCCAATCTGTGGCTCATTGACCGCTTACTCGGCCGCTGGGTGAGTGACTGAGAAGAAGGAAGGAACCCTGAAAGTGAAGGCACAGTCACTCTAGTATATAGGGAGAGTGCAGGTGGGAAGCTAAGGTCGTGAAGTCGCGACACCGTTGTAATAGACTCGCCGAGCAAAAACCTATACCAATTCAAAGCCAAGGGCTCTACGAGATTCACAGACGATCGTACAAGGAAAGTGGCTGGAAATATTGCTTTTGCAATCGCTTTTTCTTTGTGCGACGATGAAATTCCTTGTCTTAGCGTGACGTTCTGATTTCATACATCAGGCGTACGGCTCGGGAGCTGGAATGCTCACAGGCAATAAGCTATCAATGACCGGTTTAAGTTCGTGCAAAATCGCATTTGTGAACGCCTTTGCGTCCGCCTTTGGATTGTTGCTGATCCAGGGCCTTGGGTTTAGCAGCATCAACACCACGCGAAGAAATTTTGCCGCTGTCGACGGTGCAGATTGTGGCCCAGTTTGGATGAGGATATCTGGCGAGCTAGATGAAGAGCCCCAGGCTGCACCTGGCGTCCTTGGCGATGATTTCCCCAGTAGGAGCTTGAAGTATATGAGCGCTCTGTTAGGTGAACGGTATGCGGATCGCTCAGTACGGAGAGCCACTCAAGCACTCAACAGTAGCTCATGCAAACCCGTATTTGACGGCAAGGCGATTTGGTGCGCGGGGATGAGATAATAATGTTGTGAAGCTGAAGTATTTGAATTGCTGCGTGACACTGCTGTCGTGAAATATCTACCTCGAGGGCATCCAAAGAGCGATCGTGACGCTGGTCGTCGAAGCCAGTCCGACTGACCAGCCCGAATTACAAAGACATAAAACGCGGAACTCCTCTAGAACAAAGCCCATTTTCCTCACTCTTGTACCCCGAAACGCCTTTCATGCTATGCCGCCGACCGCGTTTCAGGACAGCCTCAACCACGCGGCGCGGCCACCTGCGTACTTGCAGCGCGCATCTCTTGCCTATCGTCGACACGCGTCACTCGTAGGACATCTCGTCGCACCAGGCACGGCTAGCGGTGGTGCTGCCCATTGCTCCAATTGGCTGGAACATCAGGGTCTTGGCGCACGGACCTCGGCGCTCAGTGATCGACGGGCAGACTCTGCACCCAAGAAGCCGCAAGGGCACTGACAGATTGTCATACCACCAAAGCATAGTTGTTGCTCTCCACCTCTTGAACCTCGGTACATATGGTTTGTGCTCTTCCACACGTAGAGACACACACAATGCTCTATCGCCCGGTGCCATCGAAGCTGTTCCTCTGTGTCCTCCAATTCGGCGAGGGCTCCACGACGTCTCTGCTTCCCGACGAGCCAAATCCAGGCATTGAGCTGAAGCGGTTCAGCTTCTTGCGCTGCTTGGTAGCCATAGCCTCAGATGCTGCTGCTGGTGGCGGGCTGCTGGTGCCGAAGGCCGAGTCGTCGAATGTGCTGGGGGAGTGATTGCCGCTGTTGGCGGAATTATAGGAAGAGCCGGTTGTGGTTGGCGTTTGGTAGACGTACTCGCCGTCGACATACATGGCATTCGAGACAAAGGTGGAACGTCTCTCGCGGTGGCGGGTGTAACGACGCTCGAGACGCCAGATCTCGATGCGGGATTGGATGCGGTCGAAGACGCCCATTGTGACTGTTGGTGGATGTGTAGCGTCAGAAGGACTGTCTGCGTGACCTCGAAGTCGACAGGGCGGTGTTGTGTAACCTCGCCTCTTGTTGCTGGAGATCAGTCGCGGACTCGATGTGCGGGATTATTGTTTGCTTCCGAGATTCTCTTTCCGTGTTGTTGCAGGTGAAAACGGCAAGTGGATTCGATCAGCAGTAAGCGAGCTCCGTGTAACTCTTCAAATATAGCAGTGTACAACGGGAGAAACTGAAGGAGAGGCGTGGTCAAGGGAGAGAGATCTTGACGATGGTTGGGAGGGAGGTTGGTTGAGGGAGAGAAACAGTCGTAAAAAGATGTCGGACTGGGCTGCCGGGGAAGATAAGGAAGGGCGGGAAGGATGTTCTCGACTCTCGCTTGCCGGGAACAAGGTGCTCACTGCTCACTGCGTGTGCAGCAGTAGGGGCCCAATGCAGACGAGATCTCCGCGTGGTTTACGAGCAAGCGGAGAGCGGAGAGCGGCAGCCCTCAATGTTGGCAAGAGGCAGGCGAGCATGGCTCTTTCCTGCCATTTTGTGGGGAAATTCTCTACCGTTCTGGCCGTGCCCAATTTCATCCCTGCATATCCCTGCTCCCAATCCTTGTCCCGCAGCTGCTTTACCCCTGCACCCGCAGGCATTCTAAGATAAATCTGGCACCCGGCGTCGTTAGTGTCATGCAACCCCTGCTATCGGGTCATTCAACCCACTTCGCGCATGCAGCCCCTCAATTGTCGGGAAAGGGCCAACCAGCCCACTTCAGGTGGTGCTGAAGAAGGAAGGACGAGAGGAGGACATCAAAGTGCTCCCCAAAGAACGCAACATGTCAGGCATGCTCACCTGTTGCCGAATGGTAGCAATGCTAAAAGTAACTTTTACAACCACGTGGCTAACAGAGCCGCAAAGTCACCTAACCCAACCTCGGACACATGGCGTTACGGCTCAAACACCCGCGCCAGCTCGTATTTCACAAGCCCAACCTGTCTTCAATCACCACCAACCGGTTTACGTCCAGTGTGGGTACCGGTACGGTGGGTGCGAACAAGGCCATGGTCAGACACCCGGAAGCGCTACTTGACAAGCCCAAAAGCCGCAAGACTACTGACTGTTCCTCAGTGTTTCGAGAGGCGGCCTAAGCCATCTCGGCTGCTCGATATTGAATCGCTCGGCTCCTTGTTATTGAATCGCTCGATAAATGCGCGATTGAAGTCATCGGGCCTTGCCAATGCCTCGAGTCATCCCATTGCATCTCGTCCCTTGAGGCACAGAATCTTGGAATCTGTTTGTCTGATGATCGGATATCTGAATCAGACCCACTCACCCCAATAGGCCCGAGTGCCAACGTCTGAAGTCGGGACGTTTTCATGCACAGGGAAGATGGCAACAGCCGTGCAACTCGGGCCGCACAAGATCGTTTCACCGGGTCCAAGCCGCCCAGACTTTTCGCTTTCGGTGGCGTCCAGGACTAGTCTCGACTCAAGGGTATCACCTTGACTGGCTCTAGAGCTTGAAACTTTGTTTCGACACATTGGCAGAGTCCATACACACCCAAGCCGTGGAAGCCATCAGTGCTATACTGCAGGGTTGAGGTACGTATGCACTAACGTAATGGGTTTATATCTGGAACTTTCCCCCGCCAAATCTGGGAATATTGTCAGTCTAGAAGTACCGTGCCGGGGTGGTGTAGCACTTATGGCTTCCACCGTTCGACACCCAAAACTGACTCCAAATTGCTAGCTCCTGGTTACTGAACAGAAAGAAAGCCAGGCAGCAAGCTTGTATAGTAGTGCCGCAAATTCTTGGTTGCTCGATCGGAGTAAAACCTAGCGGCAATACTACAAGTACAATACGAGCATCTCTTCAGCCGCAGAAATCCCATACGATGCCATACAATGCTGGCCCGATACGTGAAAGAGTACTCGGAAGGCTCTTGCCTCCCCAGCCCGTCAGATTCCCGTCAAGCGTTGCACAACACGGCTTGCAGACAAGACGATGGCGGCGGTGATGTTGGCAGTAAACTTGGCCTCGACTTCTTAGATAGCGTAGAAGAAGCAGTACCGTCTCTAGCACTGTCGCTATTCTTGACATCCTCGGCTGGACGACTCACACTGTGCGAGTGTGGCAGTGGCCGCCCTTTCATCTGGGGCAAAACTTATATTCGGATCCACTCACTTCCATTCGGCACTGCCCATGCAGAGCACATCCAGGCCATCATCAGATCCGCTGAGACCAAGCCCTGAATTGAAGACTTGGAGCGGCGCAATGCAAACGAAGAGGTCAAGAGCCCAGGCAAGGGTTTCGAGAGGTGAGGTATATAACTGTACCTGCCTTACTTGCTCCTTCTCGCACCCAATTCTATTCAGCAATTCCTTTCTATCACGAGCACTGTAGGATCTCGTAACCCTGACGCCACTACCCAATCTCGAGCTTGGATCCTTTGTAGCCGTGCGGCGTTCCCAAGACTTGAAGTCAATGGACTCGACGCCAATTTCCCCTTCAGCGGGCGCCGCCGCCGCCTCCTCCCCAGTTCCCTCGTCGCCCCTAACGTCTTCAGCGCTGCCTCCCCTCACCACGCGGACGGCGACGCGGATGATGAAACCTGACCAGACAAAGATCACCACCTCGAGCGCGAGTAGGAAGACCACGAAGCCCGTCCTGATGCCGTCGGTAAAGCACACCATGCCCTCGGGATTCTGGAACGGCTCAAGTAGATAGGACCAGTCGTTTGCCGGAGCCGGCATGGGGACTTCAAGATGACTGGCGGGGCCCCTGTAGCAGGCGGGTGTGCCTATGATCTCAGTCAAGTCGGAGTAGAGGCTCCAGCAGGTCATGAGGTAGAAGACGTGGCGCGTCCAGAGTCACGTGAAGAGGAAAACGCCGAAGATGACATCGCAGATGGTCGTGAAGCCGACGTATTTGAGACACTTGGCCAGCTGTGAGTCTGGATGTTAGATATGCGAGCCTTCGGCACAACCAATAGCAGGACTTGCTGGAAAAATCAACTCCACAACGTCCATCAGCACCAGAATCAAATGGCCGACTCGAGTCTGGTGGTAGGCGTAAGATGCGGCGATGCGGGAGATGGTGATAGAATAGTGCACTGTCATTTCCCAATGGTCCTTCCTACGCGCCTCGATGTTCACGACAATGACTTGCTGGATCCAGTAAGACCATTGCGCCAGTATGTAAACCTTGGTGAGCCCATCTAGCTCCCTTTGCGGCCAGTCAGTACATAGCTCGCGCAGGTTCAGGTAGTATGGCGACTTGTAATAGAGATACTGGACAAAGATTAGTCGTGGTGGTTAATGATGAATCGGTCGGAGCAGGCGGCTGATACCATTCCTAAGTGTCAGCATACGCTGTAGTATATCAGCATACAGCCTTGTTTAGAGAATCGAGTAACATCTTTCTTCTTGGGTACAGGCAAATATTTGGCCAAGGGGGTGAGCAGGTGTTTTATCAGGGCGGTGCGGATGCCGATGCAAAGCACAACGCAAGCGGCAATAAAGTAGAGATCGCCGTGGCCGGCGCCATATTTGCCTGTGCGAGGGTTATGATAGGACAAGTTGAAGAGTTTGGATGTGTGTGGCCGGGCGATTGACATGTAGAAGTGAGCGAGTAGTAGGGGCCCAAGGATGTTGAACGCAAGGGCTGTGGTTAAGCCGTGCTGTTAGTACCATAAGTACCATGCAGATGACAGAGCTTAGACCATCATGAGCTCCAGGCAGCTCGTTGGGAGTGGACCTGAATCAATGCTAATGTACCAGTCTGTTGGTCAAACAGCCACTGACTGAGCTTGTTCAGCGAGCCACTGGCATTCTTGTGTGCCTTCTTGACTTTGACCATGACTGCGTGGGCTTTGCGACTCGATGGACGTGACTAGTGGACGCGGTTGAAGCTCAAAGCAAGTATTACGGGCGGCAGTGGAAAAGAGGACGGGACGGAATTTTGAAACTTTCCTTGTGTATGTAGATCCGGAGTGAGACAACGCGTCGTGTTGTGTCATGCTGCTTGCGAGACTGGCGAAAAGAGGTCTATTTCCAACAAGACGATTTGTCTGCTGCAAGGGCGGTGAGTGGCTCCAGCTGCAACGGCACTCTGAATTTTACAGGGGTTGGAGTATTGCGCCACATTATTCAAAACAGGCCACGTCTTGGAGATCCGTGGAGTCGGAAGCAGTGGTATTGTAAGTTGTACTGAGTGGTACAAATGAGCCTAACTCAGCCTACTTGTCAGACTCACTTGTGGCAAGGCTGATGGACCAACACGGCTGAAGATGCCATTGACCAGCCTCGTACATATTTCATTGAGCCTGAACACAAAATAATGCTGACTCTTTTGTCGTTTCCTAGCTGCACCTCTTGGTACGAAGTCCTTATTAGCAGACCATTTCCTCATCTATGGTTGAATACTGATTAGGCTAGATATGTTTTCCGTTCGCATTCCGAGTCAGCTCTGTCTGATTCGCCAAATCACGCGATTCCCGCGTGGCAAGTCCCTTCACGACCTTTTCGAGGCCCATCATTCGGAGCAATATGACGACATAAGCCACCGTGGCCTCCGTATGATGTGCGGATATGGTGCCATAAGCTCAAGTATTTGGCGGGCATAGAAGCCACCGTGGTGTGCCTCCGATACGCCAATATTGGAAGAGCAAATAGCGTTCTGCGCACATTCATCCATGCTGGCGAGCAGTATGAAGAAGGCCATCCAGAACGATGATATCGTATGCGCCAGCGCAGCTTTTGTACTATGGCAATGTAGGAAAAGAGGCAGGGGAAATTGAGCCTTCTTAGTGCAGCCCAGCTAACTCATGACTAGTATCTGTGTCTACCAAGTAGCTACTCAGAATTGTCCGGATATGTATACAAGCATGATCGGCCAATATGCGTCCTATATCTCTTCGAAGCGGCGAGAGGCCCCTACTACAGCCTCCAGGGTTTTCTAACACAACGAGAGCCGGACATGGACATGGCCTCTCCTTATCACCCCCAGCTTCCTCGCTGCATACGCCATCAAACCCACCTACTCCAGCGCAGTCCACTCCTTCCTCTTCCTCTCCTACAAGCGGGCAAACGACGACGCCAGAATCATCCCGAGTCCCCTACTCCGCCGCACGCCCGCGCAATACGGCAAAGGGCCCTGGGACATGGTGTTCGTGTGCTTCTACAGCATGTTCCTCACATTCACGCGCGAGTTCTGCATGCGCGAGCTACTGCGACCCCTCGGCCGCTGGAGCGGCATTGCGGCGCGGGCGAAGCAGCAGCGCTTCACCGAGCAGATGTACACGGCGCTCTACATCGCGGTCTCGGGGCCGTGGGGCTTGTACGTGTTGCGGCACACACCGGTCTGGTATTTCAACACGACCGGCACGTACCACGGCTTTCCCCACACGCTGCACGAGGCCGCTTCAAGGCGTATTACCTGTTCCAGGCGGCGTTCTGGCTGCAGCAGGTCGTCGTGATGGTGCTGGGCCTGGAGAAGCGGCGCAAGGGATTCAAGGAGCTCGTCGCGCACCACATCGTCACCGTGGCGCTCATTGCGCTGAGCTACCGCTTCCACTTCACGTAAGTCGGCATCGTCGTGTACATCACGCACGACATCAGCGACTTCTTCCTGGCCGTGTCCAAGTCGCTGAACTACGTGAGAGTCAAGGCGCAGGGCCCGACGTTTGTCCTGTGCATCGCCATGTGGGTGTACCTGCGGCATTATCGCAACCTGCGCATCCTGGGTTCGATGCTCCCTGGCGCCGAGTTCAGCACTGTGGGGCCGTATGAGTTCGACTGGGCAGCGCTGCAGTATAAAGGCCCGTTGGCAAATTGCATCGCGTTTGCGCTGTTGACGGCGCTGTAGTCGTTGAATTTCTTCTGGCTATACTGCTTGCGTCGTAGTGCGTACCGCTTTGCTTTCCTCGGTATTGCCAAGGAAGACAGATCTGAGGCAGAGGAATAGAAGGAGGAAGAACAGGAATTTAATGAGGCTCTGGTCAGGCAGGGGGACAGGGAGCACGTGAAGGAGACCTTGGCAAGCAAGGTAGGAGAAACATTTTCCCTTGTCAACGGCCAGGCATTCTCCAAGACTCGTACAGAGGCAGAGCAGGAGGGCCTGAGGTTCCAGTCCTATACTCCTGGCTATCCCTCCACAGCGCGCGCACAAGGTTCGAGTTGAGTTGAAGCAAGAGACAACTTGTTTGAAGTTGAATTCGGAAAGAAGATGGTATTGAAATGCGGCTAAAAGGTTGAGGATTGTGCCGATGATATTATGTCACCAAGTTGTCCTTATAAATGATCCCCGGACGTCTTGCGTGATGCCCATGTCGGCTCAGATATCTAGCTTGGGAGTTGCCATTCACACCTTCGACCGCCCGTCGGCCTCTTGGTTCGGCGGCTATGGCCTGCCTGCGCCGGTGTTATTGGAGGATGGTCGCCAGTTATGTCTCCAGGACTCAAGAATCCCTAATTTCTGCTGCAGACGTCACTGTCTTCTCTGGCTGGTCCTACTTTGTAGCCACATCCGGGTTTGCGAGCTGTTCCTCGTTGGTCGATCCTTGCTCTGAAGCTATGGGACTTTCTCCGGGCTCGTTCTTGAGAGGTGTCTCGATTATGCCCGGTGAAGTTGACTGCCTCTTTGTCTGCCTTCCTCTGAAGCTGTGGAATTTTTCTCAGCCTCGTCCGTGGTGAGATCCTTAGTCACGTCGGAAGAAGGTTGCTGCTCCTTCATCAGTATGTCGTCGGAAGCTGTTGCGCTAGCCTTCCTCTGGTGATTACCAGATGTCTCGACCTCGTCCGTCAGGGGCCTGTCGCCCTCAGCCCGTTCAAAAGCAGGCGATTCAACAGTCCCGGCAACAACATCGACTGATGCCTCGGCAGTGAGTGCCTCATGTTTAAGGGTGGATTCCTCACTGATGGGCCTAACCTCAGCTGTGTTGCTCTCAGTTGCACTGCCGCCGGCTTCGGCCATAGGGGCAGACTCGCCCGCTTCCTTGCGGCGAGCCGTCTCCTCCTCGAGCCAGCGGGCCTTTTCATCGTATACGGCTTGGAAGTTTGCACCCTCCTTCTCTAGATTATGTAGCAGCCATTTGGCTCTTGCCATGGATGTCCGTCGACTCTTGGGTGTCCGCGTGTCCTTAGCTTTGTTAGGTTCCTTCGAGGGCGTCAACTGTTGTCGCGCCCAGTCAGCTATCTCAGGCAGTGACCGCTGTGCGACTGTGAGATTGCCATGCAGCCATTGTAGGCGGGCATAGCTCCACTCATCGAAGGACAAGGCAGCAGGTTGTGGAGTTCCCGGCGTCAAGGAGTAATGTCTGATCTTTCCTGACTTCTCGCCTCGGTGAGAACGATAGCGAATTGACGGCTGTTGCCGCGGAACCGCGTCCTCACCTTGCATAGTCGTGGGCTTTTCTTCATCAGAGCGGGCGTCTTCGCGTTCATGGTCGGTTGTATAGGGCCGTGCTGTTGCAGCTGTAAGCCATCGCGGCGTTGAGAAGAAGATGGCGCGTCCGGAATGCGGGAGCGCTTGCGAATGGACCCGAGCGCGGCGGGCTATGCCGCGGGCGAGGACTTGGCGAAGAAGCATTGCGCAGTTGGAAAGTGAAGGACATTCGCCTTGATGCAGAGGGTTTGTAAGTCTAGTGCACTTTTGATGTCAACGAGTATTTGAGCTGACTAAGGCAAGCATCTATGCAGGGATACTCCATGAGTCATGGCTCAGGGTTCAAGGTTTATCATACGGCAAGCGACATCAACAGCCTCCATACCATATTGTGAATTTGTTGTGGATTCCCTTCCCATTTACACTTCATCAGTCACTAGACCTCTTAACTTGCAAAATTATATACCATGCATCTGTGGTTAGAGGGAGGCCAAGATCAAAGCTTTATTGATTTACAAAGGTCAGCACTTGTAGTTACATTGCCGTTTTACTTGTCTTGACTCTCTAGTGGACACATCAGAATCTGCTGGCATGTTACATAAATTTTCGCCTGGATGTCTATCTAGATTTCACCCAGTACCACGGTGAGGATCCCTAGAAGATGGAGCGACTGTATGGATATTCAGTTTGTTGAAAAGAGAGCACCACTTCATGCAGTGTAATATTTCAAGTTCAAGTAATGCCTGGTATCTGCAGCAGATAGGCAGGAACATCGAGATAAAGGAGAATCTTGTGCCAGGCACCATCAATATCAAACCCACCTCCTTAGACTCTCTAACCAAGAAAATTGCAGGCTTGCTGTTGGAGTGGACAACGAACACCGCAACCATTCTCTCACAGTAAATCGTGCATCCGCTGCAAATGATTGATTAGATCAGTCCTTTCTCTCACACACTCATGATGTTGAACCCCATCGTCTTCAACATGTCTCCAGTCTTAGCCTTATCTGCAGTGAAAACCTCCTCCTCCGTTAGTCCAGCTTTGCATAACGGCTTGTGCTCTTCCCAATCCTCGGTCTGACACTTGACGGAGCAGTACCACTTCACCTTGCATCTCGTGCACTTCTTGTACCGCGCCGCGCCGACCTCCTCCCAGCTCTCACACCTCCCGCACCGCCGGATCAGCTCAGCCACCGGGACTAACACCTCGACCATGTGCAGCTGCACGAAGCCCTGCGAGATTGTGCGGCCGGTGTGGCGCACGACATTCACATCTTCCAAACGCTTCAACACGCCCTTGTTCTCGCTGTAGTCCTTGAGCGCGAAGATGGGACTGCCAGTGGTGGCAGAGGGCGCCGGCATAGGGTCTTCGCTCGCGCGAGTCGACACCCGGCAGTACTCGCGTGGCTCGTACTCGTCCTCGGGCGCGGAAGTGCGGACGAGCACCCAGTCGCCGCTGGCACCGCCGTAATGGCCAAGGGCACACTGGATGATGCGGACCTTGCTGGGGTTGACTGGGTCGGCACCAGTGGGCTGGACCAATTCAAACACGCGGATGGGCGCCATTGTGAGACGGCTTAGCGCTGTATCTGGTCAGATTTGGATATTCGCATATCGAGAACTTCGAGCTTGATACACACCTGAGATGCGTTTGCAGGCACCTGGGAGGACAAGTCGAGAAGGCTATTTCGGTGAGTGAACAGTGAACCTCGGAAGGTTGTCGTGCGCTTTGTTGTGCAAGGCTCTGCTCTTCAGCGTACTCCGCAGGTCAGCACCAATTAGGGTCTTGGCTCGAAGTATGTCGAGTCCATTCCGTTTGCTACGGAAAGTCTAAGTGTCCAGTCTCAGGAGAGCAGGCTGATGCATTTTTGATGCCTAGGGTCTCTTGATCATGGGAGTAGGGTTAGGGTACCAGCCCTCGATGCAACGTGTCGAGCCTTTCTTACGACCTGCATCTAGACGTCTAGCACTCCGATATGACCGATGGAGGCCATGTGTGACATACAGTGCGGCCTGGGGTTACCGAACGCCCGTAGAACCCGTACATACTAAATCTGCCGCACCCACCAAAACCTCTACTATTGCCACCGCACCTCTATGCACGCACACTGCTTAGTTCGTGACAGTTTTTGGTGTTTTGCATAGCTGTAAGGTCGAATATGATTATTTATATGATGCGGTATTATCTACAGGCCTGTGGGGTTAGGGTTCAGGCTTGCCGAACACGCGTTTGACTCGACTTTTAGTCTAATTCACTCTCTATACCTACACAACTACCCACCGCCACAATGCCCTCACACAACTGGAGTGAAGCTAATACGGACAATGCCATATTAGATATATCCAATAATATGTCCTTATGCAAAGCAGCTAAGGATAACGGCATTCCTTTAACTACTTTGAGTGATAGAGTGCACTCGAAGACCCAGCCACGTCTAGCCTCCTATAATGACCAGCAACGCGTATCTCCCGCCCAGGAGACTAAAATTATCTAGTGGATGCTCCATCAAGAGAACCTAGGCTATGCTCACACCGCTTCTGCAATGAGGGCTGTAGTTCTGGCCCTCTTGAAAGCCGAGGGCGATGATAAGCCGCTGGGCTGTAAATAGGTCGCTTAGTTTAAGAAGCGTTACAGCGAAATCCGCTGCAAGAAGGGTTTAGTATAGGAATTTGCTAGATTTGATTCATTTTCCCCTAAGGCTGTCAAATTGTATTTTGACATATGGGAGGGTGAACTTGGCTGGGTCGACCCAGAGCTTACCATCAATGTGGATGAGGACGGTATTATGACTGGTTTTGGTGAGCTATCCTGAACTTGTGGTGTTTTGAACTGTTTGTCTAATAATTCATATATAGGAATGTACTCTCTAGTCCTAGGAAGCGCCGCCACAAAGAAAGTCCTTATCAAAAACACTCAAGACCGCGCTTGGGTGACCCTTATTGACGCCTGCAGCGCTACCGGCCACCTCGTGTACCCTAGCATCATTTATAAAGGGAAAACCGCGTAAGGATAATGGTTTAAACGGTAAATGGATGAGGAAACTCCTGGTTGGCAGGTTATAACTAGTGATAACGGCTGGACTTCGACCGAAATCGATATGGCCTGGCGGGAAAACGTTTTTATTCCTTAGATGGATAAGATATATAGAGAGAATCAAGCAAAAGCAGTTTTGCTTATCCTTAATAGATGTAAGAGCTATATATCTATAAGTCTCAATTCTTTAATTTAGTGGTATATTCACAAGAGGGTTGAATTATAAATTAACTTTGTGGGTTACCTAGCCGCAATTTATAGCCGTATGCTTTATCAACAATGTGTGGCTTTATTTCTTACCTGCCCACACTAGCCGTGGTCTGAAACCTTGGGATAATCGACATTTTGCTATTCGAAAAGGTAGGCAAGATGGAGTTGATGAGATACTTAATCAAAGCACGCGCCGCCCTTACGCCTAATGTCCTTAAAGGCGGCTGAAAGCATACTGGAAACTGGCCATTAAGTCGGTATAAAGCTCTCTAGCACCCGGAAATTCAGCCAGACAAAGAGGAATGTAAGGCTAATGAGCTAGACTAGTCTGAGGACTCTGGCCAGGAAAGTGAGGCTATTACGGGTGAAGTCATCAGGCAGCTGGGCCGCGGAAGAGATCACGATGATAGATCTAAGATCCGCAAGGTTACGAATAGCTATGAGGATCTTCAAGCCACCGGAAACCTTAAAGACAGAGAGATTGAAGGCCTAAGGGCATAGATCAAGGCTCTCACGAAGGGCAAGAAGCGCAGGTCAATTCCGAACCCGAATAAGCGGTTTCAAAAGATAAGCGAAGTCTTAGCAGGTGGAGGGAATCCGAATGAGGCTTCTGATCATAGTAGTTAAGATAGTGAAGAGGAGGACTCTGAGTCTGGTGGTGGGTTTGAGGGTGAGGTTGAGGCTGAGGCGCCTTTGCGCTTAACCCGCAGCAGCCGTGAGCGCCAAAACCCAATTAGATACAGATATTGAGCTGCTTACGGGCTTCAATCTGACGCACTAGACACCAAAAACTATCGTGGCTTCATTGAACTCTGTGTGATTTAGTCTATAGAGTTTCGGTGGGTGTGGCAGATTTAGTATGTACGGGATCTACGGGTGTTCGATAACCCCGGGCCGCACTGTAGTACAAGCCCGCATGGGCGCCGCTTCCAACGACACTGCCATATCTACTGGTGTATGCGCGCGGGTACGACAATAAATCCCATCAGCCTGGTGCCTCGACCAGTTCTGAACCTGGAAACACACACTTGAGGGATTCGTCGTTGGGCGCCTCCGACATCGTCATTCAGCCCATCACCTTCCTCCCAGGGCCGCCATCCACAACAACAGCTCCGGCAACCAGGCTAGTGACGAGAGCGCCATCATCTGTTGGCCATGACACTATGTCATCCACCAGCTGGTGAGCAACGAAGACTTGGATAGGACTATTCTACCCCGTTGAGCTGCTTGGTACAGAAACCCCAGGTTCTGTCTTGGCTGCTTTGGAAGAACCAGTTGTCGGACGCCCAACTTAGTGCTTTAATGAGACCACGCAACCACATACCAGCTCCAAAATCAGATCAGACTGGGATAGTGGATACATTCAACAAATACGAGAGGCACCTGATAATGAGACCGTTACTGTCGGAGATCGAGTGAGCATTGAAAGCCATCTGGGTCGAGAGAAAGACAGATTCCCTTCGTTCGACGCTCGAGGATCTGGGAAACACCCGCAAGAAGTCTAGCCACTCGTAATCTTTGCCCGTCCGACAGTGGATCGGGAGATTCTGGGCCCCTGGGCACCGACGCGGTTCTCGCATACTAAAGTTGCTAATGGCTGATGGCAGGTTCGCAGCAAGACTATTTTGTGTCATGTCGACCTGTCCCACGGACGGTCACTTGAGAGCCTTTGCCTCAGCGTGTTTTGGAAGAATCTGATGTATGCTTATCTTCCCCAGTAGACAGAAATTCCTTGCACCCAACACTGCCACTGGTCACAGTCAAATGTGTTGCACCTCCACCATCTGTGTTAGGTAAGATGGGATCCCTATCCGCCGCTCTTGGCCATTGAGCAACCTTGGAACCTGACAGTCCTTCAATCTCACAGCCCCGCTTTAGCCGCCGCAACTGTGTTGGGAGATTTCACCGCTCATTGAAATACTGCTGTGCAATTGCACAGCATCGCACGATCAGAAAAGTACTGTCGTGCTGTCCTGACTCGGCTCAGCGCTGCGTGGTTAAGGTTGGCACGGGACGGCCGGCGGGGGGAACCAGCATCACGGAGACTTGGCAACTTCATTCGATTGCATGATGCGACTAAGGCTTGAATACCAACCAGAAATAATGAAGCCAACTCTGAGCTGCTGGAAAAAGAATTATGATCCTTGCTAGACCAGCCGTTTTCGTACAGATTCCGTTTGAGAGACAGTAATTACACAAAGCTCTCACGTGTCTGCAACCCTACTTAAGTAGGACACATAATCAGGCATCTTACTGTGTACAAGAGATATCGGAGCAGGCAGAAACAGAAACAAGTAAATCCACATAGTTTTGTCCGACGGGACTATGGCTTTTGGATGCTTCTCACCATCAGATGGATTACTACACAGAAGGTCAGCCCTGTTCAACTTATAGACACAAGCATAGTGACTATTCTGAAAGCAGTCATACTGACTAAATCCTTCAGGCATAGACGGACAACAAGTGTGAATCCGTTCCAGAAAAAATATTATCATCATATTGAATCAGAAGTAAGATATACCTCGTCCATGGTAGGGAAGGTGACATTGATGATTATCATGAGCTAACAATGGCCTAAATAAATAGGACCACAGACCTGGTTCTTCAAAAGAAAGCTTTGAGCCTTTGATGACGGTGATGATGGAAGAGAGCACCACAGGCACTGCTCGTAAAGACTGCCCGTTCCAGCGCAAAGGCCTTTATATTAAGAAGCGTGTGAAGTCCAGCATAAAAAGGTCCATCAGAAAGTGTGTGGACTCTGTGAGGAAGACATTGTTGGATATTGCGGAGGATGCTGACTGTCTGACCATGATGGGTTCTAGTAGAGTTGTTCTCGCTCCAGGGCTTTGCTATTTCTGACTATTGTTGGACGAACTCTTAGTCTTTGTGCCCTGATGTGCTGCCTGTCGCTGCTAGGTGGCTGGTATCAGCTTGATGTGTTCACAGTGTTCACACCAAACCCTTGGCTGACCATGATCTCTGGGAATCAAAAGCAACGCTGTGCTGGCTGCCTTGATTTTGCTTCAATTTACGTGAGTCTCACCATTCAGGAAGCAACAGAAGCCTCCTCCCGACCCGTCAGATTTCATGAAATTTCTTGCCAACTTTGGAACGCAAGAGTGCCGCAGCCTGCGAAATGGCGACGTACCTAGAGTACGCGGCGGCCAACAAGCCGTTGCGATGCGTGCCCGCAAAATTTTCCCACATTACCCCGATTTCCCACTAAATCTTCGACTCAATGCTATTTCCGTTGAACTGAGAAAGATCACCAACCTCGGGATCGACAGGCATATGTGGAGAACTCTTAAGGCTCGTGTGAGGTTCGGCGTCAGGCCGTTGCACATCGAAACATGCGGTCCAGCACATCCTCGCTGGGGCTTACGCGGGCATAAGACCTATTGAAATTCTCCTCTACAATTGTATGAACAGCTGCTAGTGAGTTTCTTACGCGGACTGTGATTGGCGAGGTGCTAAAGGGCGTTGAGGATAACGCAACCGAGATTGGGCACTGAAATTACCTTGTTGAGTTTCATGACTCACAACATCTTCATCCTGATCTTTACAGACTTCGAGACCTGAGAATAGCTGCTTAATTTACTGTAAAGATCAGGATGAAGATGTTGTGAGCCATGAAACTCGACAAGGTAATTCCAGTGCCCAAAGTCAGGCTGTGGACATGGTGAGAAAACCTCTCCCGAGCTCAGAAGGAGATGAACGACGAGAAAAGCATGGCCACGGCCCAGCTCGGCTTGACCAGAGGATGCATGAAGCTGCTGAAATCTCACGAGAGCTGTTTTTAGAGTGTATATGGACGGCGTGACTATCCGTTGCGCGTCTGGAAAGCATACTCAATAAGGCTCAGCTGGTCATGCCCAGGTGGCGGCTAATCTGACCGGAATCAGCCCTGGATTTCAACCAACGATTGTGCACTACAGTCAAGGAGCAAACTATTTGAGCAGCAGTCTAGCTAATTGCTTCACTATTGAGATGCAACCGGTTTCCATTTCTCTCATATAACTGCTGGCTTATGTGTTCTTTGTGTTTCTAGCTGCATTGCCCCTGAACCTGCGAAATTTGCGCGGTTTCATCGTCGTGATAATTGACCAGAGCCCGGAATCTCGGATTTGCAGGATTGCAGCTTCTCAAAAGGCTAAAAGATGCTATCTAGTTGACATCCTTGACCCTTGACTTAAGAGGGGCACAGAAAACGCACTACCCATATTAGCGCATCTAGCTCTAAGTTGACGAACCCATCAGTGGCGCACCCACAAATAATCACCAATTTTCTTACCACTTTATTTCTGTAGAAAATGTGGATAAAGGCGGTAAATTAAGAGGTTCTAGCTACAGGCCCCTCAAGAGGGGCACCCACTGTTTATAGCTAGAGCAAATCCTCTTATCAAACACTTAGCCAGTCTTGGATCTGGCTATTAGCTAGTTAGCTGACCTAATTAGGTCAAAGCTCATAGTGATGACCAGTACGTATTTCAACAATTTCAACACCACATAACTAATTCAATCGAGCAACTACAATACAATCCTCTTCCACAACTATACTTTCGGCTTCGCTCTCTTCAATGACATTATTTACTGCCCCTGAAACCTCCTATCGGGTGCGCATTATATCATTAATCGTAGCGAACTTGGAATTCGGACTTAACTCAACCCTCCTTCTCTTTTATGGCTGACTAGTCACAACTTCGGCTCCCAACACCTCAATCCTCTTTAGGGCTTGTGCTAATAAGAGATCCTTCTCGTTAAAGCTTTTTGTAACTTTTCTGGAGAGATTTCGTAACCTTTGATTAGCCAGACTGTCCTTATTGAATAAGTCGATCTGGTCCCTCAGATCTCGAGACTTCCGTAGCGTCGACCAGATCGTTTATTGCATATCCAATACCTTTAGTAGTGTAAATTCAGCCTTTCTAATCTCTCCTGGGATCTTTTAAGTGCTTTTTCAAGTCCTTTTAATGCTGTTTTCCAATAGTAAGGGACTCAAGAGTGGCTTACTCGGTGCCACGGGCCAAAGACCAGTTGCTTTCCACCCAGATCGAATGTTTTAAGAAGAAAGACCGTCCAGTCGAGAAAGACGATAGTTATTGAGGAAATCCCTCTTTCCAGCGGTTATTCAATCTTCCCACTAGTATAGTTGATTAAGTCTCTTTCGATAGGACCGCTTAAGTAATAAAAAGACCCCTAGATTGAGAGGTTGGAGGACGTAGGGCGTATAAGGGGGCAAATATAACAATAGTATATTGTTTTGAGAGCATTTCCACATAAACTCCGTAGTGATCAGGCTTCCGTGGCTATGAAGGGTGAGTAATCATCCCTCTATTGAGTCTGTTAGTTAAGACCCTGGAATGAACACTTTTTGAAGCCATTCGAGGGCCGTATTTTTATTAGTCTAAGCGTTTTCGGTTGCTGTAAATAGCCAACCTTCATATTGATTCATTTAACGAGGAAACCACTATTATTGTGTTAATTTGCCCTTAAAAATGACGAGTGGAGGAAGAGAGTGGCCACTGGCTGATATACGCTTAATAAGAGAAGTCCAAAAGCGAGATCCAGAGTCTTTTCTTTTAACTTAACTAAATTCAGCACTCCCAAGGACTGTTCCATTGTCCCCTTAGCCTTCAACAAGGCCAGCTTCATCCATATTCCACCTATTTGAAGGCTTAATCTGTTTGATCTCCGGAAGTGCGAGGAAGGAAAACCAAGACTTAATTACTTGAGTAGTAGCCCCATTAACTCTCTTTAAGTCCATCCGGAAGCTTCTTTGGGTCTTTAGCCTTGGATTTGTCTTTAGAAAAGAGGTAACCCAACGCCTTCCGAGTGTTATTAAGTCCCCTTTAGTCCAAAGGACTCTTTCCGCAAAGATTCGTAACTCTTAATGGGTTGAGGGAAGGCCTAAATTGGCCTGAGAAATGACCCAACTGGCTAGTGCATCCTCATGATGGATCGAGAGTCTTTGTCTCGATTGGTGGGCTATTTCTCGTGGTAGTTTTCCAGAAATTCGATGCCGAAGTATAGTACTTGGAACAGCCCACTCTTTCGAGGCCTATCGGATCAAGGTGTATGGCACTGGCAGAGAACTTCTTTTCTATACGCGCATAAGCAGATTGCCCTGTGTCAGACTTCACCACTCCATAGAATTTCGGCCGCTAATTCTTGGCCAGACCAGCTATTGGACCCGGGGGTTTAACATGACATGATGGTAGAGGTGTACTGGTTGCTCAGGTGGATACGTTCTAAGTCATGGCCCACAAAAGAAGCCATGTCAGACTGGCCTGGACCTGGGCCATAATATGCGGTAACATAATAGCCTTTGACTTCTGTGACACTGAGAAATATGATCACAGATACCTGGCACGGTTCGCGCCGCCCAAGTTTGACATCTGCAGCCTGGCTTCGACTATGCCCATACTCTCTTTGTTATGAGTGAGAGTGTGCAGATTAGTTATGTGTCAGTCAATACTGGCTTTGTCTACCTAGTGGATGATATGGGAAACCAAGTACCCTTCAACAGCGCATCAGCTGGAGGTATAAGTAACTAGTGTGGCCTGCAGCCTGCTGCATACTTCCCCGATCAGGATTGACTTGCAATGAAAGTTTGGGACATACAATAGGCCTACACAGGTAAACCAGAAATCTTAGCTCAAGTATTCCGATAGTCAGTAAGCCTTGTTTGTCTTTCTATTTGGGCCCAGCCTCGTTTGGGTGCTGACATCAGCTCAGGGGTCTCTTTCCTAAATGTTGCTCTTACATCAGCAGCCCAGTTTCATTCTGTGCCGCATTCTGCTGTGATCCACTACTACTACTGCATGACATCCATTTCCTTCGACTTCTCGAGTTTGGCATCGTACTGAAGGATACTCTTTCCTACCTCAACGCATTCGTCGCCTGCATCTCTCCTCGTACGGCAGACTACGTTTCCCAGACGCCTCCGCGGTTATTGTCGCTCATTTTCGCCATAGCACCTGATAGAACCGCGCAGACTCTGAAGTAAATTTTGTGTGGCAAAGGCTACTGGACGCCCGGGGAGTCGGGACGATGCAAGCTTGTCTTCCATGAAGATGGTCGGGGAGAGGTGCGGTGTGCACTCCCCATTCAGTGCGGTCAATGTGCTGACGTGGCAATCATGCAAAGCTCTGGTGCGGCGCGGAGCTGAGCGTCTTGGTCTGTGCGGCGACAAAGTGGGAGTTTTCGAGACCAGAGTACTTGAAGTATGTTTCGCGAAGCACCACAAGGCTGTGTTACACGGTCTCCGTTTGACTCGATTCTGGGGAGAATATGTTTCGTGACATGCCGAGTGGCTTCCTTGAGCGTGTGCGCATCTTCTCCATGTCGGCGACCCTCAGGTCTCCACTCGCAACTTGGAAGAAGCATCATTCAACTAACGAAATGAAACAGCCAGGAGATCCATCTTGTAGATGATGGTACTTTGGCGGAGTTCGAGATACAAGTCACTTTGGAGAAGGAGTGTCCTTCGGGCGCTCAGATGAAGAACGGCAGCCTGAACGAGGAATTACTGGCTGCCGGTGCTTTCAACATGCCCAGGACTTTCACCATCCGAGTCAGCAAGGGCATCTTTGCTACCCCACACCATTATGCGTATGTGCGACTTCTGAAGGAGCAGGGCCTCCTGGACATCCCAGAGGAAGAGGCTGAGGAGCTGGCGCGGATCGACCTCGAGTGTACCAAACATTCTCTGAAGCTGGTGTTCGACCATTCACCATGGCCACAGCGCGAATTTTGGGCGGCCGAGAAGAGGGACTTGCCCGAATCGATCCATTTCTGGGACGATGTCGAGTTTGTGAATCCCGAATGGACTGAGGCAAGGGAAGCAATGGTCTGACATACTCTGGCGGTCAAGGCTGGTCAAAGTTGCGAGCATGCTTAATTGAGTCACTATCTCGTATTGACTTCAGGAGATGGACTGGCCAGGGTGAATCCAGGACTGCGTACTTAGTACCGTAGTGGCGATTACTGGGATCTGGTAATGGTTATGCGAGGGGCTAACAGTTGTCAGTGAGATAAGCGTTGTGCACCTCAATGTAGCGCACACCAAAATTTAGCCGGGAGGTACTCAATCCGACTAATGACTCAGCATCATCCTCTAGAAATCTCACCTGAGCATCACCAAGGCCGCGACAATTATTCAGATTACCAGCGCGTTTTCTATGTAATCCTATTTCTTTTCGCATATTTAACTTAGTTCACATGTTGGAGACCCCATGTAAAGTAGTCCGTGAAAATTATTAGCAGACAGAAGCACCTAAAATGCGCTGAAAATTGATCGAAATCAGGTGTGTCACGGTGTGTGACGGTGAAGACAGGTGAGGATTACTCGTGGTAACCAGCGGCCTTGTACTTGACACCCTTTTCAACCCAGACTCCGAAGGAGTAGGGCTGCATCTCATTGTCATAGGAGCTGGTGAGGTCGTCATTGTTGGATATGGTGCCCGCCCTCAGACTGGTTGTCGGCGTCCTGGACGGCGTCAGCCTTGTCGATGGTACCATCCATGCCCAGAGACATGGCACGGAAGTCAGGGCGGCGTTTCTTCTTCTTGCCACCCTTGCCACCCCAACCACTGCCACCACGAGACGAGGAGGTGGCACCACCAGAACCTCCACGGCCACGAGCGGCAGTCTGGCGAGCAGACATGCAAGGAGCGGGCTGCTCAGGGCTGGCTTCGCGAGCAGGAGTCGCTTCGCGAGAGCAGGTGGCCTCACGAGAGGAATCATCACCGAGAGGTCCAGGGGGTAGTCCGACTGCGACTGCTGAGACTTAGGTGAACGAATCTGAACCTCCATCAGGTTGGGATCAACAGCAGGGGAGCTGCTGAGGCGAGAAGGAGAATCAGGATTGCTCATGTTGATGACGTTCCGTAGACCAGAAATACTACCAGTAAGACGAGTTCCAGAGCCACCAGAGTCAGAAGGACCAGAGAAGCCCACCAGAGACACGATGAGTGTGGCCTCGAGTAGGGGTGGTATAAGCACCGCCAGAGGAGCGGGCACCAAAAGTATCGATCATGCTGAGAGACTTGATGGGAGGTGGCTCAATATCATCCTCATCGTCGATGAGCAGCATGGACTGAGCGATGAGGTCGCCATCAGATGTGCGCTTGGATGCCTTCTTGGCCGCATCGATCTTCTTCTTCTCCTTGTAGACGAGAGGATCTTTCCAGGGTCAGCTGCTCAGCTCAACATCTTTGAACATGGGGTTGATGGTTATGCCATCAAAGATCCTGATGATGTGCTTCCGATCGATGTCATCAGCCGTCCAGGTGAGTTCCTTCTTGAGGCCGCGGGCCACAGTTCCCTCCCACATAATGCCCTTGTTCTCCTTCCTGACATCCTTCTTGGTATCCTCCTTGGCCGCTAGCTGGGCCAAGAAGCAACCGATGGAGCAAAAGACTGTCTTGAGGAGGAAGAAGCCAGAGTGCTTCGTCTTGCTGCTGTCTAACCAGATGCTCTTGGGCATGGCGTCCCAGTCCAGAACCTCAGCGACATGGCAAAAGCAGGTGACAAATGTGCTCTTGTCAAGCTTGGAGCCGAGGAACTGGGTGAACTTCTGCTTGGCTGCATGGTTGGTTGCCAGATTGGCAGAGAACCGAGCAGGATAGTCGCGCTTTAGCTGGCGGATGAAGCCCTGCGTAAGACAAATGTTAGCAAGATGAGGATAATGGAGGAGGAACTGAATCGACTTACATAGAAGTCCTTAAATAAGTGGTTGCTCTTCCATGAGCGGAAGTTGTTCTTGCCTTTCTCACGAATCTTTAAGATCATGACACTGCTCTTGTTCATGCGAGGCTCATGCTCCATGATGATCGAGAACAGGTGAACATCATTGCCAAAGGCAAGCAAGTTCTTGCGCAGCTCGTGGTCCAACCAGTTCTGGATGTTGGTCTCAATACTGTCGAGCTGCTCCTTGGTGGGGATCGACTAAGCCTCTCCAAGGCCAAACCAAGCGGCGTCGTTAAACATGGCCTTGTTAATGCGAGTAGTGTCGCCCGCCTTGTAGTTCATGACGTTGTTCGCACGAGTTGGAGTGCTGAACAGCTCAGGATACTTCTCCTCGACAGTCAGGCTGTGAACACGAACGGCGAAGCCAGAGTGAGGAGAGCTAGTATTCAGAATATAGTGCTTAGTCCCAGACTGTGATCTAAAGTGCAACGAGCAGTCGTTACCGCCATGATGAGACAATACATAAAATTGCGCCTGAACTGCCAGCTTGTTGGATTGTGAATTGTCTGAGAAGTCGTCAGGGGTCCGTAGAGCTATCGCCATTTCGTAAATGAACTAGGTATGACCTTGATTTGCTGAACCGCAGCTTCGGAATCTCGGAAGATGTCGCAGCCAAAAGTCTTGACCACCTGCATCACTCTTCTGCAAACCCTCCACTGAAGTCTACAGTGCTGAATTACCTAGTTCTAATTGCGTAAGATCTTCGAATCAGGATAATCACCTCTGAAGTAGTCACTTCTAAAAATTTACCTCTAGGATAATTACCTCTAGGATCATCACCTCCAGTATATACACCTCCAGATACACTCCCTGGAGCCCCTGTGTTGTTCCGTCAAGACTTATGGCAGGGACCTCTATACTGTAGCCACTCCCTGTCTTCTTAATTTTTTGACTACCAAGGCACAGTGCCACTTCATCCAGAAAGCCAACTCTGGAGGGGCCGAAAGTCGGCGACACACTCGGAATGTGGAGGCCACGATAAAGATGATTTATCACTATTAAGTAGATCTCGAAGACGCCTTGTCATTGTGCGTAGCCATATTATACTAGGTGCCCGTTGCCGGAATCCCCCACATCCCGTTTGTCACCTCCGCAGCGCTAACGTTTCGATCTTGCAACTATATCCTGTACCGCAGTGTTGACGGCTTGAGAGTGGAGGCAGGCTCCCCAGCTCAGTAGTGACGCTTGAGCTGGCCGTATAAAGATGGAGAAGCATGTGGTTGGAGCGGCTGGATTTGGAGAGGGACATTCCTCAATACCGTGACCGTGATACCTTCACCCAACGTCTCATCCCATACTAAGTGGCACCAGCATCACAATATTCACATACTTCGGGTGTATCTTCACAATGGTTGCTCGTCGTCTCAAGACTCCCGTCGTGGGAGCAACAGCCAGCTTCGCTGCTTCGCAGAAAGTCACGGAGATAGTCAAGTCCGTCATCGACGACATCCGTGCCAACGGAGACACAGCTGTCCGGTCGTACTCGGAGAAATTTGACAAATGGAGTCCCGAGTCCTTCAAGCTATCAGACAGCCAAATACAGGATATCATCTCCAAAGTGCCCGAGCAGACCATCAAGGACATCAAGCAGGCCCAGAAGAATGTGCGCACCTTCGCCCAGGCTCAGCGGGACTCTATCAAAGATGTCGAAATCGAGATCCAGCCAGGCGTCTTTCTAGGACATCGCAACAATCCCATCAACACGGCGGGCGCTTACATCCCAGGCGGCCGCTACCCACTGCTCGCCTCAGCCCACATGACCATCACAACTGCTAAGGTCGCCGGCGTGAAGCATGTCATCGCCTGCACGCCGCCCATCAACGGCGAGATCCCGCACGCGACCGTCGCTGCCGCCCATCTCGCCGGCGCAGACGAAATTTTCATTCTTGGCGGAACGCAGGCCGTCGCAGCCATGGCCATCGGTACCGAGACCATCAAGAAGGTCGAGTTCCTCGCCGGACCCGGTAACGCCTTCGTTGCGGAGGCGAAGCGCCAGCTGTTCGGCGAGATCGGCATCGACTTGCTCGCCGGACCGACCGAGACGCTCATTGTGGCCGACGATCATGCGGACCCATTTACCGTGGCAACGGATCTGCTCTCGCAGGCAGAACATGGGCCTGACACACCAGCCGTGCTGATCACCACCAGCGAGCAGGTCGCCAGGGAATCGATCCGGCTTGTTGGCGAGCAGCTCAAGACTCTGTCCACTGCGGAGCTGGCGGCGACGTCGTGGCGGGACTATGGGGAGGTAGTCCTCGTAGAAGACCTAAACGAAGCGTTTGCGCTCGCGGATGAGTTTGCTAGTGAGCATGTGCAGATCCTGACGCAGAAGCCAAGAGAAGCACTGGAGAAGATGACAAACTATGGTGCTCTGTTCCTCGGCGAGAAGACATGTGTGTCGTATGGAGACAAGGTAAGTTGATCCCAGCAATACCTAGGCACGCAGAATGGGATTACTAATGGAAACTAAAGTGCATCGGCACGAATCACGTCCTGCCCACTCGCAAGGCTGGCAGATACACTGGAGGTCTCTGGGTTGGCAAATATCTCAAGACCCAGACGTACCAGGAGGTCACATCAGAGAAGGCGAGTGGAGAGCTGGGGAGATTGTGCGGCCGATGCGCGAGGGCAGAGAATTTTGAAGGGCATGCGCGCTCTGGTGATCTGAGGAGCGAGCTGTACCTGAAAGATCAGTGGGACTGGATCGATCAGGCCCGAGCTTCAAAGCAGCAAAATGGACATCAGGAGTAGTATAGGCAAGATGAAGTGGTGAGAAACACATATTATTGTTCTACCTTCAGGATGGCTCTAACACGATCGCTAACTAACTACACTTCAACTTGCCACAGTCCATTTCATAGCTTCAAAACAAATCAGCACTGATTCTTTGTCGCATTTCCTCTGATAGTTTACAGTGATCATCAGTTTGCAGCTGCTTTGGAAAAGATCCTTGCGGTGGACCCGGGATCTTTGTAGTATGAAGACACAATTCGTCTTGTACCCGCCTTTTTTTCACGCATGCTATATTGGACGTGACCAGCTGGATGCTTAGCATCTATTTGAATACTATGAAGGTGACTCAACCTTGGAGAGCTTCGGTGTTCACGTTTACTTCATGCACTAAGTTGACGCACCCACTTCTCGCATCCCCCTTGTTATCGCACCCCTTGAATTAGTCACCACTTTTCTCACCACCTAACTTCAACAACACATAACTCATTCAATTAAGCTATTATAATACAATCCTGTTCAGCAACTATACTATCGGCTTCGCTCTCTTCAATGACACTACTTACAGCCCCTGAAATATCCTCTTGGGTGCGCATTATGTCATCAATCGTAGCGAACTTGGAATTCGGACTCAACTCAACCTTCCTCCGTTTTGATGGCTGACTGGCCGTAACTTTAGCCTCTAACACTTCCACTCTTTTTAGGGCTTATGATAGTAATATATTCTTCTCATTAAAGCCCTTTGTCACCTTTTTGAAGAGATTCCGTATAGTTGAATTAGTTAGACCGCTCTTATGGAATAAGTCGACTTTTCCCCTTAGATCTCGAGACTTCCGTAGCGTTGACCAGATCGTTAGTTCTATATCTATTAGCTTTAGGGGTGTACATTGGGCCCTTTTCAACTCCCCTAGGGTCTTTTGAGTCTTTTCTTAAGTCTTTTTTGGTACTGTTTTCTAATAGCAAAGGGCTTAAGAGTGGCTTGCTTAGTGCCACGGGCCAAAGACCAGTCCCTTTCCACCCAGATCTTATATTTTGACTAGCTAGACCGTTTATTCTCGAAAGGCGATAGTTCTCGAGGAAATCTCTCTTTCCAGCAGATATTAATTCCTCCCATTAATGTCAGTTGTTTAAGTCTTTTCGATAGGACCGCATAAGTAATAAGTTGACTCACCCAGTTATGGCCCACCCCCTAATATGGCCCACCCTGAAATAGTACACCGCCCTTTCAACCACATAGATAAAGAAGAGGACAGCCTCCTCAATTTAAATCAAATTATCTATTAACACTTTATGAAGCCCTATACGGAAAATCAGATTGTCGCAGCCCTTGTAGCCATTCAAAATGGCACTTCAGTACGCCAGGTCTCAAAAGAATGGGGTGTTCCGAGATCTACACTTCGACACCGTATTACAGGAAGACAACCGTACCAAATTGTCCACCAATCAGAGCAAAGGCTCTCTATCCATCAAGAAGACGAATTGACTAATTGGGCCCTCTGTCAAGCCAACTTAGGCCTTCCACCGACCCACGAAGAGTTAAAAACTTTTGCGGAAAGAGTCCTTCGAATCAAAGGGGACTCAAAGCATCTTGGGAAACACTGGGTTACCTCTTTTTTAAGACGAAACTCAAGGCTTAAGACTCAAAGAAGCTATCGAATGGATTTAAAGAGAGTCAATGGGGCTACTACCCGGGTAATCAAGTCTTAGTTCCAGCTACTCGCTCTTCCGGAGATCCAATAGATTAAGCAAGCTAATCGATGGAATGTAGATTAAGCTGGTATAATTAAAGGCTAAGTAAGCAATGGCTTAGTCCTTGGAAGTGCGGAAAGTACTTTAATTCAACAAAAAGACTCTGGTTCTCGAGTTTGGACTTCGTTTATTAAGTATATTTCGGCCAGTGGCACCTCTCTTCCTCCACTCATTATTCTCAAGGGCAAATCGATTCAACAGCAATAGTTTCCTCTTTAACTGGATCTATATAAAGAGTAGCTATTTATAGCAACCGATAACGCCTGGACTAATAACTCAACGGCACTTAAATGGGTCCAAAAGACCTTTATTCCAAAGACTCGACCAACGGACTCAACAGAGAAGCGATTGCTTATACGAGACGGTCATGGAAGCCATGTGACTACTGAATTTATGTGGGAGTGCTTTCAAAAACAATATACTATTGCTTTATTTGCCTCCTTACACTTCTCATATACTTCAACCTCTCGATCTCGGAGTCTAATCTTCCCTTAAGCGGGCCTATCGGAAAAGACTTAGTCAATTACACCAATGGGAAGACTCAACAACTACTGGAAAGAGGGATTTCCTTGAGAACTATCGCCATGCTCGATTGGATGGTCTTTCTATACAGAATATTAAGTCTGAATGGAAAGCCAATGGTCTTTGGCCCGTGGCTGCAAGCAAGCCTCTTCTAAGTCCTTTACTCCTTGAGAATCCTTAAAAAAAGGACTCAAGAAAGGACTCAAAAGCCTCTAGGGGAGTTGAAAAGGGCTGGATTTACACCAATTAAGCTTTCGGAAATGCAACCAACTACTTGGTCAACTCCAAGGAAGTCCCAAGATCTAAGGGCCCAATTCAGCGAATTCAACAAAGCTAATTCAGCCAATCAAACTTCACGAAACCTCTTCAGAAAGGTCACAAAAGGCTTTGATAAGAAGGACCTGCTATTGGCGCAAGCCCTTAAGAGGATTGAGGTATTAGAAGCTAAATTTGCGAATAGTCAGCCACGTAAAAGAAAGAAGGTTGAGTTGCGCCCGAATTCGAAGTTCGCCGTATATTCCGGTGGATCCCGCATTATCAGATGAACCAAAGCAATTGAGTGAGCTACAGATGTTGCTCAGTTTGCCGGCATCTACAGCAATGGACCAGCGGAGGCAAAGAAGAGTGCGTGCAAGAATTTGTAAGAAAGACATAGATCCAGCCATATCAGAAATAATTTTTAGTTGCATGATGTTCAACTTCGAAGAGGAGAGCTTGTTGTTGTTGTTGTTGTTGTTGTTGTTGTTGTTGTTGTTGTTGAAGGGCGGTCAATGGCGAATGAAAACGAGGTGAACCATATGCACCCAAACGAATAATAAGAAGCAGTCCTTTATAAGTCAATGAGACGGTCAGCCACTCAATACAAAAAAGAGTTACTCATGAGAGATACTGCAACGGTCTCAGATACACGTCAAAATTGGTTGGTTGCAGCAGAGGCGCAAATCGCCCAAACGAGGTGTCGCCTGTTTTCCACATTGTTGGATGATGTTGGACGACCTTGACGGCCCAAATTCTCACCTGCAGAGAGGCATCAGGCTTTGGGGTTCCTCTCGGGAATATGTCCAATATCAACTTGCCACTGCAGCCTACAGATTACTGGGACTGTCAAGGCTCTATACAACTTTTAATAGGCCTGGTCTGGAACAGGCCTGGCCTCTGGCATGCAGGCTGTATACACTTATATGTTGAAATACGTACTGGTCATCACTGTGAGCTTTGACCTTTTCAGGTCAGCTGATAGCTAGATCCAAGACTAGCTACGTGCTTGATGAGAGGATTTTA
>JAGKQA010000165.1:0-86154 GCA_022609195.1 Plenodomus libanotidis | reverse complement strand
TTGCGAACGCCGGAGAGTGACCTCCTCGATCGTATGGCTGATGTGACCGCAGAGGTCGATTATATGGAATATATATAAGCAGCCTCTGTTGTGAGCCGTTAGCTAGCCGCATTAGGCATAGAGATAGCTTTAAGCACGGCAGAGCTTAATGCGGAGGAGGGCGGCGATGAGGTTGATAGTGAGGGTGAGGAATAGTGGGAGGATGAGGAAGAAATTTGGGTTGAGGTAGCCTAATCAGGCCTAGTTTTAGGCTGCAATAGCTCCAATTTTGTGCGCTGATCACCTCTCTAGACCAGGCTTTGGCCTATTCCTGTAGAGGACCTTTTGTATGGTGAATTTGCGTACTGCATTTAACCGGTTAAATACCGTACGCGAGGTTGCGTATAGGAAAAATACAAATACATGTATTTTTCGATGGCCATCCCTACTACGAACCCCGAAATTCATCCTTGGTGTCACTACCCCCCCCCCCCCCCAAAAAAAAAAACCATCTCAACTCTTGTGACCACTGCCCTTGCTCGCTGCCTTCTCACGCTCGTAGGCCTCCACCGCTTCGAACCAGACGAGGTGAGTGAGAATTGCGGTACAGGAATCTGTCCATTTCGCGTTGGCAGGGCGGATTGGGCCGCCACGGTCAGCATTGATTGTACGGTCAGAAGGTGGAGTCATGTTGCTAGGAGGAAGAGAATTAGGGATGACACCACCTGTGGGATCATCAGCTTTGGAATAGACAACCCACATGATATTCTGTAGGTGGACTTCTTCAGACCCCTGCATCCCTTCATCAATACCTCAAGTTGTCAGGAACATTCACCATAGGAGCGAGGGTATGCTGCACGAAGTGAGAAAGACCCAGAAGACAAGTTCGAACCCATGACCAATGGCATTTCCTGACGACTGCACCGGCAAGCGGCCCCAATCACACCAGGTCGGACACGAATTTGCAATTCACCAAACATCGAGAACCCAGGAGAACGCGATGCCAAAGAGCTTGATATTGACTGCCCGTAGGACCTTCTGCCAGCAGGCTAGCACCGGATGTACAAAGTTGATTGACTGCCATTGCCTCGTTCAGCAATCATGCACGCCCCTTTCTCCCAATACCAACACACGTCTCGAAATCTACACACAGTCCAAAGACGCGCGCCTATCGCAAGCACTCGGCCCACCCCACACAAGAATGTAGATCGTTGTCAAAGACCAACAACAAAGGATAAGAAGAAATAATGCGGTGGCGACGACCCATAAGCTTCCACGCAAGCTTAATCTCCGTTCCAAACGCCGTGCGATGCATATAATTAAAAGAGTGATAAGTTTGTGCAACACTGGATGGAAACCAGTCCATCCAAGCCAAGTGGGGGAAGCCGAGCGACATCTCGTGAAACGTCCTCAACCCTCGTTCAGGACCTGGAAAATGCCACTCACAGGCGGCGCCTCCCTCTCCACACGGCCGAAAACAAACCGACTCCGCGGTGAGGCAGGCTCCTTCAACATCGCCTCCAACTCATTCTTCTCCTCACTCTCTCTCCTCACAGCGGGACTCGCCACCGGCGGTGCAACATCTCCAAACAAGAACGCGCTCATCAGCTTCTGCGCCAATTCGTCCGCCGGCGCGGCAGCGCCCATCGGCGACAGGAACTGCGGCCGGCTGATGCGCCTGAATGCGCGCGGGTTGTCTTTGACGCTGGCGACGGCATGGCCGGTAGCCGTGCGCGGACGCATGTGCGGTACGGCGGAGAGCGCGGGCATGGTACTGATCCTGCCGAAGGAAGGCATTTGCGGCGGCGGCGGCGGGGTGGCTGCTTCGATCACGGGCAGCTGCTGTTTAGCGGCTTGTGTTGGGCTCACAGGCCTGCTGTTGCCACTGCTGCTGCTGCTGCTGCTGCTGCTGCTGCTTGCCTGCTCCTCGTCCGAGGTGTACTTCTCGTCCGCGGCACCGTCACCACCAAAGCTGAACGCGCCAAATTCACTCAAGCTCGGCCGCGCATGGCTCTCGTCCTCCTCTGCCTCGCTTCCGGCCAAAGTTCTAGGCGGACTGACAGGGCTTGGCACACTCGTAACCTCGACCGCAGTGTCAATCTTCCGCACCACAGGCGCCGTCATGCTCCTCCGCCCCATCTTGCCACCAGGAGGGCTCGACGGTGGGCTCGCCGTCAGCGGCGGGCTTATCGGCGCAGTGTTGGTTCTCGTGGTCGAATACGGCGCGCTGACGATCCGCATGCTCTGGCGCCACTGGGAGCCCGAGACGGGGCGGGGCTTCTGGCGCGGCCAGTCGGCGGGCTCGGCGGGCTGGTTCAGGAATGACGGCGTGGGGCGGAGTTTGTGGGCGGCAGCCATGTCGCGGCGGCGTTGTTCCTCGAAGTAGGTGATGCCGGAGGTGACATCGATATTGGGCTCGTGGGGCGTGGAGTTGAGCTCGTCGAGGAGGTTTTGGAGCTGGTCTTCTTCGAGATTCTCGACTAGGTCGAAGAGGTTGTCGACGGAGGAGCGGGCGCGGTGACGTGTTTGGGGCGCCATTTTGGCGGTGTGGTGCTGCTGCGTTGGTGTGAAGTGAAGATGTTGGTGATAGTTGCCCGGATTCAGGGGTAAGGACCGTGTGGAATGGGAACAATCAAATGAAGAGTGTGCAGTTCAATTGTTAGAGGGAGAGTTGTGTTGTACAGTCAAAAAAGATGTGCTCATGGCATTGGAGCGTAATGAGTGTGCGTTCCAGTGAATACTGCGCGGATGGTACGGTGCCGGTGCTGGTGATGTTGACATTCCGGGGGGGTAGACAAGAAGGAAGAAGAAAGCAAACAAAAAGCGGGTGTGAAGGCCGGGGCACATGAGATTCATGCAATCACTCTCTTCACCAGCGAGGCAGGCACAGGCACGTCTGATGAGCCCTGACATGCACCCACTCCTTCCCTTGTTTGGTGATTGCGGCCCCCATAATAAACCCCAAAGATAATCTCCCGCCTGCCCATGCTTCTACTCGTTGGGGCCCATGTTGAAATTGGCCAGGTCGCAGCAGCGCAAGAAAAGGGTTTCAGCTTGATTCGATACAACATCATCTGGTCGGTATGCTGCTGAATGCGAGGCCATGGGGCAGGCAGTCTCCCTGGTCGGCAATCAAGCAGATTGATGCATACTGAGACGCGTTGTCAAAATCTTGGGTTCGCCCGTGCTGAAGGCTCTGAAGCCGGGGACCGCCATTGCCAAGAGTGAGAGGTTGTGGGGGATTGGCTCAAGGGCAAATGAGCAGCACATCAATCCGCATATGATTGATGA
This sequence comes from Plenodomus libanotidis, assembly GCA_022609195.1. Classification (NCBI taxonomy): domain Eukaryota; kingdom Fungi; phylum Ascomycota; class Dothideomycetes; order Pleosporales; family Leptosphaeriaceae; genus Plenodomus; species Plenodomus libanotidis. The sequence continues at coordinate 82,884 of JAGKQA010000165.1, read as the reverse complement.
ACACCGATCTCATCACTTGACAGTGAGATACTCTGACAGTTGGTGGCTGCAATCACTTGGGTGCCCAGGAGCCAGGGGTTTCAGGGGCATATAAATATTTCCGAGAACCCCGGTGCCGTGGCTGCGTGGCTGCCGCGGCGGGACACCGACCCGCAGCCTCGGCTCCGGTGAAACCTTCGATCGTTTGGTCCCGAATTCGTGGAAACTTTTGTAGAGCAATCAAATAGCAGCTGTCAACAAACGCATTGTCTGAGGTCTGTTCCATCGACAAAGCTCTGGGAGTCCGTGCTCACAAAGAGTACCAGCTAAGGGTAGCAGTGGTGTTCAGATCGGACACAATACAGGTCCGGACTCCGCGTGAGGACGTCTGGACCGCCCCCCCCCCTCGGGAACCGTTCGTTTTGCACTTGTTTGAAAACATAGATCACGAATACAGCATTGATCAGACGTGTTTCTCAGGTCTGAAAATTAATTATATTTGAGAGTAACAGGAAAGGGGGTTTGTTTACCTCACGGATATCCAGGAGCAGAACTGACAATGACATATGGAAAGACTCACCTGATTCACTGCCGCCACTGCGAGGCGTTCTCGGTCGTGTTTCTCGTCCTCACAGTCCGCGGATCACCCTTGCTAGACGAAGGAGGATAATATCCTCTTGGACGACCTAACGAGCTCGACTGCGACACGCGTTGAGTCGGACGCCCACCACGATGATCAACGCTTTGGCGCCGGGTCTGCGCCGAGGACGAGTTTGTCCGGGACTTCGAGATCGGCGCAGCCTGGTACGTGGTCGTAGGAAGCCGGTACGCCGAGTGTCTGGAAGGCGTGCTCTGACGGCGGGCCTCGCCTCCCGAGGTCGAGCCTGGCCGAGACCGCCGTGGCGGCAGGGGCTCGTACGTCGAAGCCGGCAGCTGGTACATCGCCGACTGCGCGTACGACGCCCGAGTGTATGTCACCGGGTTGGCCATCATCGGCGGCTCCATGAAGATGTTGATCGTCTCCGCAGTGCTAGCTCTGGGCGAGGACGCTCGAGACATGCGCGGGGGCGAGCGGGGCCTGCGGTCACTTGACCGGCGGTGGTAGATGGCCGGCAGAGGCTGCATCTCGGGGAAGGTGCCTGGCGTTGGGTTGGAGATGTTCATTGTGCGTGGGGCATCTCTGCGGGCGTTCTTTTTGTCCTTCTTTGCGTGGGATCCGCCCTTTTGCTTGGAGAAGCTGCTACCCATCTTGCTTGAGTGGGCTGCTGCGAGAACTGGGTCGACCTGCGTTCCGGAGGGAGAGCTCTGTCTCTACCAGTCAGAGTTCTTGCTGATAGGAAACAGATGTGGTTGAATTGCCGAGAGCTGCTGTGGGATTTGTAGACCCGAGCTGGGACTGACGCTTATCTTATACATATGACGTCCTCTTGGTACGGTAGCCATGGTCTCTTCTTTATTTGAAAACAATAGCATTGTCTGTCAGTGCGCCTGAAACCCCCCCAGTTCACTCGTCCAACATCAGTAGCATTGTCGAACCTCTTGCCTTGGAAGCTCTTGGAAGTTAGCCTAGCCGTCCTTATTTCAAAGGCTTTGTACTATCAACAAAGACTCTAGTGACCTTGTCGAGGATGTCGTTGATTGTTAGCATGGAACCCGTAGATCGGCATCTGCATTTCGGAATATTTTGGGAGGAGTACGATGTAGCGAGGACTACGTTTTGGCATGCGCTATTGAATTTGAAGTTGTTTGGCAAGAACCGACCCAGCGAAATCCGAACTGCAGAGACATAGAGGTCGACGTGAAAGACTGGTCATTGGCAGTAGAAGAATGTACCATCCTTGCTGTAAAATATCTAGACGGGGCGAAATAGCATGCCTCATCTTTCTCAGCACGAGTGCATCACCATGCAAAATATACCAGCTTGCCAACCTCACGGGGATTCTTCTCGGTGTAGTTGACCTCGCTGACCGTCGTGTTTGTAGCATCTTTCAGCAGAATCTTGTCGCTCTTGCCCGTCTGACCAGCCACCATGAAGCCCCTCTTGCTGTTCGCACTCAGTGCGACGTCGGGTAGGAGCTTCTTGCCGACACCGGTCTCGATTGACCAGCCTTTGAGTGAATGATCCGTTGTGCTCTTGTTATGCACATACACCCTGTCGGAATCATGATTATGCTCAGACGATTCGAGAATGGCGGCCTCGATACCTACGGCGCCGTTGCTGGAGGTATTGCGGGCCTCCGTGGTACTGGTGCTGGCTGTGGAGTCGCCCAGTGCGTCTGCAAAGGTCGGACCCGATGGATCGCCCTTGCTATCCGTCTTCTCGGTCTGAGTGGCGAAGGCGAGGAAGATGCCCTGCCACTTGCCGTCGGCCTCGATTACGATGCCACCGTCCTGGTAGGTTCCATTCTCGCTCTCGAAGCTGCCGCTGTTGCCCTGATTCATGTGGATGTCGTGAATGCCCGAGCTGCCGTCGCTATCGGAATACTTGGAGCCCCAGAGGTAGATCGTAGCCTTGTCGCTGACAGCAGCGTTGAGGATCGGATCGAGGTAGGACAGGATGTCATTCTTCTCCTCGGGGTTTTTGGGGTTGTGGGAGAGCAGAGTGCCGGCGGAGGGCGTCAGGAAGTCCTCGCGGAGGAAGTCAAGGGCGAGACTGTTGCTGCCGGACTGGGTGGAGAAGCCCATAGCGAGGGCTTGCAACTTGGACGTGGCGGGTTGGGTTGGAGCGAAGTCGGAGACGAACCAGTAGACCAGGCGCTTGTCTTTGTCCGAGGACATGATGTTGATGTCGGACTCGTAGGACTTGCCGGCGGTGCCGTCGGTGAACTCAAGGTGGCCATGGTCGCTATCGGCTGGCAAGCGTTAGCATGGAATGAGCTGGGCTGTGGTGAAGGGGCGTACGTACCTGTGCCCTTCCAGCTGGTGGGCGTACCCTTCCAGAGACCATAGTTGGAGATGCCCATCTTGACGGGTCAAATCTGATGCGTCCGGGTGATGCTTGGCTGTTCCAAGGTCTGGTAGACTGTGTGGAATGCGATCGAGTCGACTGGAAATTTGCCGGAGTGTGTTTTTTCGGTCCAAGAGCAGGCAGAAAATGGGTTTGTGTTGTGTTGCTCTCCTGAGAAATGGGCAGAAGCGCGCCAGCTGCACCATATACACAGGCAAGAGCGCATCACCTGCACCTGCAGCATCACAGACATTATGCAACAAGAGACAGTGACATCACAGCCCCTGAGCTGCACAACCACGGCAAGTGGGTTGATACTGTAGCACTTGCACAGCTCCGATCTGGAAATCTTGAAATGGATCCCAGGCACAACGCATGCCTCATGACACCTCAATTCCCCACCCGGAGCCCGTGCAGAAGGAGGACAACCACTCGGTTGTGCACGCGTACAAACCATGAACCACCTTGCCGCCGCCAGAGCACATTTCGCGACCCGCTGAATGACCCAGCGTTCCCAAAGCGTCGCGCAGCCCTTCGCTTGGAGAGGCCAGCGCTGGCGTTATGGCTCTAGCCAGGTTTCTGGAGTACGTGCCAAGCTGTCAACTCATCGGGCCGACGCGAGGAGGGTACACGAGAAAGCTTATCTGCGGCGCGTGGCAATGTACAGATCCTGTTTCCAGATCGTATGGAACGTTGACAGGGAACAACAACAACCAACCAAGGAGCTCTTACAGCGTGAACACGCTGCCACGGCATTGACTGCCGTCCTCCGCAGCCCCGCTGCAACGTCGCACACAGCTGTTGCTGTGCCGAGCTGAATCGTGCATGATGCAGAAAGGGCTACCTGGGTAATCACTGCTCAGTGACGTCGGCATGTTTCTGCCTCCTGCAAGTGCGGCACTCCAATATGCTCGGCAGCAGCATGGAGTCTAAAGGTCAGTATGCCAGAGGTGATGGTCCCAGAGACAGCTGTCCCGAAGGCAATCCTTTCAGACCTGTTTAGCTCAAAGGTGGTCCAGTCTCTCATTCCATGGTCCTAGCCGGATGGCATGAAGTTACACCGAACTGATGAGCCGAGGTAAGTTGTCTCTTGAACGACATGGCGCGGGGATGCAAAGGAGAGCTGCCCCTGCCAAGGCGATTCGATCTCGTCCTCAGCTCCACAATACTTACGGTGGTCGCGTGGGGGCCGCGCTGCAGACCCCAGTCCTAAAGTCCTACAAAAGCAACGTCTACGTTTCCTTTCGACTGCAAAGGATAGCCCATCGATCGTGAATGAGCACCGCTGAACTTGACCACGCATCAATCGTACCTGAGAATCGCTGATCTAAATAGGCGTGCCCACCTGTTATCGAGGACACCCGGACTCGTGGAGCGCCATGCTTCCTCAGGCTGAAGCTTTATGGCAACGTGGGCTGTAGCAACCACGCCCCTCACCTTGTTCAGGAACTGGAGATGTCCATGAGCGCCTGTAGCGATGGCTCCCAAACGTGGCGTTAAGGCTAAACAAAGTCACAGCGATATCAAGTGGTAGACTACCCATGGGGAGAAGAAGCCAATGCAACATGTCAGCCTGCGGTACTGACGGCCGAGCCAATGCCGTGATTGTACGGCGTGAGATAAACCCCTCAGCTCACCCACTTCAGCGCCATGGCGAGGCTTTCTCACTCGACCATCCACACGCAACACGATAAGCGACCAGCAAGCCGGCCGAAATCATGCACCCAAACATCATCGCAGCCGTTGTGCTTGGCTCCTATTGCGCCGTTGGCGCATTAGTTGCAGTTGTTGGGCTCGCCTTTCTCATCATCGAACACATCATTCTTCCTCAACGCAGGAAACTCGATTGGCGACTGTGGGCGTTGTATCTGCGTTTATGGATGCTCTTGCTGGTTTTATGGATGTTCCTGTGGCCGGTCTGCGCCTACCTGCGATCCCGATCCAAGGTTCTCTTCAATATCTGCTTTAGGCCACAGCTCACCGACTGGGAGCCTTCATGTGGCACTAGGAAAGCAGCTCTGCGCCGCAAACAGCTCGATCTGTCTCCCTGCGACTTGGAAAAAGGGATTGGGGGTGTCGCGGTGGTATCGGCCGAAATGCGAGGAACTGCTGAAGCTTCTGGGAATGTGCATGCAACCGCCGAGGAGTGGACGGATGATGGATGCCGGAAGCCTTATTCCCACTTGTTTACGCAGGGAAACAAGGGTGGTACAGCGGGCGATACAGTACTGGGGGACATGGAGCGTGAGCAGTCTGGGCGCCAGAAAACCGCTTCGATATCCTCGAGCTGGACGTGCGTGTCTATTACGGATCCACCTGCTGCCGTGCTCGCGGGCACAAGTAAGCGGGGCGCCCTCGAACTCAGATGAGAGTTTGTGTACTTGAGCAAAGGCATTGCGTGCAGAGAGCAAACAGCTCACGGCTGGCGAGCGATACAATGCTGTCTCACTGGCGACTCACAGGATGTTTCGACTTCTCATCGCGTGCAGTCGTCGCCAATAGTTTCACGATGCGCATGGCATGGCTGCTTTGACGCGGTTGCTGGTACTTGGGTGTCTACTGGCAGACACACGCAAAGCTGGCCTTCCGGCCACGTTGCCATGGGCCGTTGCATCAAGTTCCAGCCGCTTCCACTGTTGTAGCTGTTGCGTGGTTCTGATGAGCAGTGTTCAAGGTCGCGAGAGTTACCGCTAGATATGATTAATTGGTCGCTGCCGCGGTCAAGCAACGTGTTCATGATAGAATGGTCAACCGTGCGCTCGGCCCACTCGTCAGTGATTTAGTGTGTCCACTGACAAGAGGACTATTTTGGCACGGACTTGTTTGAATATGCCACCCCACGCTCGACGAGCTTGACAAAACCTACCTCTTCAGATTTTTACCTCTTTAGACGCAGTGCGTCTCCTCATTATCGAATCTGCGATCCTACTCTATTCTCTGCCTCCCAGCATCAGGTTTTGCCGTCTCTACAGGCCCCAACAGCGCCTCTTTTCGAGTACGCCCAGCCAAAAACGAATCGACGTCATCATGGCATCCACCCAGCATATAATCAATCATCTACTGTGCACTCGCCATAATCGTTTACACCCTCATCGGTCTGATCGTCGCCTGCGAACTATCCAGAGCCATCAAGGATCGGCTCAAGACAGAACCTCTGCTTATAACCACTCGCCTTCGCCTTGGTGGTGCTGCTGTGGCCGCTCGTCCTGCTCTCATGGCTGTGCAAGGTTTGCGTTATTGCGGTCAGCAGGGAGCGCTGCGGAGGCACCGCGAAGTCGGTGTGCGCCATTTCGCTGGGGCGAGCGAACCAAGGTCCTGTGCTTGATGATGGGGAGGCAGGCATCTAGTGGTAGGAGCTTGGCGTGGAGTCTTCGTGCACCTTGGGAGCAAGAGTAAGGCTTCGCGACCAAGACTTCACAGAATTTCATAGCTAAGAGTAAGCTGAATGCTGGAGTCGGGATACAGATGGAAGCTCAGAGCTTGCGGGAGATGTGGCACAACCCAGTACGGCGCATGCGCTTGCTGCTGAGTACTAGCGCATGGCTGGGCGATGTGCGAGGGCAGTTCTGTTTGGGGAAGGAAAAAAATCAGTTGACTTGCAGAGATGTTAAAGCGTCGAGTCTCCCTGGGCACAATTTTTTGAGAATTTCACTTGGTTACGCGTGAATTCCTGCGTCACAACCACAAAAAAGATTCACAGGCAAAATTACAAAGTAAGATTATTCCATTTGTGGCTGCTATTGGAAGGTTTTCAGCGTCCTCGTTGCAACATCGTCCTGGTCAAGGAGCGCAGACAAGCAAAGCTGTGCACAAAGGGAAGTCATCTCGGTCACGTTTTATGGCTCGCAGTCAACATGAATGCCTTGGAACATCCAAAAACTTCGCCTCAAGCACGTAGCGGGGGCAGGTGCCGCCATCATGTTTGTGTAACCACTTCACGTCATGGGCAGGTGTGAATGTGGTCAACTGACCCAAAGATCCAAAATCAGGGGCGGAAACATGTCCCAAATGAGCCAGGCGCGACATCTGCCTCGAGATGTACAGCCCTGGTGCAAGGTGAAAGAAACAGATGCACCGCCGGAATAACTAATTACCTAGCAAAGCACTGCAGAAGCGGCATCACGTCACCTCAGGTGCGGTGGGATTGCTTGATGCTTTGAGGCCCCCAAAGAGGAGAACCCATTATTGCCATGGGGCTATACCCTTGGGATCTGCAAGGCTTGCTGTCACTATCGGTCGCCTCGATGCAGAAGACACAGCAGCATCGGTTGCAAGTGAAGAGAGATCGAGGCTGTGGCAGGTCATCTCGACGCTTTGATAAAGCTGAGGCGCGGGTCCTTCTCTGGTGGTCAGATTCTGAAGCGGCAAAAACAAGCCCGGAAACGAGACGAAAATGTGGGTGAGAACGCTGGGGGCTATTTTTGAGATTTCGGATCTCCGTTGGCTGATACATTGACGCTGTCAGCGGAAATCCAGCTCTTTCGCACGATGCTGACCTCCCCAGGCCTTGTGCTTCTTTTGCAGGTAACATTACATGTCACATTTCATACTACCACCGCACCTTCTCGTTACCAGTGCGCTGCAACGAAATCCGTATTGGCTGCGCCCACTCTGTGCGCTTGCTTGCCCACCATCTAGCTATCTGTGGTCTTTCTATACTTCCAAGCGTCAGAGGAAGCTGTGCGTGCTACGTGGCATATCAACTACATAATTGCCAACAATTAACCCTTTTGCTTCTCAAAGCTTTAGCCATCGGATCTTAGCTTATATAGTCTGCTTATACTGTTGGGTCCTTTCATGTTATTTGGTGCTGCTTACAATTGCTATACGTAACTCTTCACTGATTATATGAAGCACTTCCGCACATTGTTACGTTGTCTTCTACAACCGATTACAAGCAGTCGCCTAAGAATGGAATTGACACAACGAACTCGCATATATGCCTCAGGGTCTACGACAATCGTGTGGACAGTCTCACCAAGTACCTTGTTGTTGACCGCTCACGAGGATTCCATACAAGATGAGAACAATCAGTCACCCGACTCTCACGATCTCTATGAGCAGAAAGCCCATATCCCAGTCAAACGCTTGAGCACCGAAATATTTTCCCTTCTACTGGCTGCTGCATCTCTCATCGGCTTTTTTATCTTACTCAAACAATACGACCACAAGCCGAGCCCTCAATGAACGCTGAGCAACTGGGGTGTGACGCTCAATAACATCGCTTCATTCGTATCACTTGTCTTCCGCAGTTGCCTTCTAATGCTTGTGGCGCAAAGTATCAGTCAACTAGCCCGGGGTTGGTATATACAGCCGAAATCTCTCGAGGATATTGTGTACTACGATTCTGCCAGCCGAGGCCCGCTCGGAAGCATTCGTCTCCTTTTTAGGCTACGTTTCATGTAATCATGTCTTTGCACGATATCCAATCCATATCACCAAGTGGTAGCTACCTCAATATCATAAAGGCATTTTGCGAGTCTTGGGGCCATCATTACATTGGCAGCACTCGTTTTAGGCCCCTTCTTCCAGCAAAGCATCCAGTATATATTCCTGCTAGTGAAATCGATACAAATCAGGATGCCTTGGCCGTGACGGCATACACATGGGGGGAAGGAAGTCGTGGCACGAGCGAGTTCGTCAATAATGGTGAGTCAAAGATACCTATCTCGACGATGCTGTGGCTCATTTTGGACTTGATTAGATGTCATCATTCCATACAATATGAAAGCTGCCCTTCGCAGTGGGTTGCTTTCTCCGAATCCCCTTTGGCTGCCGAGCCCGCCCTTCAGCTGTCCAACCGGTAATTGTACATGGGACGCCTTTGCCACACTTGCAGTTGGCACGCAGTGTCAGGATTTGACATCTGAAGTCCAACTGGAATGTTCTGATAACGATAACTGCACCTTCACGGCGCCAAATGACGCGGCTTTGGCTTACGTGGCCAATGGCACCAACTCATACTCGGTTTTCACCATAAATTCGGATGTCCCAACGCAAATGCACGGAGGTTACACGGCGATGAGGTCTTATGCAGCAACACCGCGTCTATCGCGATGGTGCAGTGGATCAAAGGCATGGCTACTAGTGTTCTTGGGCCTATATCGACCTTTGAAGCTGTCTGGTGCGATTTCTACTTGTCTGTCAAGGAGGTAGTTCCGAAGGTTGTGAACGAGGTGTATACTGAGCAGGTGCTACAAGAAATTCCTCGACCTGAGCCGGTCCCCGATTTGAGCTACTCCATGGATCATTTTCCATTGAGTTTCTTCCTCAGCCCATACGAGTTAAACGGCGGGAAAATCGGGAGCGTTGTATTTTGAATTGAATGGGCGAGAATATTTGGTCTTGTCCAGTCAGTTCGTCGCTGACGACGATTTGTTACCCGGGAAAGTTAGCACAGCTACCGGAGGTGGTCAGCCCTTGGGTTCATCCACTCTTATTATGCTCTGGCAGGCCGACAATGCTACACAGGCGATGTGCAACCTGGCAGATGCTATAACGACGCAGATGCGAACGAACGCAACCATCATTCTCCAACAAGAGCAGCAAAACACCTCGATCATAGCACCTGAGCAGGCCATTCACGGCCACGTCTGGGTCCAATAGCAGAACGTATTCGTGCGGTGGGAATGGCTGATCGTGCCCTTAGTGCTGCTCGTGTTGGCGGCCTTATTCGTCATCATTGCTTATGTGGACGGAGGAGGCATGTCGGTTTGTGGCAGTTCCAGCCCGTTGGCGCTCTTTTTCCACGCACAACCAGTTGATGGAAGTGGCCGGAAGGCGGCTGCGTCGGATGTTGGTCCTCTGGATACTGCAAACGATATGCAGAAGGCGGCCTCACTGTTGACGGCGAGGATATCACCACACGGTCACGGGACCATGGAGGTCTTCTACCCCGGGGCTGATGGCCGCGGATTCTCACAAGCGGACATTAGCTTAGTGCCTAGAGACTCTTTGGAGATTGTCGACGACACGCCATAAGTGTTATTGTAGTCGACTTTTCTACTGAGTAAAATAGCAAAGTATTTGCAAACATCGAGATTTTTAGTAGTAATTGTAGGGGACTGGCGATAGATAAATAGCTTATGTACTAAAAATTCCTTAGCACGAGGGGGTTACAGTCTCATGGCACCGTGGAAGACGATTGGCCAGGTGGCGTTATGCAATCTTGTTGCCTTGGAATCATGGTAAGGTTTTGCTTTTGTACGAGTTTCTCAACCAGACAAGCGTCCACCTCAACAAATCCAAGAAAGCAATTCATCGACACTTACAACGCACGCCCATCGCCTTTGTATTCACCAGCCACATCAAAGGATTCTGCGACTTCGTTACCGCCGCATAGCGAGCTTGCAATACGAATCTCACGCCGAGCGCCCGTCCCCTCCCTGTCGTCGCTCCGAATATTGACCCACACCGTCAACAAGCCACACCACGACGTTCAAATCTGTACTCCTGCAAGCTCCCGAGCAAGCTCATCTATCTCCGTGGCGTGTCTGACACCCTCTGCTGGTTGATGATTGGCACCGCCCACCCGTGCGCCACACTCGGGACACCTTGCCTCCTCCATGGGCATTCCGCACTCGCCGACAGTAAATGGATGCCTGTTCAAGCAGGTGTACCAGTGTCCCGTTCCCGAGAAACCAGCCTGCATCGCCTGGTACACGGCTCGCATCTCCTCGCTCGTAACGGTACGGTAGAAGACGCCTACTTTGAGCATCTTCTCCACGGCAGCGATCTCGGACTCACTGATCATGACTGAGCCCGGCGCGCTTAGCAGCAGGGCGCGTGCTTGCGCGAGATGAGCCAGACCCTGTTCCTTGAGGCGCTTTCTCTGCTCTGTGCCCTCTCCTGACGACGGCGTGCTCTGAGCGCCCGCTGCTGCCGCATGCTGCGAGCCCTGAGCGCTGTCGAGCGCCCGGGCAAACACGCAGAACCGCGCGTAGTAGACATGGCCCTCGGCCTGGACCTGTGGCCGGTGCGTCTCCTCTCCAAAATCGACGAGCCGCTCGCACTCGGCCAGGCTCTCGCCAAAGTCTGCGCTGATCTCGGTCTGCGTCTGCGCGGCACCCTTGCGCAGCTCGAGGAAGTCGGACAGTATCACGAGGTCGCACTGCAGCAGCAGCGAGACGGCCATCAGATACCCGCGGAGCTGGACGACGCCCTCGTCAAACACGAACTCGCCGCCCCCTGTGCGGTTGCGGCTCGCATGCCGCACAAGGTCCGCCACGCGCTGGAACGGCTGCTCCTCGGCGCGTACCTTGCCAATGTAGCTCTTGATCTCGTGCCACAACTTGAGGGCGCCGGTATACCGCTGGTCGCCCACCCAGCGTTGCAGGCTGAGCATCTGCGCTCGGCGCCGGCCTGTCAGGTCCAATTTCCCTTCTCGCCCTATGGTGCGCGCAATCTGGATACTCGCTTGAGTGCCCTCGAGCTTCGACTGCTCGGCAAGGAGGCGCTTGGCCATGGCGTCGTGGCGAGTGCTGGACCACGCGATGAACTTCTTGGTGGCCTCGTCGAGCATGGCGCGCCTCACGATGCGGCCATAGCGGGCGATGCTCCGGAGGGAGCCGCGGCACGTGGGACAGGTCTTGATTTCGTCCATGGAGAATGGGGCCGCCGAGGAGGAGTTGGCGATGGAGACCGGATGGCCCGTCGTTGGGTCAAGGTTATATTGTGCGCCCATGGACATGGAGCCGTCCAGCGAGGAGACGGTCAGGAAGTGTCCGCAGTCAGGGAAGATGCAGGGGTCAACGTCGAGGTCGATCTCGCGGTACTCCTGCATCTCGAGGTAGTCGACAATGGCCGTCTTAGCAGCCTCAGTACCGCATACCTGACAGTAGGCCGGACTAGGACAGGTTTCGCCGCAGAGGGATGGGCCTGTATTGCCCGCCAGGGTCAGCGCAAACGCCCAAACTTTTACACTTTTTGGCTAGAAGGAACCAGACTTACATTGGTGGCCACAAGCCAGCTTGGACTCGCACCGCTTCGAACAAGGCACCCAGTCACACGGGGCAGCACATCTACATCCAAGTTAGAGCCCTTCTTGTCTGCACGAAAACCAGGCGTGACTTACGGCATAGTACACTTTGTATGCGCACATTTCGATGCACAACTGCCCTCGGCGCACGGCGCACACGGCTCATGGCATGCTTTGCTGCACCGCGAGTGGCTGCACCTAACTTCACACGGCATCTCGCACGGCTTGCACCTGGACTCACCATGGCAAACCCGTGGACACGCGTGCTGACACGTCGCAAAAGGCCGACCGCAGACCTGCTGGCAGGGCCCGTGGTTCGCCTCCTCAGTGGCAACAATAACGTCGTCGCCTTCCCTGCGCCTGGTGTTGCACCGGTAGCAGGGGCTCCGACACGCATGGCCACAAGCCCGGTTGTGTCCACACTCTGCTCGGCACACGTAGGTCGGCGCGGCAACGTCTATGTAGCAAGCGGCTTCGACACTGTGGCGGCAGCCGGGAATGGTGCGAGACACCGGGACCAGACAGCGGATCACGCTGGGGTTCTGAGCCTGCCAGCATTCGGCCGAGCTGATGGAGTGGCCACACGGCAGCTCCACGCGGCCAGTGACCTTGACGTGGCACTTTGCCTCGCAGGCGTCTCCGCACACTCGCGGGCAGGCATGGTCGCACCCCTTCTTCGGCCGCGGGCACTTCTCCAGGCACTTATAGGCGTCGTGCATCACGTTCGCATGGCACCTGCCGTGGCATGCGTGGCCGCAGCCTCGCCTCTTGTCGCACGCAAGGCGGCAGCCGCCGTCGGGGGCGAAGTGGCCGAAGTGGTCGGGCGCCGACACCGTGATGGGGGTCTCGGGGTGGCGCGGACACTGCAGCGGGAGGCTGGTGTCTAGGTTGTCTGCGGCGCGCAGCTGGGCGATGACCTGCGCCCACATCGGCACGCCGCTGTACGTGTCCGCGTTGCCGATGATGTAGCACCCGTGCTGGGCGCGCGACAGCAGGACGTTGATGCGGTTCTTCGTGCTGAGGAAGCCGCACTTCTGCTGGGGGTTGCTGCGCACTAGCGAGATGATCACAACCCGGGCTTCTTCGCCCTGGAAGTTGTCAACCGTTGCAAGCCGCACGCTCTTGAGCAGCGTGGTCTTTGTAGGTCCCGGAACATGCCCCAGCTGCTGTTGATGCTGCTTCTCGCCCGCGACGCTTGTCGCTGGCTCGTCCAGAGCCTCGAGCTCCTCGATATCACGCTCGCCGACGCTGATCTCCACCATGCCCTCCATCTGCTTCCGCAGCTTCTGAAGCTGGCCCAGGTAGGGCGTCAGCACCGCGATATCACCCTGCGTGTAATCGCCCTGCCGCACGAGATGCGAGACCAGCGCAGCCGTCATCTTGGTCTCGAAGTCGTTGGAGTGTGACGTGTTCAATGGCTCGGTCGACATTGCACCATCCTCCAGGTGCTCATGGTGAAACCAGAAGAGCCGTTGCCGGACTCCCGTAACGGAGGGGTACTGCTTTACATTGTCGGCGTCTTTGAGGGCCGGGTACAGCGTTGACCGCACCATCTGCGCAATGCTCGGGTGCATGCGCCGCTGCGTCTCAAGAGCGGACACGGGGAGTCGTATATCCTCGTCGTACGGCGGCTGCACAAGGCGTTCGAACAGCGATATGTCGAGCGAGTACTGCGCGCCCCTGGGATTCGTGCTTTGCAGCTCGTAATTCTGTATCTGCGGGCGCAGCTGGAGATGGTCGCCGATGAGGATCGCGTGCTCGACAGACGGCAGCAGCGTCGTCAGGGTGTGCGCCTCGAGCACCTCGCCGGCCTCCTCGCAGAGCATCACTTTGCACGACAGCTTGCGGAGGAGGTCCAGGTTCCGCGCGAGGCCGGACGTGGTGATGCCGACGACGTCGGCTTGCTGGAGGCAGCGCAGGTCGACCTCGCGCCGGATACGGTCGCGTTGGTCCTTCTTTTTGACGTAAGCTGCGTGAGTCTGTGCGAGGCTGGCGATGGCTGCGTCGCGGATCGTCTTGACCCAGGACTGATGGAGAGCCGTTCGCTCGGCACGCGTCATGACGGTCAATCGAATGCTGGCGAGCACATTTGGTTTTCGGGTAGGTGTTTTGGTGGTCACATCCCCCCCGCGTAGCCATCTATCGACCGTGCTTCCTCGATGGTGATCGACTACCATCCATTCGCCGTCGTCGTCATCATTGCCCTTCTTCCCAAAGAGCACCTCGTGGTGCCGCGGATTCTCGACTGCAAGGAACTTCTGGATCGAGGCTGTGGAGTCGCAGCGGGCAAGCTCACGAAGGGTCACACTCGCCTCACTTTCCAGGTCATCAATCTCGCTGTTCAACTGCCACAGGTCCTTCTTCTCGCTCTTGGTGCGCTCGGCGGCGCTCGTCAGCACCCGTAGATTCAGGCCCTGTAATCTCTCCGACTTGGAGCGAGAGCCCATGCGGAGTATTCTCGGAGAGCCCTGATCCAAAAGGTGCTCGAGGAGCTGATCGAGAGCATGGTTTGTGTAGCAGACGCATAGAATGGGCCCCAGCCGAGCCTTGGACTTGTTCGCGAGAAGGACCTTCACAATCTTCTCGCCCGTGAACGATTTGCCTGTGCCCGGTGGCCCTTGAATAAGAGATATTTGCCGCGAAAGAGTATGCAGCAGTGCTTGGGACTGTGTCGGGTCCAATCCCGTCCTGGCCGAGATAGTTTTTGGGTCGGGACGATCGTGGGCCCGCATCGACAACGCCTCGCCGTCGCGCGTCAGACACCGGAGATCAAACTCAAAGCCTCGAGCGCTTGCGTACAGGGGAAGCGGGACCTCCGGCTCGGCGCCGTTGCGTGTCGACGGGGCAATGAGGTCCGTGAACGGCAGGTCGGGCCTCGTGTGCATCTGTTGCAAGCCCTCGAGTGTGTGCTTGAAGGACGCCAGAAGCACCCCGGGGAACTCGACCAGATGCCGCGTCCGCGACGAGCGCACCTCTTTGGACCAACGAAGCAGGCGGGCAACCTCGTGCCGCCCGGCGTCCACGAGCTCCAGCGGAACGTAGACAGAGTCTTTGTCCTCCGACAGCGTCAATTTGTCGCTGGTGTCTCGCACCTGTGTGTCATCTTCATGTAGGATACCCGACCATGGGATACCGGACCGTGGGTTAAACGACCGTGGGTTGACCGACTGTGGAAACATCGCGTCTCTCGGATCCTTGTCGTTGACAGTCCGCAGCGTCGATTCGCCCACCACGAAGAACAGCAGCGAGCCCGTCGCGTCGAGCATGCACACCAGTGCGCCGGCCTGCAGCCGCTTGGTCGCTTCCCACCACTGTCGCCGCTGTTTGACACCGAGTTTCTGGACTGCCGCGGGCTGCTTGCACCGCACCATGACCTCGAGCCCTTTGCGCTTGTCGAACTTCACGTCGTGGATGATGACGTGGTCGTACGTGTACGTCCTGGCGCTGTTCTGGTGGTTGTGCGACTGCCGGCGGTGCTGTTGCTCAGCAGGAGGGGCCCGGATGCTGTGCAGCATGTCGCGCACGGCGTCGCGGAGCTGGCCGACCGTGTCTTCCCTGAGGAGGCGGAACTCGCGGTCAAGCCGCCCGCGGATGCCTTTCAGGTGCCACTGAGAGGGATCGGTCGTGGGGAGATACTCTGCTCGCGGCGACATGATCTCCTCGTACGTCGGCATGATGCTGATACTAGTGATGTTCGCATGGTCGTTATCGTGGCGGCGGCCTTGGGCCGAGAGGTGGCCGGGTAGGTCCCGTCGGAGGACAAACGTCTCGCGAGCGACTGGCGCAGCCGCCGCGCTCTCAAACGCAGGTATGTTGTCCCCGACCTCGAGACGGCACTTGATGTACTCGAGGTACTTGGTGGCCTGGAGCTTGGAGAACTCCTCGTCCGGCTGGGCGGGTAGGTGCACAAAATTGGCCAGGGTGGCAGCGATCCTTGAAAAGTGCTCGTTGACAATGTTGGCCGTGTTACAGTCCAGAATCTTTGACAAGACCGCCAGCGACAGCTCCACCACCGACATGCGCGATTCGTCCGGGCTTGCGGCTGCTATGCTGGGCCGCGAGGCCACGAGCCGCGCGATGAAGCTGAAGATTTGGATCATGCGGCTACCGCCCACCCCGAGCATGACATTGAAGATGGCCGCCATTTCCAGCTCCAAGACCGCCGAGTTGATGATCCGGGGATGCGTGACGAGCTGGAAGAGCGGGCGGACCTGCGTCGTCCACAGTACCACCTCGGCTGTGTTGCTGCCCATCGTTTGAGGTATGTGCCGCTCCGCCATGTTCTTGATGAAAGATAGACCCGCGTCCGTGACGAGAAGCTTGATCGCCTCCTGTGCAGCGCCGGGGTCGCCATCCATCAGCTCCAGGCCCAGCTGGAAGATGCGGCTGGTTTGGGTGGCCCGCCCTGCTGCCGGGTGGTGCGACTGGATGAGGATGATGCGCTTCCACTCTTGTAGCTTTCCATCTCGCGGAGGTGCGTTGCTGTCATTGTTGTTGGTCGTCGAGCGCGTTTGCGAGGGCCTGGCCCCCTCAGTACTCGTGGGGCCGTGAGAAAATCTGCATCTGCTTCCGAAGCGGCAGTGACCTTTGTTCTTTAGATCGAAACATGGCTTCTGAGAATCGTCAAGTCGGGAGTGGCCTTGGTATCCGGAGTTCTGGCCTCCTCGGGGCCTCCAACTGTGATGGTTCATGATCAGCGTGAGAGCGTAGGTGGTAGTTTGGGTGGATTCCACATACCTCGAAAATTCCCTCATACCAAGCACGTTGTCACGAGTTAGTTTGTGCATGTTCTTCCGTAAATGATATTGTCAAGAATGCTGTGTGTTTCCTTGAAGCGTTTCAAATCAAAGAGCGAGCAGCAGGTTCTGGAGTCCATAATATAGGCAGACAGACACCTTCTCCAAAAGCCAACAAAGAAGATTTGGATTTATAACGAAGATTTGAAACACCTGGAAGATAAGAAGCAAGATTTGGGTGGTCAAAATGTGAACCAACAAAGGTTACTGATGCAAGAGGAGATGCACCTGCTTGGCCCCCAACCAATCCACTCTTCTTACACTTGCTGCGAAGCGCTCGACAAATCAGGCCGCCAACGAGGCCACCCAAATCGGCAGTTCTGGGGCAATGTAGCGCCAGCGAGATACCGGGAGAAAGTGTAAATTGTGAGGATACTTTCGTGTTCTTGAGGTTCTCCTGCGCCGTGCATCGGGTATGCGTCTGCGTGAGGCCCACCAGTGCTGGTAACACAACGTCTGTGGGGGTAGTTAGTTGTCTCTGGAATAAGCACCTTTGAATTATCCTTTGGGGGTATCACCTCTGTTATAAACGCCTTCAACGTGGCTTTTGCTTAGCTAGTGGGAACAATGGTCGACCTGAACTTACCTACTTGGTAAAAAGAGTCTGGTTCTTAAATCCTCGGTCCTGCCTTGCTGTGGCTTGCATTATCTATAGATCGCTTTCTCGGACTGTTTATACAACAACATTATTTTTCACAATGGCCTGGTGTAGAACCACCTGTTCCTGTCCTCCATTCTCGGCGAGGTCTACCATCACGGCAGCCAGTTTATCTACCCGCACCACGGGCAAGAAAGGCGATAAAACGCGTTGCAGTAACAAAGTTCTATGTTTGATTCCAAGGACCCCTCCCGGTTTGACAACATACGTTTCTACGATCTTGTTCTGTTGTCCGAACTCGAGGAGTTGTGTTTCAGCAAGCCCCTACGCAAGGGATTAGAAAGACGTACGACCGGAGAGGAAAGACAGAAGGGGAGTTGGGGGCAGGGTGGGCGGAACAAACCCGGACATGACGTCCTTCAGCGAAGAACCACAGGGCCTTGTCTTGATCCTGCTCCGTGAATGCGCCGCCAAGGTAGACATATCTGAACGGCTTCGTCTTGTTGGCCTCCAATGCTTTCAACAGCGCTTTCTGGAAAGCTTTGGGGTACTCTAGTTCGACAACTGGGTCCCAATTGTATGTTCCAATGGACCTTGGCCATTGATGGTCAGAGGAGAGTTCATTCTGCAACGACCGGGGATTCGAACTGGCCTCACCATATACAAGAGTCCGCATCTTTGAACTGCTCCAGCACGGAATCAGGATACGACAAGAAACTGTCGACGATTACCACGGTAAGTTTCGGATTTTTGGCTGCTTCGGGGAGCTGACGCCGCGAGAGCGCTACAATATATGTAATGGCGGTGTTATTTAGGCAGCTGTTGAGGACTTGTTTGCCAATGAAGCCGGTGCTTCCCAGGAGGATGACCTTCATAATGCTGTTGGTGCTGCTTGTGGGGGTTGGTTCAGACCGCGTATCTGTAGACCTGCGAAACCCAGAGATTGAAATCAAGGACGTGCCAACAGGCAGTTATATTCTATCGTTGCGGGTTGGCTAACGTCAGCCAGCACCGGGCCCGCCAATGCAGCAGCTACTTCAATCGCAGATCGGGCGGATTTGGGGCCGTGTGGGCCCAACAATTTCACGACCACGATGTCAATAGAAATGCAATCACTAGCTCTATAATTTTCTATTATGGTGGACTGGGCTGCGACACACGAGACGCGAACAGCTATCCTGATGTGACACAGCTGGTTTTGGGGGGGGGGGCAAACGCGGGCCATGAGATCCACCTGGCGGCCGCGCTCAAGGTCTTCGTTTCAGTTGATACATCTGGCGTTGCTCCAAAGTGGTTCCGAATGCCTCTAGTTTCGCGATCTGAGTCCTGCTGGAGAGGGCAGCGAGCGCGTGGTCGTTTTGTCTTAGAAAACGGAAAGGGCGGCGTGCAAATTCTCGCTGATGGGCATATTTAGTTCCCGTCCATCGACGATCGTGTCTGCCATCACAAGGCTTAAAGGCAACATACACACTGCCCTTGAGCATGAACACTGCACAGTGCTTGGATACAGTCTCCAAAGGCTGGATCCCAATGGCTCGTGCTTGGGCCGAGCTTCACCCCCTCGTACAGCATCAGGAGGAGCAGGACATCACCAATGCCTCACGTCTGGCCAGTCCTCTTTCTCTCAACATCGACATTGCCGCGATGTCACGTAGTACTGATTTAGACGACGATATTGCCCATATAATATTCATCTTTGGGATAATCGTCTTGGAATAATAACCGCTGGGTTAATCATCTACCGATGCATTCTCCTGTAGTCTCCCGTCGAGACTTTTGGCAGGAACCTCGGTAGTGCGTAGTCCATATGCATTCGGACTCAACCAAACTCAATTTGACCACATCACCATCCACTTCACATTCCGGTCGACGACATTGCTGACCGGTGTGGCCGGCTCAAAAGGCTGGGATAAGAGCAGAGTCTTTGCAGCTATGGTGTCCCTGATAGTGCCGCATATGTCGTTGAGCCCAACACTGCCATGCTCCGTGGTCTTCCAGAAAAGATACTGGATTCCGTTTCAAAAACTCAAAAGCGTGTTTTGTAGCAGTTCCGCTAGGTGACATTTCAAATGTCTATTACCCATACCCTTGAGGCGTGGTAACTAGAGTTCACATATGGCACTACACAATTTGAAGGAGCAAAATACCTTTCGTGAATGAAAGCTATTGCAATACCAGCACCGATGAAACCTTTAGCTGCCCAGGTGAGCTATTGACAACAAATTTTTAGGAACTTAGACTTGCTCGTTGACAACCCTCGGCCTCCTAACCAATGCACCCTCAGCTACTTCCACGTCGTATTCGTCGTCACTATCTTTGATACCGGTCATTTTAGCAACTACTTTGGCCGCATAGCAATCCCCGCAAACATTGACTGCTGTCCTGAATCGATCTAGGAACCAGTCAATAGCCACGACAACGGCATACATCCCTGTGATAGGAACGTTCACGGCCTCACAGATCATAACAGTGAGGACGAGCGAAGAACTCGGGATGGGTGAAGCTCCAATGGTTGCTAGTGTAGAGAGCAGTGTGACTATCACATACTGCGCTGGGCTGAGGGTAATTGCCTGCGTAGCAGCCATGAAGGTCACCACAACCGGGAAATAGATGGCAGTGCTAGGTTCGATTAGCCTTTGAAATGACACTTTCCATAGCGCACGGGGGCGACTCACCCATCCATATTCACTAGACACCCAACTGGCACGGCGAACTTAGTTACAGTGACCGGGACTCCCTGCGCTATGGTCGTGCGCATAGTAACCGGCAGTGTAGCAGCCGAGCTCGCAGATCCCCAAGCCGTCATCCACGCCGGCGAGATGCATAGGAAGAAGGCGTATGGATTCTCTCTCACCAACACCACAAAGATAATTGCCAGTGTGATGAACAAATGGATGAACATACCAGACAGTGCCGCCCCTATCAACACGCCGAGATTCTGCCCGATCTCCGACAGGTCCAGTTTGAACATGTTGGGCAGGATGAGGAAAAAGACGCCAATTGGGGCGAGCTTGATGAGGAAAATGATGATTTTGACAACCATTGTTTCGATCTCCTTCACCACCCTGAGAATAGGGCTGTCTCGCTCGATCAGGTAGCCCACGACAATACTGACCACCATCACGCTGAGCAGTGTATCGTTTGCCAAAGCACTGACGATGTTCTGCGGGATGAGCGACTCGAATAAGTCTACCACAACGTCGTGCGTCGCGACTTCTTCTCGTTCAGGATCCATCTGCTCCCTGTCTTCGCCTTGGACTGGTATCATCAGGCGCGACCATCCCACGGAGACAGTCACCACGGAGAAAACAATCGCAATGATAGTGGTGACGAGGTAGTACCCCAGTGTCCACTTTGCGATGCGTGCTCCGCTCCCGGTGCCCAAGTCGCGGAGGGACTGAATTGCGAGGATGAGTGATGTGATTATGAGAGGAAGGACTGTTCGGCGAGTGTCAGCTCATGTAGTTCTGAAGTCACCAGAGAGGAGTTTGTGCTCACCAGTTGCCCTTAACGCTCGAAGCCATGTCGTTCCGGGGATGCCGAGAATCGTGCTCGCGGCGACAGGCACAGAGTCGACAGTGCTGGTCACTGCCAGGCCGATTGCGATGGCTAGTAGTGCAGAGAGGACGATTTGAGCCGCTGAGCCAGGCTCCTTGATGGAATGCCACCATGGTTTCTTGGGTCCGACCACTGGAGATACTGGGATATCCTGAACGTCGACCGAGCGCGACGAGTCCGACCTCAAGGTTTCACGCGTGTCTGAACTTTCAATGTCTTTGCCCATTTTCTCAGTGCAAATTATGGGACTTTGCTAATCGAATAGGCTGAGACCGACGAGTAGCAGTGGGCGAAGAGAACGGTACATGCTCCATGACTTATAGGTGAAAGCGCTCAACTACTCTCCAAGTGTACAACTGTTGCGGTCACCAGACACCTCCGTCACATCTTCAGGAGGGCGACAGGATGCTCGGCGCCAAAAATCTTCGAAGTCGATGATAAGAAGCATCGCAAAGGTGAGTGGGTGGAACACAAGCCAAGCGAAGCCACTGGCCGGCCTTGAGCCTGAGCATGCCTTCCAAGCCTGGGCAAACTTTAGAACCATTCCCACCGACCTCAGCTTCACGCTTGACGTTGTATCACTATCAGACTCGCCGCGAAGTGGGCTTTCGCCCTCGTGCCAATCGAGTACACTCTTGATCTTTCTAGATACTTACTCTCAAATCAATAACAGCAGCCACCTTCCTTTGCATATTGTTCTCTACTACGATTTGTCTTCCAAATTCTTATTGGAGGGCTGTGTCCGAGAATAGAGGTCGGTAGCATATTCTAACGACCGCCCTTCCCCGCTTCCAAGGCTGTTGTCCAGCCTTGCGCCCGTGCTAGGGGCTAGGCTCAGGATCAGCCAAGGCTTGGGCTTTCCGTCCGTTCCCAGGTTTCTACGCGGTAAGGAGGTTGAGGAAAGTACTGAAGGCTTATCTGAATGGTTAGCTGCGCGTAGACACGCCTAGACGAGACCATACAGCTCTGCAAACGGGTCGTCAGTCTGGTTCAGCTTGTTCCACTCCAAGACAATCCTTATCCGCTCGCTCTCATTCCGACCATAGACTTCCTCGATCCATCCCAAAGTCATGTCGGTGCCCGCACTAACCCCGGAGCTTGTCCAGACGTTTCCATCAACGACCCATCGCGCTTTTGCGATCCAATTCACCTCATCGGCATGGTCCACAGACTTGACCCAGTTGAAGGCGGCCTTATTCGTCGTCGCATTTCTCCCGCTGAGGATTGCGCCTGTTCTCGCCAATAGAGATGCTCCGGTACATACGCTCATTACGTAGTCAATGGAAGGGTCGTCGTAATGCTCAGCGAGCCAGTCTACGGCGGGCTGTGTCAGATTCAGGTCGCGCGCTCCGTTGCCGCCGGGAACTAGGATTGCGTCGACATCGGGTGAATTGGCGAATGTATGAGTCGGGAGGACGAACTCGGCGAAGTTGGGAGACGATGATGTGGCGAGGACGCCGGAGTTGATGCCGTTGATGATGGTGCGGTCGATGCTGACAGGTTGCATATCTGTGGACAGCAGCGATAACTCCATGGGATATGTGATGGAGAGGAGATTCAGAGCTCCCAGAGGGCCGAAGACATCGAGTGCCGTGAAAGCTGGGAACAGCACGTATGCGATACGCAGAGGAGCTACAAGCTGGGTGAGATCCTGCCTTCGGCATTTTGCAAAATTAGTTCAAGAAAGTAGTGGCTTAAGCTTACCAGTAGTGTTGACCATCTTCGACTAATCTTCTTTGTAGTCTCAGACCGCAATGCAGCTTAGAAAGAAGCTTTGACGCGAAAGAAGACGATACTTCTAGAATACTGGATAAGATACCAACCAAGGTCGACGTTTCTAGAAGGTAAGATCAAGTCAGCAAGAAAGGGGCAGCAGAGTTACGGTATGCAGCAGAGTGGAGAAGTCACGCTGATATCCACAAAAATCTCACAGCGGGTGAAGAAATGGGAGCCTGGTTCAAGGATCTGAATCAAGAGATAAATAACTTTATGTGGTGGACCTGCCGTAATACTAGCAGACCTAATTGAGCAACCTCGGGAGGACGACACCCGATAAATAATCACCAAGACTCGAAAAGTAGAGCAAGTTATCGACGCCACTATGCAGTGTATGCAGCTTATCATTCTTGCTCATGTTTGCGGCGAGTGCAGCCAAGAATTCTCTACCACTGCTGACTCAGGCTGTGAACGTTCCTGCGAAGTATTCTCCCCACCGACTTCTGTTCCGGCAAAATCCGGCGTCAGCACGCTCTCTGGCATCTGTGGCAAGGTCACACCGCATGAGCCTACGGACGAGAGGCACGATTGCAACTACGGCCCAGTTCACTGTCCGCTTGATGGGCAGCAAAGACGGCTTCGCGGGGAGCCGCAAGTTACCTCTTACAGCCCGTCTTAGAGTAACCATGGACAGCACGGCAGCTTCGAGGACGCTTGTCTGACAAAATAGGTTCAGTTACTAGTTTTAAAACTGTGGAGGGGCGTGTATGCCCCCAGGCCGGGGCGGAGGTAGGCCAAGGCTCGATCAATAACCCAATAATATTAATAAGACGCTGTATACACTTTCCGTCAAGGGATTGCCACGGCACGCGTTCTAGCGATAATATGCTCGAGTGGAATTGCAGTATTGTTCGGCCCAACGAATTAATTCCACAATCTGAATTGGAATCCGCCTTAGCTTCTCCCAAACCCTTCCTCTCTTCTGCCAGTGGTAGAGATGACCTCTGTTCCTCCATATAGTCAGTAGGTACCTCCCGGTGGAGAATCACTGCTCTGATAGGAAACATCTAAATCGCCATGGCATAAATATAAGTTAGCAATCAAGTGTCTTATAGGGATCTTGAAGCTCTGGTCGGTAGGCTTACCGGAAGGATGATATTGTAGTAGAAGGGGGTCTGTGAGAGAATTATTTCTCCGTAGACTTCCTAAAGACTGGGCACGTCCCATGGAGGCTGGTTGTTGACGAGAGGCGTTATGTTTGTGTCAGCATACGCGTCCCTAGTCACTGACAGCATAGGCGTTCAAGTTAAAATCTTCGCGTAACTGACGATCATAACATTGGAGACCTAACAGTCTAACAAGATCCCATTCGTAGCATTGAGCTTGCCTAGTGGCATAGGCTTGACCGCGTATAGCGGCGGCGGCGGAGATGACAGCGAGAATTTGTTGGACTTGCATATTGGCCAGTGGGTGGGAATGAATCTCGTTCTAGTGAAGGCTCAAGTTTATATAGTTGGTGCAGACGTTGGTGCTGTAAGAGATTGATGATGATAGAAGGAGACAGGAACTGGCTCTGGGTGGGTAACAATGACTGCTTATATAGAACTCAGGCAATCAGTTACGACTAGAAATGGTACTGTATAGAGACTCCATTGCTTTAAGAACGCCCTATAGCTCTAAAAACCGGCCTATGGTTGGGTGTCCATGTAGGAAAATCCGAGGTGGCTTCTCCATGCCGGCAACTTGTGACTCCTTGGCTCCACCACATCCCATCAATTGCCATCATCACCTTGCACAGCTAAGATCCCTGATGCTTAAGCTCTTCATTTGCAGCGTTGAAAAATTGTGAGAACAAGTTGGGCAACACTTGGCTGCCAGAGTCAATGAGTAGTGAACAGTGTCCCCGAGACTTGCCGGGGGCTTACAAAGCCTTTACGTATAATGTCCCTATTAGACGCCTCTGCCTTGCAAGATTTTACGCCCTACATTCAAATAATCATCTGATCAAGCCCTGACTTGTCATCGCTACTGTAAAGAGTGCCAGTAGGAGCGAGCACTTGAATTAGTTTGGTTCGACTTGTTGACCGACAAGTATGGCAGTATGCACTAGGAACTTTTGGTGTATAACTGATAAAACAAACCGTCTTGAGTTGTCAGTATGGTGAACAAGCCTAGTTTAGGGACTTCACGTATAGTAGCACCTTGCTGGAAGTGGTATCTGAGATGTCAATTTCAACAGTGTTCATGGCTTTCTGACCCCTCTACGTCGGCTTGTTATCGCCATGACTATTGAGGCCCATGCGACTACTAAGTACGTACTCAGTAGGCATTGACTGGCGGGAACATAAATTGTGGGGCAACCGGGCGACAAAGACAAAATATCCCAGTCGACATGAATTCTAAATCGAAAAATGCACAGAGACTCTGGTGATTCTCGCTTGTGCTGAATATGTCTCCACAATGTCTTTGGAGTATTGTAGCCAAGCAATTTTTTAAGCTCGAGATATGTTTTTGCGTTTTGCGCGTACGTAAAATTCGACCATCGCAGCACATTCAAGTAATTATGTCCTGGAAAACTTGGGCTTGGTATGATCGCATGTGGCTGATTTACGCTGATAGATTTCTGCTTGGATGAAATACTTTCTGGAACAGATGTTTTATTTCTTCGAGAATGCATGGGCAACTGAACTTGGAACGCTTATTGCTCAAGTGGGCACTGGGCACCACTTACTCCGACAGAAAGAATATGTACATTGAAACATTGCATCTCGCCCTGACTTTGCCTAGTCCTTGAACCCTCTTCTTTACCAAGTCAAAATGGCGCCAGCAGCAGCCGGAACAGTGGCAACGACATTGCTCGAGCCGAGCAATGTGAAGGCGTACGGGATACTGGCAGCGGTGATAGTACCAACCGGAGCAGTATTGTTCGCACCGCCAAGATCATTGTCCGAAGCAACGACATAGCCGACATCATCCGAGTACAAACTGGCAATAGGCTCAGTGACGTTGCTAAACACATTGCTCTGGACGAGGATCTGCGCGCCGTCACGGGAGTCGATGGCCGTGTTCATGTTCTTGTAGTAGTTGTTGTAGATATGTCCCGTGCCGAACCGCAGCGAAGGCCCGCGCGAGCCCAGATTCTCCCAGTAATTGTTGGCGTACGTGATACGCAGGTGGCCGGTGTCCTCGTCGGCGTTGTTGTCGCTGTGGCCGATCAGGCTGGTCTTCCAGTGGTCGTGGAGGTACGTGTAGCTGACGGTGATGAAGTCGGCCGCATGGCTGGCGTCGAGAAGGCCGTCGTAGTAGTCTTTATCTGCGACTAGTTCGCTGTAGAGCTCGCAGTGGTCAATCCAGACGTTAGTGGTTGCCTGAGGAGTTTGTTAGATAAGATGGTCGGTTCATAAGGAGAGGCAGTACTTACGTCGACTCGAATTCCGTCACCTTTGCTCGAGGCAAGGACGTTGGCGGAGATGATGTTTCGAATTATAATGTTACTCTGTCTGCGAAGATAGAGACCAACACCATCAAACGCTGGAGACTTGTGTCAGCAAAGGGTGTAAATTACGAAGTCAAGCCTGGTATTGCCCGAGACATACTGGCGCCCTTGAGTCCAATGATGGACACATTGCTGCCAATGCGGACATTGGTCGATCCAGTGATAGTACCGGACACTATGACAATCCTCGACGAGGTGTCATCCTCGTCAACGGCCGCGGTGAACTGAGCAAGGGTCGATACCGTGGTCACGGTGCCCCCGGCGCCACCGGTGGTTCCACCATTTGTGGACGCGTAACCCAGAGTGGCAGCATCAGAGATGGTAGCTCGCTTCTCGATGTTGGCATGTGCCTCCAAGTTCGTGGTGGGAGTTGGAGAAGACACGGCCAGGGCCAATAACGACGCCAAAACTGGCCAGAGCTTGTACATGATGAATAGTGGAGTATTATGAATTCAATGTGCAAGAGGACCAATTGTAGTTAATGATGAGTGATAGTCAAGCCTATTTTGCTTTATTTGATGGCTTGACTGTCCTCTTCTTATATGGATGTCTCCATGCTCGGAAGGCTGTCGTATCCATCACTTTAATTATGTTATCCTGCTATTGTGCGTTGGCTCTGTGCAGGCGAGGGCATCTGCAGCGACGTCGCCAAAGATTCCCGCACAGTTTCCACCTATGATCTGGAGCAGGTAGTCTTCGGTAGGCGGCGTCGTCACGTCGATTAAAGAAGTTGTCCCGCTTCCATATCCCGTCGAGTCCGCAGTCAATTTCCAGAAGGTCATGCGATACATAAAACAGGCGAGTGGAGCGGATGTCATCCTGTAATGTCACTGTGCAGGTCGGACCCTATTCCGCATCTACAAAAAGCTAGGCCGCTTGCCCGGAAGTTTCCACCAACCACGTCAACGTGAGGCTCTACGCCGGCCACCCGAAGAGGGTATTGCATGCAAGGTTTTTTTTTTTTTTTTTTTTTTTTTTGCAACTGTGTGTGCAAAGCTGGGAACTCACTTCCAGGGAATACAAGGGAGTTCCAATGCTATTCCATACGAATGTTCTGTCTTGCCGGCGTGAATCGATTTGTGGCCACGAGGGAAGGATACTGGGCCCATCTGGAGGGCCACTTGCAAAGTGCCACATAAGAACTATATTCAGTTCTGCTTCAATTTCTATCGCAAATACACCTTACGATCTACTCACTTTTTATTCATTGCAATAATTTCCTCGACTTTGTCCACCCCCATTACACCCTTCAGCATCGAATCAAACTGCCCCGGCTTTCTATCTATCTGCGCTGTCATTTCCGCATTCTCCCCGGTGTAGATGACCAACGGCGGGTCGTCTTTCAGCAACTCCTTCACCACATCCTGCGCCCACTCCTCTTGATCCTGACCCTGACCCTCAAACTTCTTTGCCGAAATGACCTCCTCCACCAGCTCTCTTGCTGGCTCGTAGATCGAACCCTGCGGCAACTTGCGACCAGCTTGTATAGCTCTTTCGATTATGGTGCTCTTCACAAGGGACGTCTTCAGATCAACGACCCTGATGCCAAAGCCCTCCAGCTCCAACCGCATGGTATCTGAATACATGGAGATGGCCGCTTTGGAGGCGTTGTACGTAGCCTGGAACGGCAGAGGCATGAGCCCTGCAGCGGATGTTTGGTTGACGATGATGGCGCCGTTCGGTGCCTTGAGCAGCAACGGCAGAAAGGCCTGCGACATGGCGATATAGGACCAGACGTTGAGGTCGAACAGCTTCTTGCCCTCTTTGATGTCGAGGTCGGCGACCGGCATCGTGTAGCTCGCACCAGCGTTGTTGATCAAGATGTCGAGCTCCGGGATCTTGGCTACGCATGCCGCAATGGATGCGTCGGACAGGACATCGAGCTCGAGGACCTCGATGCCGAGGGCAGTTAGTTTGGATGCTTTGGAGGTGTTACGAGCCGTGGCATAGACGTGGAGTCCCGCATTGTGTAGGGCGATGGAGAGGACGGCACCAAGACCACCGTCAGAGCAGCCGGTGATCAGGACTTTTCGCTTGGATTCAGCCATGATCTGAGAATAGTGAATGTAAGTGCTAGGCCGCTGTGAAAATGGTGATATGTTGTCCGAGGGTGAGGTTCGATTGTCGTTTCGGATGTTGGTGTCTAGGCCATCGTGAGTAGGAAAGACTATGCGCGAAGGAGGACAGCTTGTTATAGAACTCGTCAACACTTCAGACCCTCCCAGCCGGACAGTCCAGAGTCTTGTATTGCAAATATTTCCACTTCGTAACGATGATTCCGCAGCCAACATCAGCTGCGGGCGGAGACGTCGGGTGGGTAGCGGAGATCTGAGACATCTGACGGACGTTTTTGGGACGGACCGGGAGGAAGTCGACGGGAACTAGTACGCTTCCGGTATAGCGTCCGCTTGCTTCCCTCATATGCTTTGCTGTATTACTAAAATCAAAACTTTGATGTGTGAAAAGACGTTGACACTGTTTTTTTCCAGGAAATATTGAGCAATTTGTCATACTGTTGGTTCGTGCTGAACCTTCGACCACTGGAAGGAGCAGGTTGGTCATTCGTCAACATGCCATGCAAACCGGGAATGAACAAGCATAGCAAAGCCACTGATGCCCATGTCAGCTGCGGAAACAGAAAATGGAAAGGAATAAGAGGGAATGTATTAGGCTGTCTACGTGGACCATTGACTGGAAACTATGAACCCGGAAGACCACGAGCAAGACCACGAGTAGGGCCCGGAGCTGCTCGACGAGCACCTGGACCGTAGGCGGTAGCAGGCCACCTTGGCGGGGTGCTGGGCGAGATACGATTGCCACCGAAAGCAGCCTCTTCGCTGTCGCACAATTCCACAGCAGCGTCGCGAATCGAGTAGTCGATCAGTTTGCCAGTACCTGGCACGAGCGCCGCCTCGAAGTCGAACCCGGCCGGCGCACCACTGAACCCACCAAAGTCTTTTCTAACCTGGACATCATTTATGATGCCGTCCTGGTTGACACCAAAGTCTCCATTCGGCGGCGAGATCTCCCCAGAAACGGGGTCCGTGACTGATTTGTACAGCTGCATAGCAACATCAACGGTCACGTCGAGCTGTGTGGCGATAGCATGGACGGACCAGGCGGCATTTTGTTGGAGGAAACGGTTGGCTGCGAGCATGGCGGCCAGAAAGCGGGTGAGCAGGGCGTTCTTGGCCGTGTCGGCTATGCTGGACTGCCGTACGGTGAAAGCACTCGAGGTGATTGGGGCGATGAAGTCGGACACACGGGCTAGGACGTTTGGGCCGTCGGGAATAGACTCGCCCTCCACCGTAAAAGGGTAGTTGAGGATCGTTGCGTAGACGGCCGTGCCGTTGTCTAGGGCGCCATTCAATAATGCTGCATATCTGGTGCTGGTACCGCCGACAGTCTGTGATGGATGTGTGTGAGAGTCTGACTATCTGCTGGCGCCAGTCTGTCATAAGTGGGAAACGCTTACCTGAAAGTAATAGTCCCCATTTTGGAGCTCGAGACCATATCTGGACAAAACCTCTCGTAGGAGATATGCGTACCCACTGACGGGTGAATCGACAATGATGGGCTTGCCTTGCAAATCCAGGATACTTGTGATGGAAGGCACCGAAGCAACCACAAGATCCGGACCTTGATCCAGCTGTCCCAAAACGGTCACACTCTGATTTTGGTTGAAGCGATAATTGAGAGCGTTGTCAACCGTTGCCGTCAGGATATCATACTCTCCGCTGAGAACTGACGCGAAGGCAGCCGTGCTGTTTGGCACCTGGTTGTACACCACGTTGAGTCCATTGGTGGTGAAGAAGCCCAGCTGGTTGGCGACAGAGTAGGTCGCTGTTTGAAGACTGCCGGCAGACAATTAGCATGTTTCACTGCTGCATTAGGTCATCTCTTGCATTAGGTCCCAGGGGAACCGAAGGATCAATCCAGTGTAAACAAATACATACAAAGCCCCATACTGGACTGTGTCCAGAGCACAGACGACGCGGATTAGCAACAACGCGAGTAGCGGTGAGAACGCGAACATCTTGACGTCTCGTTTTGCAAAAATTCCTGCATCAGGGCACGGTGACTGTAAAGAAGAAAATTTTGTGAGATATGATCATAACATAGTAGGATTCGTGGCGTGCGCTTGAAAATCACAACGCCCGCCGAGGCAACAAAGGTGGAGTATGTGATAATTTCCTGCAAAGTCCAGACCAACCCTGAAGCGGCAAGTATATCGAAAATACCTGCAAGCTAGGATCTGCCACCCTGTAGATGGCGACAAGTCAGAATCCTGCGGGGCCTGGGACCATGGTTTTTAGAAATCGGACACACTTCTACGTCGGTTACAAAAGATCATCCCATCTCAACCATGGCAATTCATCTGTTCGATCGGCGGTCCTGTATGTCAGCCCTGTTAACCGTTGCAGTGATGGGACATGGAGATAGACCAGCCGATCGGGACCTTGTATTTACCACTCGTACTGTCGTATTATGTATATGATGGCCTACCGAGATTTGTCCGTCATAGCCCCTGCAGCGCGCATATAACATTCTTTCCATTGTGTGTAACCGTCCGCATATCGCACAGAGATAAAACTACAAAACTTGGAATTTAGAAATCGGACATAGTTAGCTTCACGCGGCGACACCTACCTCTGGGATACATGTCTAAGCCACCTTTGGGAGAACCATCTTTGGGACGATTACCTTTGGGATAAGAATCTATCTATAGAATAACCGCCTCTGGAGCGATCAAGTCCGGCTTCACTATCAGTAGCACAGGTTAACTGTCGGCCTGATACCATTTGAAACTGTCCGTTTTATAATCGTGGTCCCCGAGAGAGAACAACATGGCACTTCTGGTCGTAAAGTCAAAGGCAGAAATGTATGACTCCCTGAGCCCATTCGCCGATTCGATAAAAACTTGCCGAGTCCATCCTGCCCGCTCTGCAGCTCCCGGGGACTGCAACATGTTGTGAAGGCATCTGCCGCACTTGCACCCACACCGGCAAGACGAGACGGTGGGGCCGGTCGAATGTCTACTCGCCCACACCGTTCAGATGAAGGTCTTCCTCAGTAAATGTGGCTTCAGAACGGCCTTCTGGTTGGTTGAAGGAAGGCAGTTCAAGTTGTTCTTATCTAGGTGCTATCAAGTTCGCGCATGGTTTGCGCACGCGAGCAGTTAGCAGTCTCGGAGACCGCATGGTCACGAGGTAGCACTCCGCCCCTCCGACCTGCGACTGCGGCGGACACACTACTTTTTGTGGTATTAGCTCCTGTTCGCAAAGTTTCCTAATCGTTACAGGCAGACAAGACTAATCGATACATGGACTAACGCGTTCTCGATGGCGCGAGAGTTTAGCGAGATGGGCCCTTGGCGTGTCATATTAGACCCTCGTCGATGAAATGAAGCCTGGAAGAGTCCGTGAATCTTGATACAGTGATTCAGTACCTCACTTCCATCGAAGGAGGTCAAGTTGCTTTTTTGAGTACAGAGGAGCACTCAAATATGTTCAGCTTAGCCACCCATTCGCTCCATCCATAGATGCTGGTCTCATCTTCGCAATGGTTTACTCCTTCGCCCCAAGCGTCCTCAAGCGTGACTTTATAGACGATGGCTTGCCGAATCCACGTGGCCAAAGTAATGCCACGCTCTCTATCATCTTTGTCGTTATCTCTACCGTTTCCGTTTCTGTCAGGCTAATCGCAAGATGTTGCTTGACCAAAACTGTGGGAGCAGATGACTACCTCATCATCGGAGCGTTGGTATGGAACAAATTCATGTTCATTTCAAGATTGAAGCAGTCAGACTAATATTCCATTGCAGATTCTCGCCTCGTGTCTGACAGTAACATATAACAAAGGTTTGTGCTTGGTATCATTTTGTGCAGACTGTCTGGCTGATATCCCACCACAGAAGCACAGAATGGCTTCGGATTGCACACAAGTCAGGTGGACTATGCCCACAAAGTAGAAGCCTTCAAGGTTTGTGATTTTTGCAGCTTCGAAAGATCTGGACTTGGGCCTTGGGCTGATGCTCTCAGTGGTTCTTCGCCGCTCAAATCATATACAAGATCGCGACTTGTCTCACCAAGCTCTCCGTCCTCGCACTATACCTGAGGATTTTCGTCAACCGAGCCTTCCGCATGACCGTCTGGATCACCATGTCCATCATCGTTGTCTACACACTTGCTGCCACCCTCACCACAGTATTTTCATGCAGTCCAATTCGGAAGTCCTGGGACAAGAAACTCGACGGCGATTGCTTGAACATTCAGACGGTTTGGACAGGTCAGTCTTCGCATGAAACTACGATGACATGTTGTCTGGTCAAAATGGCTGACACGCTTTGCGTATCTCCACAGCGACGTCTATCATGATAATTCTCACAGACGTAATGACCATATTTCTCCCGATTTGGGAGATTCGAAAGCTTCAACTGCCTCAACTTGAGAAGACACTCTTGTGTGGACTGTTCGGCCTGGGTGCGTTCGTCATCTCATGCACCATTGTACGAATGTGCTCTCTGTCTCCTGCCACGACCGCTCAAGACCAGATCTGTAAGCCATAGGTCGCCGGCGCCCTCGTGAAGTATTCGAGCCCTGACCTGGATTGTTTCAGATTACCAAGCTTCCTCAAACAGTTGGACCTTCCTTGAGGTCAACGTTGGAATTATCTGTGCGTGTATGTGCTGATTCGTGCAGTGTTGACTCCGTTAATCGTCACGCTTCTCTCCTCTCACAAGCCGCAAAGAATGCCTTGACTGACTTTAATCAGGCCTCCCGGTTTGCAGAGTCCCATTTTCCAGGCTCCTAGTTGCACTCGGTCTGAAGAAAGCCACAACAACGCAGCGCAGCACCGGTTTGATGAAGGACTACGAATTGAGGACAGTGGGCGCGGTCAGTTCACGGTCAAATCCAGCCATCAAACTAGACAGCTTTGAAGAGGAATTTGGCGACACCAGGAAGAAGGACTGCAGATCACATTTTCACGCATGAAAGCATGTCATGACTGTATCACTACATTGTAACTTTATCTGTTAGGAGAATTTCCTTGGGCCAGCTGCAGCCAATGCAGATCAATAACTTCGAACGTCCGTACACATATTTTACCCTTCTGAGCATAGTTCTAACGGCTAGGCTTGCGAGAGTATGCAAGTGAACTGGAGGACATCGCAAAACCTTGGGATATCGGGCATGACCTTCAACTTGGCCGAGGAACAGTTCTGCCAGCGCTCTCTTCACCTATCTCTCCGCCCCTTTCCCTTTTCAAGCCGATGACGCCGGGCAAGGCGGATAAAGTTTCAGCAGCCCTGGAGGAAAGAAACTCCTTGCGCACCCCCTCCTTGGGGCTGGATGTCTCCACCATTAGGGATCCGGGCCAGGTGACTCGCACAGCCCCTGGGCCAGTCCTTTCAGCAGTCTTGTGCAAGATCGGCGAGAGGCGCTGGGTTACGAGGAAGGCTACGCAGGCATATCAGCAAATTATATTTGGGCCTACTATGAGGATGTACTTACGACCAGCTACGTTCGTGGTAAAATGGTACTCGTGGCCCTAGGGTCCCGGAGGAGCATTCTTTCTAGCTTCTGCACCGGCATTGTTGAAGCTATTTCACTGTCAGCATGTTAAGGTGGCTCAGATTCTTGAAAATGGAGGAGGTTTAAGTTGCAGCACGTCGAGACGTCCATGTGGGCCCTCTGGTGAGAGGAAATCCTGGGCGGCTGCCCTAACACTCTCGAAGTTTATCAGGTCCATCTCAATGAATTCCAGGCTACCTCGCGGTTTCTTTTCAGCTTCGTAATATCCTTTGATCCTGGAAATGGCCATCTCGGTGTGATCTTTAGACCGCGTCATAACGTACACTTTGCCGCCAGCTCCGTAAAGCTGGCGCGAAAGCTCATATCCAAGCCCATTCGGTCCACCCATGACAATGAAGACCTTCCCACCCTGGAATGGCAAGTTGGCCTCAGCCAGGTGATCTCTCGGTGGGAAGCATATCGTGGACAGTGGCACAGATATGTTGAATAGGAAGGGCGAGGTTGACAAATATTTGGAGTCAAAAATGGGTGACAGGTGTCTTGGATGACGGCGCTGCTTGATTTGGTAGGAAGTGTGAGCTGAGAGACTATCGTCTGCTACCAGGAACGACGACACACGCGCAACGGAGTAGGAGAGCTCCTTTGTCTTTTCCAGGTGTAAGGCTGGGGGATCGTTTGACGTTAACAGCAACCTCTCGCGGCTCTTTATCAGTCCCGCTCGCGTTCGCTAACGCCGCCAGCAGCTGCAACCTCCCGCGCCCCCTGCAGACAGCATAGGTCGGTATTTTTTCCTGAACAGTTGGTCATCACCCGCCAGTCAGCGCTCTCCACTATTACGGTACAGTGATTGCTGGTAGTTGTTGCGAGGAGTACCGAAGGATTGAGTACCTGAAGCATGGTCATACAGTGTGGTTGGTTGAAACGCCGTCGGTTCTGATCACTAACAATCAGGGAGCTCGTATAAATCCGCCCACAGATGCATACCAGATTCCCCATAATCCTTTGAGACGCAGCGTGGAGTTACATTTGAAACACGTACCTAGGTAAAAATTATTTTTCCACGGCATCGATCGTTACTCTAGGCCGGCCTGGTGGGTTGGGCTTTCGACACATGCACTCGATGACTGTACGTATCCTACTTAGTGCTGACTTGTGTGATAATACAACGGCTGGTGCTTAGTGACGCTCATTTGGAATACACTATCGTTCTCATCCAAATTCTTTCAAGAGCGGTGCTTGAGACTTTTGCTTCCTGGTCTACCCGTTCATTTCTATAACTTTTGAAAGCCGTGCTATTACACTCTTCGTCATGGCGGGCAACTGCCAAAGCCCAGTCGCCATCGTGGGCCTGGCCTGTCGACTACCAGGCAATAACAATGGAAGGTATCAAGTCCAACCCCTATGGATGATTCGTCGGGTCTTGTGCCTCCGGTACATCATCTGCTCATTGTGGGTAAACCCAGATCACCTCAGCAGTAGAGCTAATCCGAGATCCTCTAGACTATAGCGACATTCAAGCCAGAGATCCTGAGGACAGAGCAGTCAGCACGACTGTAAGCACTGGACGTGCAATGCTTAGCAATCGAATCAATCACTTCTTGGACCTGGAAGGACCCAGGTGAGCATCATTACCTACCCTGAGGCACTCCAAATGTCATCACATGGGGGTGACTAATACATTATACCAACAGTATCACAATCGGTACCGCGTGTTCTAGAAGCTGATAGCTTGGTGGAGAACGTGGGGTGTATTCGTTTGTGGTAGAATGATGTTGTGAGGTCGAAGTCCTTTCTGGAGCCCAGCCCACTTGATGTATCCTCTGCCAACGCTGCTCATCGTACTTTCCTACAGAGCCTTATCTCTTGAGATTTAGCCTGTAGATACTTGAACTCCGGCAACGCAAACGGCGCAATCGTAGCTGGCTACAATCTCAACTTAAGCCCCGAGCACAACATAGACCAGCCTACTACAATACCGGCTACATCAGCTCTCAGCCTCTGGCAGGTACTAGACATCCCAGGGTCGAAGCGTGGCGAGAAACATTGGGGCTTGGTGAATACCGAGCGCAGAGCAGCTTCAATGGACCCGGACTCCAGCAAGCAGTGTCGTAGCTCACCTGGGCGCGTTTGCGATGTAAACATATAACAGTACCAGGGGGCTTATTTTCTGATCCGGCATACTATTGTGCAATCTGTACGGATAGCCGGACCTCTGACAATGGGTTCACTGCAATACACAAAACACTGTACATGTCTGCTTCGGAGAGGAGTCTCGGCCGTCCTGAACCCGCTATGTACAGATCGCACATGTCATCCCAATATGCAGGCTTGGTGTCTGTCTTGACTCTCTGGAGCACGACTTTGACCAAAGGTTACTGTTATCCGCCTTCAGCCTTCGCCTTGGCCCATCTCCTGCCAGATCTCTCCGGAAGAAGACGGCATTGGACGAGAGCCTTGAAGCATCCGACATAGACGACCACCCCTCGGGAGGAATTGCATACTTTTCGGTGGCAGGCAAGAAAGAGCGCCAGCGCGTATCAAGTGTGAGATTGAGCGCCCGAAGATACAACCAAAGACTTGAGGACTCTTGAGGATCTCTAGCTTAAATTCAGTGTCGTATCCTGGACTCCTCCGATTGGGTTGGTGTTGTGGGAGGCCAAGTTGTGGTGACGAGGTTGGTGGGAAGGAGGTTGAAAGAATCCCAACTCCTCTTAGCCTGGGGTGCGCTATGCCACCTTATGGCGAAGTGACCGGAATTCCGGGTAGCAGCTGCCTGGACATCGATAATCAGAAGTTCATCATTGTCGATAGCGATCAAACGGTGGTGGCTCGCAGTGCGAGCTGGAGGGTCGTCGTTGACGACGACGCCAACCAGTCCGTTCTCCCGGTCTCCTTTCGGCCTGCACTGTACCGAGCAGAGCCTTGGTACTGAGACTAGTGCTGATGAGGGTCCTTGCAGTACCCTGGCGGGCCCTGGTACTTTGCCTGGGCCCAGTATGCTAGATCTCTGCGGTCGAAGAGATCCCTGTCTGATCCATTGGCACACCTCAATATAGCTAGATTCCCGAGCTGATGACATGTCCCGCAGCAATTTGTCTTTAGTTGTATGTGGAGGGTTCCTCTTGCATTGACGACGGCGACTTTCTTAGAAAGTAACCTCACGCATGGCATTCTGGGGAGGATTGTACTCCGTTCAGGACGGGATATCTCTCCGCAAAGCTCTGCTGTTCCTCCCCTAGAGTTCCAGCGAAATTCTTGAACCAGGCTCGGCTCCACTGCATACTACACTAGCCCAAGGTTCCCCAGCTTTCATCGGCATCTTCCCCACACTGGGCACGACTGGAAGTCCCGGCAGGGACGGTTGCAGATTGCGGAGGTCGCATCGAACTAGTCATGGCTGTCCACGGACCGCCACGATCAATGACAGGGTTTGTCTGTCTGTCAGGAGACATCACTGCGTAAGATTGACGAAAAGTTTCCAGCTTTTTTTTCATTTTTTAAAAAGCATTCGGAAATTCCGGAGCATCGTCTAGTTCATTGGACGAAACTGGTCCCAGAGGTGGACTCTTTGCTCGGCTCGCAGAACACTATTGCTCACGGGACATCGACCGGCAGGTATATCGATCTAATTTCCCGACGCAGTTACTAATTACAGCATAGTATTCATTCAAGCGAGCCGGGGCCAGCCTCATTTAGCAGACATCATGGCGCTGCCAAGTTGGAATCTTCGGCCCTTCTCGAGCAGAGTCCATAATCGGCATGCCTACATAAGAAGTGGGAATTATGTGTTCTAGCTAGCTTGGCCTCAGTCCACACTCCCACACAACATCAACAATGTGGTCCTTTGGCACCAGACTGCTTGCGTGCGCAGGCCTGGTCTCAGCGGCAGCCAAGTACGACCAATACATCCTCGCCCCGTCTTCTCGCACACTCCACCCTGTTGCTGTTTACCAAGAGAAGGTCAATGGCACCGTCACCGGTGCTGAGAGTATCGCCGGCGAGGCGACTGGCAGTGCTGTCTTCACGGATGTCTCGGCTGTGACATACGACTTTGGCAAAAACATTGGCGGCCTGGTGACGTTGACTATTGGCGATGTTGACGCCGACCAGTTCATCGGACTCACATACTCGGAGAGCTCCCTATGGATATCTGGCGTTGGCTCTGATGCCACTGCCGACTCGGGCATCGACGAGATCATCGGCTTCAACCCCACAGGACCCGGCGAGTACACCGTCTCAAGAGAGCACGAGAGAGGTGGTTTCCGCTACCTGTCACTCATTCACAACACCACGGGCAACATCGAGGTGCAACAGATCAGTGTACACTTCACTCCCATGCCGCACGTTGCAGACGATGCCTTGGCCAATTACACCGGCTACTTTCACTCTGAGGACGAGCTGCTCAATCGAATCTGGTATGCGGGTGCCTACACAAACCAGCTGTGCACCATCGACCCCAACTACGGCAACTCGCTCATTTACATCTTCAAGATCAACTCGACCCAGCCAGGAGACACAGTTGCTCCTCTGCCCTGGTACGTCAATGGCAGCATCCTCGACGTGCCTGGAAAAGCTGTCATCTCGGATGGAGCAAAGCGAGACCGCCTCATCTGGCCTGGAGATATTGCCATCAGTGCAGGCTCGATATTTGTGTCTACCAACGACATGGAGACCATTGCAGTGTCCATCGATGAGATGTTCTACCTGCAGAATGCTACGAGCGGGCAGCTGCCCTACGCAGGCACCCCTCCGTTCTCACAGATATACAGCCCGACGTATCACATGTACAGCTTGATCAATGTCGCTTACCATTATACCTACACCGGTGACCTGCCATGGCTTCAGGCAAAGTGGACTGCGTGGAAGCTCGGAATGGAATTTTCGTTGAGCTTTGTGGGTGCGGAAAGCGAGCTCTTCAACGCAACGGAAAGTGCAGACTGGCTCCGCCAAGGCATGGGAGGATACAACATCGAGGTCAGCCAAATCTTCATGTGAAAGCTTTTCTCTATTTGTGGTGTGCAGATATACTAACGCAACTTTTAGGCCAACTCCATCCTCTACTACACCTTGAACCAAGGTATCAGTCTGGCAAAAACCCTCAACGACACGTCAGTGATCGACCGCTACACCACTGTGGCCGAAGGCATCAAGACCGCTGCCAACGCACTCCTCTGGAACGAAACAGCCGGCCTCTACCGCGACAACCAGACCGTTGTCGATTTCTACCCCCAGGACGGCAATTCCTGGGCCATCGTCTCCAACCTAACCGACACGCCCGAAAAGAAGACCGCCATCAGCAACGCACTCAGTGCCCGCTGGACTCCCTACGGCCCACCCGCCGTCGAAGCCAAAGACGCTGTTTCCCCCTTCATCTCGGGCTTCGAGCTGCACGCGCATATCCTCGCGGGCAACATCACCGCCGCCGTCGACCTCCTCCGCCTCGAGTGGGGCTTCATGCTCGACGATCCGCGCATGACCAACAGCACCTTCATCGAGGGCTACTCAGCCAATGGCGAACTGCACTACGCGCCGTACAACAACGACCCGCGCGTCTCACACGCACACGGCTGGGCGACGGGGCCGACTAGCGTCATGAGCTTCTACATCGCTGGTGTGCAGATGGTCAGCAGCGGTGGGCAGGAATGGCTGATCGCCCCGCGGCTGGGCGATCTGACGACGGTGGATGCTGGGTATGCGACGCCGCTGGGCATGTTCTCTGCGCAGACGAATGCCACTGCGGGCGTGGGAGTTACGGGTATTGATTTCAGCGCACCTGTGGGCACCAAGGGAGGTGTGAGTTTGCCGTACCCGGCTTGCGCCGGAACGGTGCAGTTGGTCGAGGTCAATGGAGCCAGTGAGCCTGTTACTCTTGATGTGGCTGTCGCTGGAGAGGGGACGAGCATGAGTGCTACTGTTGAGATTGAAGGATTGGCGGGTGGAGACTGGCAGTTGAGATACTCCTGCTCGGCGTAGATCACAGCTTGATGAGGTGATGCCCAAAAATATTGTTATGCAAACTATATTTCCACATGTGTGAACTTTACAAACCGAATTCCAGCCGTATACCATGCGGATCTAGGAACGTTGAAATATCCGGACCGGCCAAAAGTGCGAATTTAGAATATGGACAGCAACTCTCAACAATCACTCCCGGGATAATCATCTCTGGGATAACCAACCTGAGGGTAGTCGCGCTGGAGATCATAAGACTCGGAACAGTGGCCGGCATAGTTGCCTACAGTATGAACGACTATATAGGCGTGCAGGTGTGTCTGGTGTTCAAACTCGTGGTTCGGCGGGCGACCCGGGCTACTACACCGGCGACGCCGCGCCGTCCCGAATGCGACACTATTCCGGAACAAGCATGGGTTCTATATCTAATACTACAGGATGACGACGCCGATATCATAGTTCTTGACTCTCCTCAGTCTCCCACAAACCTGGAACATAAAGCACAAGATCACACATCCGACACATATCGAATATCCCAAAGTGAAGGCGTACAGCCCTTCACAGCGTAACACCATGACGACAATGCAAGAGCTCTACTCCTGGCTCACGCCGCCCAGCGTCGAGCTTTCATCCCCTCCCGAGATCGGCAAGCCAGCACCCGAGAAAGCGCCCGTCAAGATCCCCCAGCCTGGCAACAAACCTGTCGTAATCGCATTCTTGAGGCATTGTGGATGCCCATGTGAGTAAAATTCAGGCGATACGGATGTCTTGAGCCCTTGGCTGATCGTCCCGCAGTCGCAGAGAAGACGTTCCTGCAGTTGCGGGACACAGCATCCAAGAACACCAGCATCCACTTTTCGGCAGTCTCCCACTCCAACCAGGATCACACCAACCAATGGCTGCAGGACATCGGTGGTACCAACCCCAGCAACTTGGAGATCGTGGTGGACGACAAGCGGGAGTTCTACGGTGCGTGGGGGTTGGGTGTGGCCTCGATCTGGCATGTGCTGAACCCGAAGAGCCTCTATGAGCTCTATAAGATGGCGAGAGAGGAAGGCATCGTGAATAGGCCGACGGAAAGCGGATTTAGATGGCAGACCAGTGGGGCCTGGGCGGTTGATGGGAAGGGCAGGATTGTGTGGGGCGGAGTTGCGGGTGTGGCGAATGAGATTCCGGATTTTGGCGAGGCTGTTGAGGCGGTGAGTAAGGATACGGTGGGGAGGGCATCGCTCTGAGTGCAGGGAGATTTATGGGACTCATTCCAGGTACTGTGTACACAGGTGTGACTCTTGTTCTTTTGATACGGCTTAATTCAGGACTTGCGTACAGCCACGCCGATGTAATAAAAAAAATTCTAGGTGCGGTCATCGAAGCCGTCGCATCTTTGAAGGGAGCAACTACCCCTGGCGAGTTGGCAGAAGAATACTGCATTATCTTTGCGGACAATTTCTCCACCACTTATACCAACGGGACAGCCTTTTGTATGAATGGAGGATCAACGCTGGCCGGCACCGCCTTCTATTTTGATGTCAAGAGCGTTGATGAGGAGTTGAGTGGGCTGATGGCACGCTGCTGTGTACCTCCCGATAAGTCGACATGAAATTAATGGCTTTGTCCTACTTAAAATCAGTCAATCTTGGAATACTGGCATTTTAGCAATAGTTTAGAAAATGTGCGTAGGCCTGTGTTTTTCCACAAAAGCGAATGCGATATTTTTTCAGGACACCACAAACACAACCAGCCTTTTCGAAGCTGCTAATGAAATTTGAGAAATCAGACAAAAGTAGTCAAGCGCTCGCATATTTAACATCCGTATGTAGAGATAGTGCTGGCAAAGGCGCTGTCCGCAGTAGCCTGAAGAGCCGTAACCTCGCTCGTGTAAGTCGAGTAGACTGCAATCTTGTCAACAAGTCGTCTTGCTCTCGATGGACTTTCTAACAAAAACTTACTCGTCGACTCAAGAGCCGCATAGAATGCATCTGAGTCCGTCTATAGGTTTTCGCCGTCAGTCTGAGTCCAGCCGAGTGGAAGCATCTCACAGCAAACTTACGTAGAGACTGTCCAACGCCTCGCACACATCACTCGCATACCCAGCAGACTCGACAACATCATACTACACAACCGTGTCAACAATGCCTCAAGTCCCCTCTTATCTCGACGTATCAACACGACGTACCTTGGCAACAGCATCCGTCAACGTCCCGGTAATCTGCGTCGTCAGCGAGTCAACCGCCGCATAGATCGTGGCCGAGTCCGTCTCCGCCAGCGCGCCCGTCGACGTAACTTCGGCTGTGGCAGTCGTTACGGCGTCAGAGAGCGTGGTATACGCGGACAGCAGCGCAAGGGCTTGGATCAGGGTGCCGGTGAACTTGTTGATGG
Organism: Plenodomus libanotidis; assembly: GCA_022609195.1. Classification (NCBI taxonomy): domain Eukaryota; kingdom Fungi; phylum Ascomycota; class Dothideomycetes; order Pleosporales; family Leptosphaeriaceae; genus Plenodomus; species Plenodomus libanotidis. The sequence goes on along the minus strand of JAGKQA010000165.1, from coordinate 40,951 downwards.
ACGCGTCGAAGGCTGTCAGGTCTGTGGAGATGACCGCGATGTCGGCTTCGATGGTGGCGGCGCTGCGCTTGGTGGGTTGGGCGAGGGTGAGGGGGAGGAGGAGGGCGAGGACGGGGAGGGTGATGAATTGCATCTTTATGGTTTGGTGGAGGTTTGCTGGCACTGCTGGGCTTATTGGGGGTGATGTCGGGCTGACCTGTGGAGGGGAGCGTCTTTGGGTGTCTGGGAGTGAGAGGACGATGTGAATTATATATTTCGCGTCGGTGAGGCATCAAGCGTTTGCAAGCTTTGAGCGGAGTCCGCGGATTCAGTAGCCAGCCAGTTGATGTTGCCACCAGCATTTCCAGGTCAACCCTATTGAATACTTAAAAGAACATAGGTTCCATATTCGATCTCGTGGCCTCATGGGTTCTCTGTAGTGTAGTGCCTGCACGTCCGGGGATAGCTCTTCGTAGCTTTCTGGCACAAAAAAAAAAACACCAGACAGATACCATGACTGCCCACTTCGCTTGGCCCAGCAGGGGCGTACGATCGGTATTTGCATTCAAGTTATACAGGAAAGACGATTCAGGAAGGAGGGAGATCGTGCTCATGCTGCAGATGGACCATCCTCCTTCGCCCTGAGTGTAAAGCAAATGAGTGCCATGGATCATTATCACGCTGCCAGAGGCGACTTACTTGCACGTCATGTCATGGTAGCGCGATGTACTATCGTCGCTTAGAGCACCTGCAGCTTGGATCTTCCTCCAAAGATGATTGCGTTTTAGCCCTGGAACACTCTGAAATGCAGATGAACACCTACTTCGAAAGTGGTGCTTGCATCGCTGACCGAGGAAGGTCGCAGAAGGCGTCTATACCGGCACATATATGCATGTATGCAGATGCAAGCAACCTGTCCCCGATCCACCAATGCGAACTAGATCTCGCCAACAGGGGCTCGGCACTTCCCCACGATGGCTTCGTCACCCCGCGGAGCACTGTCAAACTCTAGATGATGCAAGTTTGGCAGGGCACTGTAGATGCAGGGTCTCACACCTTCTTCATCGAGAGAACGTCATCCTGTGTCCAGGTCACGTTGCTCGATGGCCCCGGATTTTATGAACAGCCCCAACAACTCATGCCAAGCGCGCAAGGCAAAATGTTGTCAAGCGAGAGAGCTTCATCCGGAAAGTCTTGGGCAGTGCCTAGTCCGTCGATGTTGCAGCACAATCCAGAAGAGAAAGATCATCGACATCGCCAAGATCCCAAGGCTAGAGTACCGCATCGGCACGGAACTTGCAAAAGCCGCTCATTGGAAGCGGTCAAATCGTGACTCTATGCTTCACAGTTTAAGTGACAAGATAACAAAGCTTGCATAACTGCCGTTGTCTCGCGCCCACTAGAGAATCATCACAAACCCGGGGTCCCTATCGTCGCCACTCCCCTTGAACTGGTCGTGCTTCCCATTCCGCTTGTCCCTGTTAATCTTCCTGCAGTATAGCACATTCAGCAACACCGCGGCCCAGGCATAACACAACAGACCGAGGATGATGGTATGGCCTTTGTGGTAGAACGGGCCCTCCTTGCTCGGGTAGACGAACGCTATCATGCAAGTCAGCATCTAACACAGCAACGGGGGACTCCATGAAAGAGGAACAGGAGGACTCACTAGCAACGAAACCCCCAGCATTAGCAACCGCAAGCTGCAGCGCCGACGTCGTCGCGCGCTTGTAGTGCCCCGCGCTATTATTCGAGTTCCACACCAGCACGCACGGCACGCTCGAGTACATGCCGATGGCCATGAGGCACGTCATGGCGAAGCGCACATTCGCCGAGGTCACGTTGGCGATGACGGCGTAGCCGATGATGGCGACGGGGAGCGTGAAGAGCATGATGGTGCCGCGCAGCTTCATGCGGTCCGAGATGAACGCGATGAGGACCGTGACGGGCGTGGCGACAGCGTAGGGGATCACGGACCAGAGCTGGGTCTCGTTAGAGTTGGCGGTGATGCCGAGGCCGGCGACGATGGTTGGGAGCTGGAGTGGGGATGGGGTGTTAGCAGAGCTTGGCTTGTGAGAGAGATTGTTGTGGTGGGTAGGTACTCACGAAAAGACCGAAGGAGTACAGCCCTGCTAGGATCGCGAAGTACGATGTAGCAGTAAGCCATACTTGGATGTTGAGGATGCCCCGTTTGACCTCGGACCACTTGAACTTCTCCTCACGCTCGGAAGCCACACTATGCGATGCATTAGCAACCACCACAAAACTCTCATCCACAGGACTGACTCACTTAAACCGATCACCCGGCGACATCGCCCCGGACAACCTCGACACAGCCAACGCCTGCTCCTCCTGCGTCAGAAACCCCGCCGTCGCCAAATTACTCTCCAAAAACACCAGCGCCACCAGCCCACACACAACCGTCAGCAAACCCTCAATGATAAAAATCCACCGCCACCCCTCGAGCCCGCCGCGCGGGGCAATCGCCGACAGCCCGCGCGCCAGCAGGCCGCCAAACGCACCCGACAGCGACGCCGCCGTGTAGAAGATACCGATGCGCAGCGCCATCTCGCCGCGCGTGTAGAGGCCCGAGAGGTAGAGGATCATGCCGGGCAGCAGGCCGCCCTCGGTGAGGCCCAGGACGGCGCGCACGGCGACGAAGCTGCCGTAGCTGCGCACGAAGCCGAGGCACATGGTCACGATGCCCCAGGCGCAGGTGAGGAAGGCGAGCCAGATGCGTGGGGTGAAGCGCTTGAGGATCAGGTTGGATGGGAGCTCGCTGTGGGTGTATTTCGTCAGCTATATGTCCATCTGCTCGCTTGTGTGATTTGCATTCCCACAATGTTTCTCCACTAAGTGAGAGAGGAGACTGGAAGAGCATACCTTGCGATGTACGTCGCGTAGAAAACAGCTAGGCCCTGGTTGTATTGCAAATTCGTCATGTTCAGGTCCTCGGCGAGGCCTATGATCTTGGCGTTGCCCACATTCGTCCGGTCCAGAAACGAGCACAGGAAAAGTAGCGCGAGGATGGGCAGCACGCGCGTGTCGACTTTGAACAGTATGCGCCGCGTCATGCGCGCGCGATGCTCGTGACCCATGCCGGTGCCAGCGACCTCGATCTCGGCCGCCGCCGAGACCTTCTCTTGGTCGTATTCTTCGAGTGAGGACTTCATCATGGTCGGTGAGCGGTGCGTGTTCAACGGCAGGGTGCTTTGGATTTACGAAGATGGAGGTGAAGAATCATTGACGACGGCAGATCCTTTTCTCATGGAAGAGCGTCCTAGTCAGGGAAAGCAGACGTCCAGAGCGGGCAGCAAATCATAGCCCCGGGAGACGAATAGTGTGTGCTGCTGACCTCCCTGGGAAACCCCATCAACCCCATCCTCGGTGTTGCCCCGGATTTCGCTTCCCCGCAAAGAAAAGATACCTACCCGCCTTCGCCTGGTCTGGCGAAGGAGGAAAGATTATGCGCTTACAAGCTCTTTTTTACCCGAGACCGGGCAGGCATCCACGGAGTCTGCCATCCTATTGTGAATGGTCAGGCGCCATAGTGCTGACATTCCCCTGGTAGCTGAGTTGCCGTGGTGGCGTCGTGCGGCTTTTCCAGCCGGTCGTTGCACAACAGCTGGTGTGAAGGAGGATGGTTGTGCGCCACGGTCCGAACAGAAAAGACAAGCTCATCGGGCCGTTCTGCAGTGATGCTGCGGGCGTATCGTGGGGCCGCCTCTTGGCAAAGCTTGTCTTTGCTTGCTTGGCTAGCAGGCTGGGCGGAGGAACGTCTGCACCGTACCAGCAGGTGTTGCTCCACTTCTGCAGTCATGCAGATAGGCAAGACGTTTTTCTTCTTTTTTTCTTCCCTTTCCCCGCCCACAGAACTGCTCTTGTCGAACGGACGAGGTTGTCGAAGGAGGTGGTATGTGCGGCGCGTCCAAGGATAGCTCTCCGTCTCACCAATGCTACCAGCCCGGTGCTGCATCGCCCACACGTCCAAGAGGCGTCAGTGCCGAGCCCCTACACTGAAAATTGACGACGCTGTTTCCCGAGGTTTGCGGACTCCGTCAACCATTCCCGAGAGCAGAAAACGTCGCGGCCAGGCTTTATTCCCGGTATAGAGCCGGAAGCGCTCGTTGCAGAAGGCCGACCTCTGAGCCCGCCGTAGGTGAAGCCTCTACTGTGTCAGGGCTGAAGATTCTGAAAACCACAGACATTGCGGATGAGCCAGGCCGGTTACTCATTCTACGAACACCTGCGTGAGCCTGAACAGTGTCCCAGGAGTGATCAGCCTAGTGGTGGTTGTCCCACAGGTTATTATCCTGAAGATGGTTATACTTAAGATGGTTAGCACAAAGGTGCCAAGGTTAGTTGTTCCAAAGGTGGTGTCTCCAAGAAGTGTGATGAGATGTGGCCACGCTATGCGATCTTCCAAACCGTGATCCCGAGGTCTCGTCTCTTCATATGCCTTGCCGTTGCACCACCACCATTCCGAGGAGAAGCTCCTCCACTGTAGCGCTGTGAACAGGGCCGAAAAAACAGACTGCAAGCTAGCAACTCCTACTGGTAGCCTCTACAGTGCAGGATGTGGTCATATTGATCCTGTGTCTGGGTTCCCAGAACCGCAAACGTCACCAACAAGGAGGAATTTGTACGCCAGCCGCGCTCCAGCCGCGCATGCAACGCTCCCGCCCCCTAACACAACATTCGCATGTGATGCCCAAAGTCTAAATGCACAGATGAGGTGAACAAAAGCTTCAGGAATTGTCGTCAAGGGCGTGGGTGGATGCGACGGGCCCAGCCGTTGCGAGCGGACCCTCCGGATCGACCTTCGGCACGCTTTCCGGGCGCGAAAGGCTGCGTCATTTCACGAGAAAGATCCGCAATGACGACAAGTTTTCTCCATGGCCGCCTTGATGAGAGGTGGTCGTGCTGCTGGCGTGCGAGTATTTAGAATGTCTTTAGGACGAATGGCTTGCGGCTGGTGTGTTGCTCGTCCTGACTCCTGTTTTCTGCATATACCACAGAAGGATCGACGTTTCCAACAGCGTAAAGTGTAAAAGATGCTGCCGTACTGGATGATACCTGCGTTCGCAGGCTGCGTGTGGCTAGGTCAGTGTTTCCACCTCTGAAGCACCAACATGGCAACAACATTGCTAATGCACCACCAACAGGCGGCCTCCTCGCCATGCTCTGCACCTGGATCAGCATGGGCGAGCCCTACTACGCCTTCATGAACGAAACCTCGCAACACATCGTCTACATCAGCGACATCGGCGCAACATCCTGGGGCAAGCCCATCTTCATCACCACGTCCGCTGTCATGGTCGTCACCTTCGACCTCGTCTTCCTCCTCGAACGCTGGCAGCGTCACAAGCATCAGCTCGCGCCCAACTACCGCCGCTCTGAAAAGTGGATGTCGGCGCTCTCCATCTTGTGGTCGATCATCGGCGGCGCCGGGTTGATCCTGCTTACGATCTTCGATACGGCGCACCACCGAAAGGTGCACGATGGCTTGCTGGGGGTGTTTATTGCGGGCTATGTGATTAGTGCTATTTGTGTGTGTGTCGAGTATGCGTTGCTGGGGCTTGTGTATCGCAAGCGGGAGCACGCGCTGGGGGTGGAGAGTCACAAGGGCCATCGGCTGTTGTTGGCGAGTTTTATCATCAAGCTGTGTTTTATTGTGGTTGAGTTGGCGTTGGCGATTAGCTTTGGTGTGACGGAGTACATTGGCATGTACAACAAGTCCGCGATACTGGAGTGGGTTGTGGCGCTGGTGTACATTTTCTGTGAGTACTCCCCTCCTGGGGTGGAACGTGAGCGGTCGATGCGGCGTGCTGACTGTGATTTTCTAGATGTGTGGTCGTACATCTTCGACTTCTTGCCAGTCAACTATGCGGTGGTCAGGGCCAGGAACAACAGCAAGTACCCGCCGACGAGCCGGTGGAGTGACGAGATGACTATGGATGATCGGCACAAGCCATCTGCCTTCAATGGGAACAGGTTTTGAGCGGCTTGGCCAGGCTGAGAAACTGCCTCTAATAAACGGCGGAGAGTAATTTGATGAGGTAGATGTAGGATTATGATGATACCCACGTGAACCTGACAAGTTCCCACCATATCCTTCAACTGCTGGTCAGTGAGTCTTGCGCAAGAACGTCCGAATGTTCGTGTACCCGCGAGTCTCGCATCACTTTGACGCCCTCACCAAACATCTCCATGGGATTCCTCATGTCGGTGCGGAGATCACCACACACGCACTGCAACGCATCAACAAACCGGTGGCCTGAAGACACACACAGCTCGGACTCTGCGTCCGTGCAAGCAACAGCCAGGGACGAACCCGTCCCACATCCGGCCAAGTCCTCGGACCGTTGTTGTACACAGCAGTGCACACGACAACAAGCCGCGTCGGATCCATGATCTGCGCCCCGAGACCCACCAGCCCAAATGACGTCGGCCTTCGTCGGAGACAGCTTCCCACAACAAATGCCGAGATCGTGACCGAGGATGCGTGTGAATGCAACAATGGCGACCGCGAGGCACACACGACGTGCGGCCGTTCCGGATCGGATCGGATGTTCGCCTCCCCCTGTTCCTGATGGTGGTGCGTCCTCCGGCGTGTCGAATAATTTCGTAAAGTCTGGAATTGTTGTTTCTTGTGCATCTGCTCCTTTCCAAACCTCCAAGCGTTCTTTGTGTTGTGATATCGTGAGTTGTGAGATATCCGCACTAACTCACCCGGCACCCGTGCAAGACGACGACAATCACCATCATGGCAACACCCACCCACCACCTGCGGCGCACAATGCCGAGCATGCTCACCTCCGCCCACGCACGCGCAGCAACAGCAGCCTCCTTCACAACAGCACGATGCCTCGCACAAACCACCACCACACGCACATCCCGCCTCACCACAACCACCAAACCCCTCACCCGCACCCGCCTCTTCACCACCACAGCCCGCACCCTCTCCGCCCCCAACCGGCCCCAGTCCACACCCACCCCGGACCGCGGCGCCTCCAAAATCTGGTCCTCGGCCGACGCGGCCGTCGCCGACATCCCCAGCGGCAGCACGCTCCTCTCCTCCGGCTTCGGCCTCTGCGGCGTCGCCGAGACGCTCATCACCGCGCTCCACCGCCGCGGGCCCGACAACCTCCACTCCCTAACCGCCGTCTCCAACAACGCCGGCGTTGAGGGCAAGGGCGGGCTCTCCGTCCTGACCGCCGCGGGCCAGGTCAACCGCCTCGTGCTGAGCTATCTGGGCAGCAACAAGATCCTCGAGAAGAAGTACCTCAGCGGCGACATCGCCATCGAGCTGTGCCCGCAGGGCACGCTCGCCGAGCGGCTGCGCAGCGCGGGCGCGGGCATCCCGGCGTTCTTCACGGCCACGGGCGCGCACTCGCACGTGCAGAGCGGGCAGATCCCCGTGCGGCTCGACGCGTCGGGCCGGGTGCTCGAGGGCGGCAAGCCGCGCGAGACGCGGATCTTCGGGGGCAAGACGTATCTGATGGAGACGGCGTTGGCGGGCGACGTGGCGATCCTGCGGGCGTGGAAGGCGGATAGGGCGGGGAACTGCGTGTTCAGGTACACGACGCGGACGTTTGGCCCGATTATGGCGAAAGCGGCCAAGTTGACGATTGTGGAGGCGGAGCATATTGTCGAGTGTGGCGAGATTGGGCCGATGGAGGTGGATTTGCCGGGGATCTTTGTGGACCGCGTTGTGCCGGCGACGGAGGAGAAGAGGATTGAGTTTATGAAGCTGCGGGAGGAGAAGAGTGTCGATGGCGCTGCCGGTGAGAAGACCAAGGCGGTGCTGAGGCGGGAGAGGATTGCGAGGCGCGCGGCGAAGGAGTTGAAGAATGGGTTCTATGTCAACTTGGGTGTGGGCATTCCGACGCTGGCGCCGAGTTTCTTGCCTGAGGGTCAGACGGTGTGGTTGCAGAGTGAGAATGGTATCTTGGGAATGGGGCCGTACCCCACGCGTGAGGAGGTCGATCCGTACGTGTTGCCCCTTCCTTCTGTCTCTTTTCCCTTCTGGGTGTAGGAACTTGTTGACTGACCGCTGCCCGTGCACAGCGACATCATCAACGCCGGCAAGGAAACCGTCACCCTCCTCCCCGGCGCAGCGACCTTCGACAGCGCCGAGTCCTTCTCCATGATCCGCGGCGGGCACGTCGACGTGTCGATCCTCGGCGCGCTGCAGGTCAGCGCCAGCGGCGACCTGGCCAACTACATGATTCCGGGCAAGGTGTTCAAGGGCATGGGCGGCGCCATGGACCTGGTCTCGAACCCGGAGCAGACCAAGATCGTCGTCACGACGGATCACGTGGCCAAGGATGGCAGCTCGAAGATTGTCGGCGTGTGCACGCTGCCGCTGACGGGGGCAAGGGTCGTGAGCACTATTATTACGGATTTGGTAAGTCATCTCTGTGGTGGTGATGGGGCCATTGGGGACTGTGGTTGATGCTGACTCTTGGTGTAGTGTGTCTTCCAGGTCGACAGGGAGATTGGCGAGCTTACCTTGACGGAGCTTGCGCCTGGCGTTGAGGTTGAGGAGATCAGGGCCAAGACGGCTGCGCCGTTCAAGATCGCTGATAAGCTGGAGAGGATGGAGTAGAAAGAATGTCTCTGGTGGAGCGGGCTTGTGCTGTACAAAGGTTGACCCAGGGTGTCTAGCCATCTCTTTCTTATGGACTCTTCATGCCGGCGCAATGTAGAGACATGGGGTAGCTTTTCGAGCAGTATAGAACGGTTCATAATATTACTTTGCTCCATACAAGATAAAACGTCTTCCACGGCAAGTGGATCAAATGGGCTGAATATACCTTTGACTGATTTGTCTCTTCGAAACATTGATTATACAGACAGCCAGCTCTGCAAATGGCAAACTATGTCCACCAAGAACCTGACGATGTCACAACTACACATCCTCACAACTTCGCAAAGTTGCTTCCCACCTTCTCAACAACAGCATCCACACTCTTCAACACCCACTCCGCGCCCTCATCCCCAGCCAGCCACTCCATTCCCTCCCTCTCCTTCTCCCCCTCAGCCTCCGCCTTCGCAAAGCCCTGCTGTATCGCCTTCCTCAGCCCAAAGACATGGCTCAGCACCTGCGGCCCCACGCCCGTCTGCGCCCTCAACGCAGCAATCGCCACAAGACTCGTCAGCACCCTGCCCACCTCCGCCAACCCACCCCGCTCCACGCCCTCTGGGTTACTCAGCAGCTGCGCATAGTGCCCGTTCAGGATATGCACCGGTAGGTCCGGGTGGCTCTCGGCAAGCTTGGCTAGCAGCTTCTTCTCAAACGGGTCGTAGACGCTCGTCCACAGCGCAAGGCCGGTCTTCTGGCGCGTCTCGACGAGTTGTGGGGTGAGGGTGCGCGAGGGGCGCGTCTCGAGCTGCGACTGGACGTCGGCGGGGAGGAGAGAGCGGAAGGCGCCGAGGCTGTTGATGGAGCGCGGGATGCCGTTGAACGAGATGCATTTGAGGCCGACTTCGCGGATGAGTTCGGCGGCGGGGGCGGGGGCGAGGGGGCGGTAGGTTGTTGCGGAGGAGGAGGAGGCGACGGCGTGGAGGGCGGCGAGGGAGTCGGGCGAGTTGAGGGTGAAGGTTGTTGCGGCCTGGTTGATGGGGGTGTGTGTCAGCATGGCACGCCTGTACACGAAGGGGGAGAGGATGGAGGGGAAAGGCGTACAGAGAGGACGATCCACGGCCGCGGACCGAGCTTCTTCGCGTGAGCCTCGCCGGCGATCTTTTCGTAGAGCTTGCCAATGCCGACTGGAGCTTTGGTCGGGCCTGGCCGCGAGAAAGGCGCGTTGATGAGCTCCTTGAGCGTGGGCGAGAGCTTCGACATCTTGATCGAGTTGGTTGTCGCCGCTTGGTTGATGTGAGCTGTGAGCGCCAGGTAAAGGTCGACCTCGTTGTCTGGGGGACAAGGCAGAGATCGTCCGAAAGGCAAGACAAATCAATCCAAAACACGAACCAGATCCGAAGTCGCAATGGCACGCAAGCATGCTGCAGCCAGCGATGGCCTCAATCAGCGGCCATCGCTGTGCCGAGGGATTGTCGATCGCGAACATCAAAGTCACTGTTGCAGGGTCTGGGCAGCCCAGAAAAAGCGCCGGCCGGAACACCCGGGCTTCCAGGGCTAAAGTGCCTGGGATGTGCTGAACGGCTGCCGACACAGCGGCTGACGCCCGGGAGGTTGTTGTGACATCCGATCGTCACTGCGGAAAAGCGTCAATATGGATCAAAGGGCCAGGCTAATATTCCATGTCGTAAAGGACAAAACACTCGCGACATCTGTTGTTTGGGGAATGCGACATAGCATTTAGCAGGCAGTAGCAGACATGTCGAAATCACAACGCCCAAAACAGAAACAGCCTTTCTGGCTTGGGTGAGTCTGCAATCAACCGTAGTTACAGTGGTGCAAGGCGCTAACCGATGCGACTTTCAGGGGTGCGGCAGCCTCCATGGCCGTCTGCTTCAGTGAGTTCTAGGCGGGGTAGACGAGCCGCTGTGGGCCAAGCACGCACACGCCAGATTGGGAATTGACGATGGCTTCACGCAGCGCATCCGTTAGACCAGACGAAATAGTGAGTCATTTGTCCTACTAGTCGGACCCTTTCAAGATGAACATTTGGAGAACTGACCCTGTTCACAGCCGGATGCAAGTAACATCCACAAAAGCACCTATGCTCAAGACCCTGTCCAGCTTTGCAGCCCGTGACGGTAAGCCTCTTTCTGTGCCCAGCAGGTGAAGGACCACGAGGCGATGATTCCAGAGATGGTCGGCCTGGAACTGGTCGTCTTGAAGGCGTCTGTCTGGTTCCTGAATCCATAGTCCTTTATTCTCACGACCTATTCTCTCAAAGATTTCATACTCACACCTCTTCAGGAATACCCTCCCTCTGGACCGGTCTCTCGGCCTCCATCCTACGCCAGTCCACCTACTCCACGGCCCGCTTCGGCCTCTACACAATCATCACCCAGCACCTCTCCAAACGCACCGACCCCTTCTCCAATCCCAAGCCACTATCCACCCTCACCACAATATCCGCCGCGGCCCTCGCTGGCGGGCTAGCGGGCGTCCTCGGCAACCCAGCCGAAGTCATCCTCGTGCGCATGTGCGCCGACGGCGCAAAACCCGCAGCGGAACGCAAGAACTACCCGGATGCGGTACGGGGCTTGGTGCGCATCGCGCGGGAGGAAGGACTGGGGACGTTTGGGAGGGGCCTGGGCGCGACGATTGCGCGGAGCGTGTTGATGAATGTGGGGCAGATTGCACCGTGAGTTTCCAAACCAAGCATGTGTGGCTTTGGTAGAATATGTGTGGACTAAACATGCGTGCCAAAACCAGATACACAGCAGCAAAAGCCTCGCTGCTCCAAAACACCACCCTCCAAGACGACGTCAAAACCCACATGCTCGCCTCGCTCATAGCAGGCACCGTCGCCACGACCATCTGCGCGCCGGCCGACGTCCTCAAGAGCCGCATCCAGTCCGCCTCCAAAGCGGGCGGCAGCGGCGCGCTGCGTCTCTCGCAGATCCTATCCCAGGGCCTCAAGCAGGAGGGTCCGTTGTTCCTGATGAAGGGCTGGACGCCCGCGTGGCTGCGCTTGACGCCGCATACGATCTTGACGTTTGTGTTTATGGAGAAGTTGCAGGATCTGGTGAATTGGCGCACGGGTTGTGGCGCCAAGGGGGAAGTGAGCTGAAGCTGTGAGGGGCGAGACTGGAGTATTAGGCGTTGGAAGACGGCCCTGTTGGATGGATGCTTTCACAAGCAGAATCTGCCACGTCTTTTTACATTATGTGCGCTGTCGTAGACCCTCTTCCAGTGTGGCGGTGGGTGGCGACGAGGTGGCGTTGGGAACAACGACGAGCTGCGTATCCCGTTCATCGTTACGTCCGGGCATTCTTTCCAGTCCTAGAATGACTGCTCCGGTCTCAGTACTCAGTCGGTGACCGCGCACATAGAAGTTCGACAGAAACGAGGCCCCAGCAACAACGACACACTAGACAGCATACAGATCAGTATTCCAAGTCTCCTACTGTCCGAACTCGGGTTTTTTTTTCTCTTCTTCTTCGGGACTTGCTGACCATGACCCACACGCCTCTGAGCGAGTCGAGATACGCTTCTTTGACAAGTCTCTGCTGATCAAGCGGCAAAGACGAAATCCGATTCACATTCGCCGCAGCGGCGTTGCCCTCGAATAGGAGTGCTGCTTCTTGCCCAATGCTGGCGGCAAGTCCGTCGTTGAGAGCGCGCATCTGATCCTCAAAGATGATTCCGCCTAGAACAATAATCACTGCGGTCAGTATCGAGCGCAGGAAACTCATCGTTGCGATAACGGCTGCCGTATTCCTGGCTTCTAACTGTCGCTTGTGCTGCGAGCAGTGGCGACTCCCTACCCACAGTCAGACTTGCGGAAGCAGATGGTGCTGGAGTGACATACATGTTCGCGCCGATGCCTATCCCAGCGATTATCTGGAAGAGCACAAGTTTGGTCAAGTTCTGCTCCACTTCCAGACTAATACAGAGGCCACTCCCCGGTATGAGAAGACGCTGAGCCCCATACATGATGGGCAGGTAAACTCTTGTCTTTTGTATAAATATACCAGCACCTGCGGCAGCCAGGGAGCTCGAAACAATCAAAGCAAGGAGCGGAAGGCCCGAGCCCAGTGCGTCTGCCCCCAGCACGGACTGCGAGTAGAGGGGCAGAGAATAGCAGAGGCCAATGAGGACTGCAAAATTGCACACATAAACGGCATACGCCGCCAAGGATGACCGGTTGGCGAACAGTCGTAGGGGGATAACAGGATTCGCCGCGAGCTTCCACTCGTTCACAGCGAAGAGACCACGGACAAGGCATCCAAATACCAGGAGACAGATGACGGGGGCTGACGACCATGGGAACGTGATGCCGCCGAAGTCTAGCCCGAGAAGGACCATCAGCGCAGAGCCGACGGTGAGCAAACTCCCAGTCCAGTCGATCGCCTGCAACCCAGCTATAACAGGCGTATGCCGTGCTGGGATCTTGAGGAGCAAGAGCAACACAATAAAAACGACGCCGCCGATGGGTACTGCTCGAACCGTTTCAGCACTTCATCTTACCGCACAAAGTGGGAAGTGGAAGGCTCCTACAGTTCATCCAGAAACACCAGCGCCAGTCCGCCTTGGTAGTAAACAGGCCACCGATAACCGGCCCCACGGCACTGCCCACGGCCCACGTAGCAGACGTCAACGCAAGGTACAGGCCACGATCCCGCATGGAGAAGGTCTCGCAGGCTATGGTGTTGACCATCGTCCCCATGCCACTCGCACCTATACCTTGCACAATCCGTCCGGCGATTAGTGCATTCATGCTGGGCGCAAGCGGGCACAGTAGGCTTCCGGCGAAGAAAAAGCCCTGGGCTAGTAGCATGATGGGTTTGCGGCCCCATATACTGCGAGGCCATGTAAATTTCATGTCCACCGACATCGTTCGTGACTAGTGTGATCCGGGCGGACAACTTGCTCTGCAACGGTTCCCCACACGGGCGTGGTAGCCGTGCTGGCCAGGACGAAAGCACCACCGACCCAAACAGAACCGGACGCAGATTAAAATGACCCAACAGTCGCCGGGATAGCTGGCGTGAGCATTGTCAAATCCAAGGCCGAGAGTAAGACTGAGAGACAGAGGGGAGTCATGAGCAGAGCTATAGGGAGGGCGGAGACCGTGGGCGAAGTGGCAGTGGGCACCTCTCGAGGCGTCGGAGAAACCATAAAAGCAGGATTATGGACTGAGCTGTCCAACGCAGCCTGACCCGAGCCGTCAGACGGTCTGCTTCCCTGGCGGCCAAGCGAGTTTGGGCGGGGCAGAGGCGATAGAGTCGTCGACTCGACAGCTGTCTTGCTTGGAGAAGTCATGATGCACAATGTTGTTTTGTGAAAAGACTTGACAGACAGTCTAGGAAGAACGCTTTGAACGTTCTAGGCAGACGTGCAGAAGAGGAGTCTCGCTGGAAGGATCTAGCGTCGCGCTTGGTATACTTTGTAAAAGGTACGGCGCTGCACGTATGCAATGATCGAGAGGCTTTCGCTAACTAAGATGACATGTTGTATTCCTGCGGTCAGCGTGTGAACTTCACATTTGGTGCCAAGAATTTCCACGCACCAACCCGCTTCCTCTGGGATAACCACCTTTCGGATAATCACCTATAGGATAACCCCCCTAGGATAGCCACCTTAGGATAGCCACCTTTAGATAGCCATTTCTAAGATAATTGCCCTGGCTATACTGACTTTGCGGCAAAGAGTTGGCTGAGTACTACTTGGGCATCTGAAAGTGTCCAGTCTATAAATTCGTGGTCCTGGCGTGCAGCAATTCCACTCCAAGCTTGAGCCATCATCAGATTTCCTCGAGAACTCCTGGAATATCTAGCCTTCAGGCAGAAGCAATTCAATGTACATGCATTTATATTCTTTGTTTGGCTAAGCAGCAAAGCATGTGGAAGGTGACCTGGCTTTTTTTTATCAGCCCATTCTGGCTTGAGCAAAATTATGTACCAGTAGACATCTTGTAACCAGCTTCTTGTCCTTTTCTTGAGAGCATGTCCGCTTCTGGAATACTCGTCTGCAGGGTAATGGCCCGTGGGATTACCGCCTGAAATAATTATCTGGCTGTCAGGATATACCTGCGCATGTGTGCTACATTTTCGCGGGTGTCTATCCAAATGTCCGTTTTGGTTGCCAGGAGTACTTGGAAGGTCAATTAAAGATACAACAGTACGCTTGCTGGCATCATTTCTTGTTTGAAATACACAAGGCCTTGCTTCATACTGCTGGCGAAACATTTGCAGGGAGGAGTCCCACGACACACTGTGGCACGGAATCATCTTCGTGGAGACTGCCTGGGACACACAAAAGTCCTCGAGTCAAAATTGCTAGACGTATTGGACAAGAGGAATGAGGATGATAGCAAGCAATGACTGTCGAATTAATCGTACTGATTATTACTGATGGCTGCTTTCTGGACATCTCGTGCACCAGGCATTGCTTCACCTTGACAATCCGAAACCCGATTTCCACATCGAACAGAGACCAACTCTCTACACCAGCCCATATATATCGTCCGGCCACATCCAGTGGATTAGCAGAGACTCACTCTGGGAATATTATCAATCCATACCGTCAGCATCTTTGGCAGGGGAGACGTAAGTATCGTGACGAGAAGGTCGTCCGTCGTCAACTCTATATGTCATGCCTGGGCCAAGTCTGAATGCTCTTCGCTGTGACTGTCGGGGAGTGGCGATTTGACACTGTGAACGGCGATGAGGCTGGTCGGCAAGTCACTACCAGTTGTCTTCAGGCGCTTGTGGTCGCCGTTGTTCTTCTTGCAGCCTTGGTAACAGCTACACCGGGTTGAAGTTAGCGAAATGCGGCACAAGAGAATGGAGCCATGTGGGTGCTCAACGTACTGCTCAAAAGCTTCGCCTCCCTGCGTTTTGCACTATCGAGTGCAGTCTTCCTAGCAGTCCAGGATGGATGCCTTGGGACGTTGCGGGGTGCTTGTCGCTGTTGTCTTAGCTGGTACATCAGAAGGTGGCATGGTAGCTGTCCCAGGTGGCGGAGTGATGCAATCGTGCGTGTTCTTTGTCTCCTCGCACATGTGGAAGCAGCTGCCGTGCACGATCAGTGACATGCAGAGGCATAAAGTTGGCATCTTCACTCACTGTTCCACACCTTCGCCTCCCTGCTTCTTGCATTTTCGTGCGCACTGACCCCAGCAGTCATCTGGCGCTGGCGAAGGTGGACCATGTGTCTGAGTCGTCGTGGTGGTTGGCCCCGGTGGTGGTGGCGTCCAGGAAGGGGTCTTCGTCTTCTTGGTTTTCGTCTTCTTGGTTTTCGTCTTCTTTGTTTTGGTTTTTGTTTTGGTCTTGGTCTTGGTCTTGCTGCTCGCACCAGTAGGTTCATCGACGAACGACTCGGCGGCAGGCGTGACCAGGCCAGAAAGAACGATCGAAGGTGCGGATAGCTCTGTGTCTTCGAACTTGACGCACTTGGCAACGCCCTCTTTTTCCTTGCAATTGTAGTAACAGCTGCATCGCAGGTGTCAGCGCTCGCGATGGTAGGAGAAAAGAGAGAACATACCCTTGCGCTATTTCCCGGTAGGGGCAATGGTCCCTGCAATAGTCTATGCATTGGCGTTGACAGGAGTCAGGATTGTTTTCAGTCTCCCTCGTCTTGTCCCGAGTCTCTCTGCGGGCCAAGCCAACAGCCTCGGTGTTGAGGGTGTCAATTGTCTCTGTGACGAAGACTGTGGCGAGTACCTGGCTTGGGGCCGTGGATGTATGCCCATCTTTCCCCACGCACGTGCGAACATCTCTGTTGAATTTGCAGTATTGCAGACAGCTAGGATCCCTACGTCAGCACGCGAGACACAAAAAATGGATCAAAGTACCGTACGGAGCGGAGTACTCGAGCTCGGGGCACTCGTCTCGGCATAGTGTAAGGCAATTGGCGCTGTAATCGATCGCGGTCGTCTGAGCTTCGGTGCACATGGCGGCTACATCGACAGTCTGAGTAGCGAGCGAGTCGATAGTCTCGGTAATGGTGACCATGGCGACCACCTCCGTTGGTCTTGGCAGATAGAAGCATACAGCAGTGCCCCCATTCGTCAAGCAGCGCGTTAAGCAGCTATGCTGTCCCTGTTAGCGCTTGACCAGACGAGCAGATCGCATCAGCATATGACTGTACCCGTCAAACCAAGCCTCTCTTTCGGATGCGATCGGATGTTCCGCGCCGTAGCAGACGCTGTTGACAAGATTGCGGCATTTTTCGGTGCAGTGTGCCTGGGCGTAGACGCGCAGGGGAGTAGAAATAAAAACAGGAAGAAGCCCGGCAAGAACCCTGGGAACGAGCATCGTGATTGTCGGCGTTAGGAGCAATGGTAAGGTGGCGTGATACGATATGTGAAGGTCGAGCAAGAGAAGTCGAGAATTCTAGGCGAGGGGAAAGTGGAGATGTCCAAAGATAGGTGGCGAGGCGATGAAGGTAGAAATGCTGATGCTGGAGTTGGATGCTAGTGATGGTCGTAGGATGTGTTTGAGTTGCAAAAGAGCAATCTGATTCCGAACCGCGTGTCAACAAGGACGAGACTCGCCGTGTTCCTTCCCGCCTCGACAGCGGAGGCAGCCTGGTGATGATATCGTGCCGTCCAGATCGGGTGATTCCTTCTGGCTAGGTGTGGATTCTTACCACAGAAGCAATCACTTGGCGCCGGGCAAGAATGGGACAGCATTTCGGCCCCAGGCCACCTTTGGGTGGACAATCTACCATGTTGGTCGTCAAGGTACCAGCGTCCACCAGCTGGCTAGTTTGTAGGCGTCCAATCTGTAGGAACCTTGGTGCGCGGATGATCTGGTGCCCGGCCTTCTCATCCGTGGTCCTGCGCGAAAGAGAAAGGAAAGGCTTCCACTCTCAATCCGTAAGCGGTTCTGTCTGGCCGGCTTCATGCGAGTCCCACAGGCCATGTATATGATATCGACTGCGTGTATGCGTGTATGCATGAGTGCGAAAGCTCTGCAGGAGTACTAAGCTTCTGTTCGCGAGCGGCGGTCGAGCTGACAACCAACATGTGCTCAGCAAACTGGGACCGCGAGCAGGAACATGTCTGGGCAAAGTAAGCTCTTCTCAATATCAAATGTGATACCAGCCCGGCCTCAGACTTGCCTGGCTCTCGATAATATACTCTCGTCTCGAGCGCTCTGACTGCACCCGCCATTCAGAATCCAAACTCCGACCAATTGCTCCAAGCAGGCAAGAAATCCAGTCCCGTGTTTTCATCCCATCCAAACCCACCTGGCCCTGCTGCGCCCTCCATACCAGCATCGAATCCAGGGCCGGGATCAAAGTCGCCACCTGCCCTGCTCAGCGCCTCGATGATCTGGTCACCGCTCATGCTGCTGAACGGAAACAACTCGCCGCCTCCGACAGGACCAGGTGTGGGCCAGGTCGCCGTCGATCCCGCGGCTTCATACTGTCCGAGCCCAGACGGCCCAGACGGCGGCGGCGGCACCGCAAAGGCCCCGACCGAAGAGCTTAGTCCGGGTTTCGCCGTGCTCTTGTGGTTATTATGTGCGTTCCTTGCGCTGCTTCCGCTGCCGCTGTAATTCGAGTATCGAGCCGCTGAGGATGACGATGAGGACGCCTCGACGTAGGCATGTTGCTGCTGCTGCTGCTGCTGCTGCTGCTGCTGCTGCTGCTGCTGCTGCTGCTGCTGCTGCTGCTGGGTACCTCTTAGCCCCGAGCCTAAGCTACGCGCACTGCCCATGGCAGCCGTCTCGGCCGCGGCTTTCCTGACCAAGATGCGCAGATACTTGGCGTAAAGCCCACACATCCCGTTGCGGTGCGGTGTGACGTTGCCGATCTTGTCCAGCACCTCGCTCAGCTCCTCGATGAGCGTGCGTACCGATGGCGCGAGCGCAGCGGTCGACGACGCGGGCGCGATTTGCGCGCTGAGGCGCAGTGCAAAGCATGCGGCGAAGGAGACCATGATGGCTGTGTTGTTGGGCATCGAAAAGAGCTGCTCCTCGCCCTGCACGGTCGCGCGCATGACGTTGAGGCCGGCGGAGAGGCCGGCGGTGCGGAAGAAGTGGCGCACTTCGAGCGGTGCGGAGGGGGTGTTGATGACGGAGGAGTAGATGGAGAGCTTGGTGTGGGTGACGAGGATTTCGACGTAGGGAGGGAGGCGGTTTTCTGGAAACCGATTAGCTTGAGGATGCGACTGGAGGACCGTTCGGACGGGTGCGGAAGGGGACCAAGTGGAAGAGAGGATGATGGCAGAAGTATAGGGAAGAGAGTGTCGGTCAGTAATCGTGGGAAGAATCCCAGGGAAGGCAAGACGATGGAGTGCCCATATATGCCTACGCTGGAGGGGCTAAGCTACCTAGGTAGGTGTAGTGCATGAAGACGAGGTTGTAGCGGAGAGGCCACGAAGTGACTGATGCGGCCGGACAGTAAGGAGAGTCTTCAACATACGGGCACCTGAACCGATGGTCTGACCCCATTCGAGATACCACTGTTCGAAGAACTTGTCGACGGTGGTTTGGATCCTGCCCAATGTCAGCCACGTTCATCGGCCGCCCCGCTCCAGCAGCAACACCAAGAGCGGGTTTTGGAACTCACGATCTCGCAATCAGCGACCCATCCGTCATACCCTCGCGCGACCCCTTGCACAAGTTGCGGATCGTATCAAACACCCCATCCAAATCCCGCCTCAGCACCGCCATCGACACCAGCGCGCTGTCCAAACTGTCCGCAATATCCGACATATGCCACTGATCGACCCTCCGAATCAACGACGTCATGGGCAGCGTGTAGTTGCGTCCGCGCGCAAGACACATGCCCCGCTCCAGCACAAATAGCGCAATCCAGCACCGCTCGCGCCGCCGCACCAGCCGCCGGCCCAGCTCCGACGCCGGGTCGACGTCCTTGAACCCGCCCGACCACAGCGCCAGCTCCGGGTCGATGCACTCCTGCCGCGTCAGGTCGCCCGTCGTGCCGTTGCGGAACGCCTCGCTCGACATCGACAGCTTGGCCATCTGCAGGTCGATGGCGATCGTCTGGGCGAGCGCCACGTACCAGCACGTCTCGTCGTCCGTGCTGTGCAAGCCCGGTCCCATCCACGGCACGTTGATCATGAACGCGAGCACGATCTCGGTCGAGCGGTGGCGCTTCTTGAGTACCTGCGCCGCGAGCCACTTGGCGTGTGCGGCGAGGCGTTTGGAGATGGCCGCGGCTTTTTCCAGAAAGAGCGCCGAGGCGGCCATGATGGAGGTGAAGAGGAAGGGGGAGCGGGCCCGTGTCCAGGGTACGGTGTAGAGGACTGGATCGAGGCCCCAGCGGGTATGGGAGAGGTTTTTGTGAAAACTGGACGAGGTCAGCATCGAGGCACGTCCTGGGCCGTCGCAAGGGCACGGAGGTACCTACAAGTCAAACAACCATTCGGCCTCTGCATCTGTCACGAGTCCCACGTCGATCGGATCATAGCCCTCTCCTTGATCGACATTGAAATGCGTCGTCCCAAAGAACTCCTCGACCTGCCGCATGTCCGCATCCATGTCCTCCATGTGCGCACTGCTACTCGCCGGCCCAGGCTGCGACACCGCCGCGCCAGGCGTGTGCACATGGCCTGCCGATTCCGACGGCGACAAATGCAGGTTCGACGCGCGCGCAAGCAGCTGCAGCGGATTCTCAGCGTCGTCGACCGCAAGCCGCTCCTCGGGCTTGACAGGCGCCCGCTGCGGCTGCTGATGCTGCTGGGACATGACGGACTCGCGCCGCTGACGCGTGTGGCTCCGGCCCCCGGCTGTACTCGTCTTGCGCCCCGGCGGCGTAAGCTCGTCTTCGTCCTCGTCGTACGAGTCGTCTTCGTCTTCGTCCTGGTCGCCCGC
Source organism: Plenodomus libanotidis (assembly GCA_022609195.1). Taxonomy (NCBI): domain Eukaryota; kingdom Fungi; phylum Ascomycota; class Dothideomycetes; order Pleosporales; family Leptosphaeriaceae; genus Plenodomus; species Plenodomus libanotidis. The sequence goes on along the minus strand of JAGKQA010000165.1, from coordinate 20,536 downwards.
GCTGGATCCGGTAGTTCGCGGCCGCTTGTTGCTGGTGCTTCCGTCGGCGGAGCCGTTCAGCTGGGCCTCCTGGCCATTGGCGAGCATGTTCTTGAGTTCTGATATGGCTCTGCCGGCGTCGGTGCTTTGCACGCCGGGGCCGGCGCGCTTGAGTGCCTCCTCGACTTGGAAGAGTGCTTTCTCGAGGCCTTTCCGCTTACTAGCGTTGTGTGCGATTAGTCGAGAGGCCCTCTCATGATGAGATGCGTGGTATAACGTGAGGTGAGATCTACTGCGGCGACTCACTTCTTTACACCTTTCCTCCTACCGACATTGAATGTCGGCCGAACGCAACTGCTACCCGTCTGCACACACCGCCGACACTTCATTGGATCTGAACCTTTTTCGCATCGCACCTTGCTTCTCCGACAGGACATACACGCGGCAATCTTGGACATGCGGTTTTCGCGCTCCGCCACGGGGGAGGTGGCCGAGCCGCCGCCATTGAGGCTGTTCTGCGGACTAGATGCCCTGGTGTCTAGACTGACATGAGGCTGATGATGTTGTTGTGATTGAGGGCCGCCGCGACTTGTGGAATCGCCCTTGGCGGGTGCGTCGGCCGCAAGCGGGGCTTGCTCCGGCTTGACGGTGACGGAGTCACGGACGTCGCGGGGATCCATCTAGCGTGAGACACACTTGGGTACGACAGCACAGCAGCAACCAGAACAAACACCGGATGACAAAGTTGTCGTGCGACTCGAGCGATGAGACCCGGCGCCTCTCCGCCTTGTGCGTGGTCTCGGGGCACAAATCTGGGGTCGAGGATGGGAAGGTGAAAGGGGGGGGTAGAACTACAGACCAAATGTTGGGATTTTTCTTGCTTGCAACGTGCACGCGCGCACGCACACGCAACGAAAGCAATGGTCTCAGCCTCAGGGATGGATGCCCGGCGGGCCTGGCGCGGCCGAGACACTTCTGAAAGGCGGGGATGCAGGATGGACACTCTCGGCTAAGGGGCTGGCATAGAAAGCTTAATTATTAGATTGGGCTTGCTGCGCGAGATGCTGCTCATCAACAAGCTCTGCGTTTGAGGTGTGGTTGGAACTGATGAGACTGATAATGAGAGCAGGCAACATGAGCTCCCGTCGCCCTCATCAGAGACCCCCAATTCTAAGGCTGTGGATTTTGCGTCACGCAGCTCAGTGAGGTCGCGGTCGCCGAAGGTATCTCGGTTTCGAGATCTGCTCGGTTTGGGCGGTGCCGTGCGACAAAGCAATGGGTAGCAAGTGGCCGGGCAGGCCGAGAAAATTGGACTTTGATCGTAAAGCTTGAGAGCCGTCGAGTTAGCTCGAGACTTCGGCTCCGAGGGACCCTCACACTATGGCCGAGTGTGGCACTACACAGTACTACATGCGCGTATTTCGGGGGCGTGGTTTATACTGGCAGACTTGCAAAGGAGAGAGAGCCTGCGCTCGGCCACAGCACCGTCGCTGGGTGTGACACGTCGGTGATGCGATGATTAAGCACACCAGCTCTTCACCGGGCCCGTCGAGTATCATGTGCTGGTGGTAACATGGTCTTACCCCCGTGCGGCTGTTGAGTCCCGGCTGTCGTTCATGTCATTGCGGAGGCGGGGTGGCTAGATCCGCAGCTTACCCAAGCTGGTGTGGAAACTTCTCAAGCCAACGGTCTCCACATGTCCAGATCCGGTCCACATGCAACTCTCCTGATCCAATGAGACAATGCTCATTTCAACCAGTCCTCTCGTGGCGGGGTATTTCCCGATGGCCTTGGCGTATGCGTCTGGCCCGCATGTGCACAGCATCCTGGTCAGCTTCCCCGGATTTCCTTTCTCCTCCTTCACCAACACCAACCTGCGCAGCCGCCAACTCATGCGCTTTGCGTGCTTCGACAATCCAACATGACAGATACGAGGCAGCAACTACAGGATGGGAACCATTTAGAGTGTTAATATGTTTGCATGCATTGCGGCTTCAGCTATATGCGATTCAAAGGTAGTGCCCGATCTCGCAGGGCTCCAATCCTCCTTCAAGCAGCCATGGGCCCTTGGCTTATCTACGCACAAATACTAAACATCCTGTGCGGCAATGATATGCACCGCGGTTCGACAAATCGCAAAGCATCCCTTTTGCTCGCAGTACTCTTCATACTATCTCTCACATCAACGCTGTTCACTTCATGGCACCTCGACCTCGATCAGCTTCGGTCTTGCATCAGGATCTGCTCGCTCTCCGCAAGTCTTTTCGCCCTCACTGGGTATCGGCGTCGGTTCAAAGCCCTCCCTCATCAGTGACCGCGCCCAGGGATCAGCGACTCAAATCCCATGACGAGCGTGGCCCCCGTCAAATACAACGACCAGCACCACCTGGGCCCTCTCCTTCTCTCCAATTCACCATGCTTATTGGGCATGAGCATCCTCAACTCGTCTTTGAGCCTGTGTCCTTCCTTGATCAGCTCTCTTCTCTTCCGTATCTCTGCGCTTGAGGCGGATACCACGGGGGCGTCCTCATTCTCCGCCTCCTCGACCCATGCTTCCAACGCTTCAAGTTTCCGGTCGAGTTCTCGGTTGAAGACGAGAAAGTCTGCCTCGTAATTGTCATACATGTTGTTGAATGAGGGATCGCTCTCGTTCCTGCTTGTGGTGGAGGACGACTCTGCGCCGGGTGAAACCGAGTACTCCGACTCGTCCACCCTCTCCTGCTTGGTGGAGGCCTTCGAGGCTAGTATCATATTTGTCATACTGGCAGCGCCACAAAGCTCTGATACGTACCAATCAAGTAAGTCGCATGTGATGGAGAAGGAACAAAGTAGCTGGCAACCCAAAATTCGAGGCACAATACGGCAGTAAAATGTAAGACAAGGTGAGCCGGATGAAGGGGGGCCGAAAATGCCTTGAAAAAGCGAAGCATGTCTGGGAGAACACACCATCTCGCAACTAGATGCGTCCAGTCATTATGATATAGTCGCAATCTTCAAGCATGAGACCTATAAAGCCGTCTGGGTATCCGTCAAGCCCACCAACCCTCCCACCAACGGACATTCACTCACGGCCCACAGCTCCGACACAAGTCTTGCGGCCTGTTCCACACACTCACCATTCTTTCGAGACTCGTGTCTCGCACACAGCATGCACCGCAACCCGTTGGGCCGGTCGCGAAGTCAGCAGACGCCGGCCAACCCGGCGCTACGGTCAACTAAATTACGATTTTCACACGGCGAGGAAGCCACAATATGTTTGTGGGATTTGTGAATATGGGAGTCGAGGACCGGGTAGCTTTAGAGTTTTCCAGCGCGCTGAGCTTGATACGTGCGACTTAGATTACGAGACCCGCCACCGTAGTCCAAGCACCGCAAGTTCGTGCTCCTGTACTGCGGCCCCTCAGTCATCAGTTCTACAATTTCTAATCAGGGCAGTACTAATCACATAGTCTGAGGCCGATCATCCTCGTCAGGGCGAATCGAGGCAAACACCTCCTTCATTATTGATGCTCGCCTTAAAAGACCAGGAGCGCGCTCGTGGGTCCGGCCTCCAGTTGACAACCTCGACCGGGTGGCCACCACTGAGATAAATACATGGGAGATTTTCTTCAGATGGCCGACTCCAGGATTACTGCCTTTGGGAAGCCCGTCTTTGAAATAGTCGCCTCTTTCATAGCCACCAGGGCACCTCTGCGTCAGCCACCCTGAGATACTCGCCTTGGTCCGTGGGATAAGACATTGTGTGTCTGGGTGAAGCAGAATCATAGCACGGCTAGACAAGATATTGGGTCTGAACAATATGAAAGTTGCAGAGATTGATAAAGAGGGGTCCTCGTCTCTCACCGGTCTGCCTCGCCGTGTTCAGCAAAAAGAGTGGTTAGGCTGAATCAAGGTGAGATGATATCTTGGATCGAATGAAAGTTGTGCTTCGGTCGACTCGCAAAACCCTGAGCCAGCATGACGAAACAATCTCTACCCACTTATTAGCTTCAGCAGCCACATGCTCTGCACCAACAGGTAGCGTCGCCTCAGCTCCCGGAACGTTCAAATCCCCCTCAGTAGCACCACTATACCCCCCTCTGGCCCGTCATCTCGGCAGCACGACCCTCGACATCAGCACCCGTCGCACGAACTTTGGACTCGGCACTCCCATCGCCCGTGACGACACCCGGCTTGTGCTGAAAAGGTGTCAGTGATACAGTCTAGACATTTAAAAGCAATTTGAAAAGTAAACATACACCTTGGGTGGTCAAGGGCTCGGAACCAGGCACCTTGCTCGAGAACTCGCCCTGCTCGTCCAGGGAGTCAGCGTTGTGGGATGCGGACATTTTCGTAAGGGCTGACTTGGGAGGCTGTTTTCCGTAGTGTTTCAAGTTTGTGCAAAAGTTATTGAAGGCATGAGCAGATCAAAACTGTTCCGAGAAAGACTGCGAGGACTTGTGAAATAGAAGACAATTCTTCTGCATTGCTTCCAAAGCCTTACCTAACCATCAACAGGTACTCACCACTTGTTGATATCAACCTCCTTGTAGACCATTTCACATGCTACAGTATAGCTGAACCTACAATCGGACCACTTTCAGGCAGTACTATAAGGGCTACATCGAGCCACACCTGAAGGGCTGAGCTTTTCAATGTCCCCTTTGACGTTTTTCGCAGGCTTTCACTACAATCGATGTGCAATTCCTGCCTGGGATTAGATTTTTTGGACATGTTTCAAGGTAAACAAGTACTAGTAAGTAGGTAGAGACAAAAGCAAAGCCCACCTATTGGCACAAATAAGCTCGGAAAAGTCACAAAAAACTAGTATTTTGCGTATCTAGTGGCAAGTGCGGGGCCAAATTGTGTCCTGGTCACAACCTGCTAAGGCTAAGCGGAGATTCTCCTCCGGGCTTGTGCACAACAAGCTCAACACCAATTCTTCCACACGTATACTAGATGGGAGTAGCATTTGCTGCTCGGGACTGTCCGACCCATTCATCAAACGACTACCAGTCATCAGGGATATTCTGAGTCTACTGCCTTCTAGGGTTATAATGTTGGAGATTACTACCTGTGGGATCATCGCCTGTGGGTTGCATACCTACCTAGTATACAGTGGGTCTAGATTGTGGGATACTCGTATGGGAATGATCAATCGCCTACGAGATAATGGCGCCTGCCCAGTGTGGACCTATCAGCTGTGGGAGATTCGCTCGAGGGCTTGTCGCAAAAGCATGGGATGCACATTGGAGGTGAGGGACACAGTCACCAATAGCCTCAGAGGATGAACCATCTTATTGTGTATTGTAAGAAAGCAGATACCATGATTGACGCTGCACGTGTATGCTGATGAATGTGCTGGCCCATCAAGTTTTACAGCACACTCACCCCTGAACAGCTCCCTACCCACTGAAACACCTTCTCAGCATTCTTCAAGTAGGATCAGCATCTACTGCTCAAGTGACTATAGCTACCCAATATGGGAATTCATTGGACTACGATATCCAGACTTAAAAAGTTGGACTCCTACAGACCGCTTGTGACCAAGCAAGATGCGCGCCCACAAGACCCGATCTCGCCAGGCCAGCCTCACCAGCCTGGGCTCCGTCCTCGGGCCCGACGCAGAGCATGCTTTCACAACGCCGCGTTCTAAGGACGACATGTTCTAGTTGATCGTAAAATTATTCGTTTCAGAATTCCCATACAGCTACTGCAGCGTGTTGAGCACTCTGGAGCTCTTGTGATGGCCGTGCCTGGGTGACCGACCTCGAGTGGTGCATTCTGTAACAAACAATTTCATCAAGTGAGCAAACCTTAGGTTGGAAAATGAAGATAACACGCGGAAACGGAGTTTATATATCTATGGAAAACGATCCTGTCAGTGCCCGGCGATATGATCTCTGGTTCTTCCATCGCTTATCCTATTACTTCTCAAGTTATTGTTGTTTTGCTCATAATACTTCTACCAAATACTCCACTTAGTCCACTAGTCTACCTGACAGTTTCTAACTCTACAAGATGGCTGACCAACACGACTCGCGATAAAACTCTAGCTCGAAAAAGATACGCATCCAGCTCGGCTACTGACGCAGGCTCATATGGCGAACATCGCAGCAGCCGCAGCGACCAACACAGAAAACGAGACAGACGCGCCATGAAGGACGTTCAACCTCATGGAAGAGAGGGACAACAACTGGAAGACACGATACGCAAACGAAAAATCGGCCACCAGGCGGGTAAGGAGAGAGAAAGAAGGGGCGGAGATGGAGATAAGAAGGCGGGCAGAGGTCGGAAACAAGACAAGAGGCCAAGAGTCTCGCACAAAACTAGAACTCCCGACAGAGAAAGGCCCCTTAATTACAGAAGCTCTGACACAGCGATAAATGATCCCCGCCAGAAGCAGAGGAGCGACAATCCTGGCCAGGCGCCTCGCCGAACACCATTCAAGATCTCGCCACAAACAGGGGAGTGAGTATTTTCTGACAGCGAAAGTACAGCTTGAAATACAAGTGCGAAGATATCTGACAAGTCTCAGGCCATTGATCACAGCTGCAAGGGCTGCAGATATCATGATATAGAAGGGGCTGCCCGTTCATGAGCCCCCCACCCCTCTTGAACGTGTTTGCTCATCGACCTTTCACTTGAAAACACCTGTTATGCAAGGTGTTGCCAATCTTTCTGCTTCTTCAATCCGCCTGGCCACATGCTCCGCTGCTTCCACCCGTAGACCATACAGCTGACTTGAACCACCTAAAGTCGAGAGATTTTGGGAAAGTACCCCTCGGGACCACGGCAAAGGTCCAGAAGGCGGCACATTTTTGTGGCATCCGCGGTCGAGACCATTCTCCCGCCTCCAAACACTCCGAAACGCATAAGCCACCGAGATTATGCAAACTATGTTCCGGAACCAGAGTACGAGGAGGCTCCGGACGAGGGCCTGCGCAGAGAAGAGACACGTCCGCGCGAGCCACCACGGCTCACATATCCACCTGCAAGGAATGAGCACAGGTCTGACCGCAGTGGCCTTGCAGCAATACGGGACCGCAGGTAGCCTTTGGGATTGAATCTATCACCTTTTATTTGTGATGTTAAGTCAGGTAGCGCATTTGAAAGTTTGTGGAAATAGGGTGTGGCGGATGCGGGTGCTGGAGAGCTGGAATACCAGTCAAAGTACTAATTCTCTCTGAGTGTGTGTATTGCCGCATTACTGTTTGGAGCAACTGTAGTATCGTCACCATTTTTAATTAGTCTGGCTACTTGCGTCTGCATCAACGCGCAATCCTTTGCTCTGTGTGAAAATCCCTCGGCCTGATGAAGCGCTTCTTTTTTGACCCCGCGATACCCATTATGTCTCCTACATTCACATGCTTCAGCTGATCTCATCACTTGATGTATCCTTCTCAATTGTTCTTTAAGCGTAGCCCGGACGACGGCCTCGTGGGCCCCACCTTTGGTCCTCCCAGACGCACACAAGCGTTATCTCCAAGCGCATTTACCGTGCAGATCGCTTCCATGCGCCCATCTTTGCGTTCATGGCTTTCATAACGACGTCACAGCACTCCCAGATCCGTAGTTGCTCGTCCATTCTTGCATCGTTTGTTCATTAGCGTCTGCTGTGCTCTTGTCATTCCAACATATGACAATCTTCTTTTCGCGACCCGCATCGCGAAGTGTCTGTATATTGGTATCAGCAGCTGGTGAATATCTCCCAAAAGGGCCGGCACGAGCTGATCCAAGGGCAATGGTGGAAGCTAAGCTTCCGGTTGGCGACCCAGAGCTGACCCGGTTCTGGTCAGATTGTCTCGGGGCTGATGTAGCATCCTGCAGCTCGGGCTGTTGCTGCCGGACCCTTGCTTCCTCTTTGGCCATCTCGGCGCCGCATGCTTTGATGAAGGTCAAACCAGATCCTCCAAAGGTGTTCGGGGCAACAGCTTTGATTTGCGACAAGATAGGAAGGTCTCCACCTCTCAACGCAGCTTGGGCCACGCCCTCTTCCTTGAACTGCTCGACAGGTGTATTGTTTTGCTTGTTGTTGTACCCACCGGCGATGGTGGGTTGATTTGGAGCAGGCTCCTGTAGGGTCTCGGTGTGCTTGATGGGCCTATCTTGGGCGTGGAACGAGTGGAAGTCGTACGCCAGACGAACGGCGGAGGGCATGAAAGCTTCGATATCGCCGCGTCTGATGAGCTGCTCGCAGACGACTTGCCTCTCGGGCTCCGAGAGCGCGGCCCAGAGCTTGTCGGTTGAGTCAGGTGGACTGTGAGACGCCATCGCGTCTGAACGAGGAGAGCAGATGTTAGCTCAAAGATGCTTGCGTCAAAGGATGATTGCTGCTGATGCTGGAAGCGTAAGAAAAAGGGGCAGCTCGCAGGGGGGGGGGAGTCACACTGGTGGATGTGCGCGACGGAATGAAGTTTGACGCGTGCGATCGATGATGCCGGTGAGCAGTTTGTGTAAGTGAAAGTTCAAAGATGTCAATGTACCTGTGGGAAGACGTAGAGGCCGAGGAACCAGGCGCGTCCCAAAGCTCAGTGCCTATGGCGCAGCTGCTGGCCAGGTGACCGATGTGAGAGAGCCAGATATGTTATAACATTGAAAATTTGTAGACGAAGAAGAAAGGTGACAGGTTGGAGGAAAGCTGCAGGTCTGCAATCCACGGTGTGCTGCGTTGCAGGGGGCGATAAGGCAGGAGACCCAAGGAAAACTACTTGAGCTGTTGACTTTGAGGCCGATTATGCCAGATCAATGGATAGGTAGGTGGGCAGTCAGGCTGCTTTCAGGAGAAGACGTCAAGCTGCTAGAGCTTGTGAGGGGTGGCAATAATTTGCAATACTGGAGGAAGGAGCCGCTGGCCCTGGCATCTTGTCTTTCTTACCTCATTCCTTGAATGTTATTGTGAATAAATTCATCGCAATTCATTTTCATCCTCATCCTTTCAAGTCTAGATCCTTCACTATTTTCAATGGTTCCCTCACTCTGACTAGAGGAATTGGGACTAGGTTTGCTGACAGATCTACGTCCCAGCAGAGGTTACTGCCACCAATCCACTCAAGGCTAGATACTACGCAAGGACAGAGTGTTTCTTGTTGTATGGTTTCAAATATAAAAAATCAGGGACAGACCACAGTACGGGTTTCTTCTCGAAGAAACTCACAAAATACATCCCCTTACCTAGCAGGTGCAGATCTCCCACCTTTTTGTCCGAACGTTAACCTCATTTCCACGATGTTCTTGTCACAAGGCTGAATAACGTCTTGGCGCTTGGCAAGACTTTGAAGTTCTTCTGAACAACGGGCGAGAAGCAATATTCAAGGCGGGGAATTGCTAATATCAGAACAAGGAATTTATTCTCATCAAGTCGACCTCTAGGCTTGCACGAATAGCATTTTCTGCTTGCGATGAGGAGATGATGTGGTCTTCCTCACTGCCTAGTGAGTAATACTGGGCAGAGCCACGGTTTCGCAAATTCGACATCAGCGAGTTCACCGTGATCAATGTCGAAGGAGTCGACGGTTAACATGAATTCGCTTGAGCATTCTTCACAGCTCGTCTCGTTTGTGCTCTTGTGTCGACACGAGTGAGTTCAAGATAGCTTCATCACAAAACGCCCACAGACGCGGCTGGGACGTGCGGAAATTGCTTCACTACTACATGTAATAGAGCGGCTGGAATTGTGAGCTCATCACCTGTAAAGGCGATTTCAATTACACTAGGCGAGGTATCACTTAGCATCCTGCATTATACTTGTCCTATGCGCCATGAGCATTTGACTGTATGATCAATCCATGTCTCTGCATGGTCGTATGCTACCTATCTATCCAACTCGCGAAAGGTTGTGCAAGTTGGCGCTTCGTGGCTCGAGACTCCGTGCTTCCTCCGGATTGAGAAGCGCCACGTTGCAAGGTCTGATGCCGTCCTACACATGATTACACAGGAAATCACATCGACTGACTGTAGACACGCGTATACGGACATCGCCGCCAAAAGGCTTGACCACCTGGGCGCCTGGCTTGTAGGTATCCAGCAACGTTCCCCAGGTCAGCATCGCGCATAGGTCAACCACCCTCACGATTTGGGATCATCGCCTCTAGGATAACCACCCCAGGATAATCAACTTTAGAATAGTCGCCTGTGGGACGATTGTCTTTGGGATAGTCTGTGGTTGCACTCCAGATCTTTAGGCCCCCGTATCTTTCCACAAATACTTTTGGCAGAGACCTCTGTCCTAGCAGAGATAGACGACGTTCAGTCTCCGCTGTCCTCAACCTTCAAATAGATCCGGGTTCGTCATGGTGAACGTATCCAGATTCCACGCTGTCCTCTTATCCTGGTGGTAGCACATCGTGCAGCCAGGCCCCACCAGATTCATAGCGGCAACACCAGACGCGACCTTGACCGGCGGGCCGCCGCAGCAGGTGAAAGTGGGTGTGTTGCCGTCGGGATCTGTGTTCTCGAGTCTCCCTGTCTCACAGACGCACATCAGGAAATGCCACAACCAGGAAAAATAGCCATGGAAGGCGCAACGTACCAGGATGAAAAGAGCAAGGCGCCGACCCGTCCTCCTGCCTCACATTTGTCGTTTCGGTGAACATCTTCCTGCAAAGACGGCATGGGCGATTCTCTGCTCTCGGACCCTGCAAGAAACTGAAATTGCCCTCGCTCTGCTGCTGATACGCTTCCGGGCCGGCCTCAAGCGCCAGCTTAGCGATGGAGTCAAGGGCCGCGGTGAGTGCGATGCGGTCCTTATCGGGCTTGCTGCTCCTACTGCCCATGCCATCAGCATTTTCCAAAGAGGCGGCATTGTTACGCATATGATTGTCCCGCATATTCTCGTTTCCCCCAACGCGTGTCGGCGAGCCGCTGGGCTGAGTGTTGAGGCCGCTGTTGGTGGAACGGCGGTGTTGTGGGTTCGCGGGCGCGCTGCTTTTGGTTGAGTTGTCCGTCCCGGCGGTGAGGCTTGTAACTGTATTCGGCGCTCCGGCTGCGACATTTTCTTCAGCGTGACTGGCCAGAAATCCATTTATGTGACGGTACTTGCTGACAGGCTCTTCCACAAGCTTCAGAACGACCTCAGTATCTCCATGGAGCGGAGTAATAGTGCGAGCTCCCTCTCGGAGATGGGCTTGCTTCTGTGGGTGAGCTTTCGCCTTGGCCTTCGCTGAAAGTGACTTTTCCTCAGACTCAGTGTTTCTGATATCCTGAGCGAGTAGTTGAGTATTTTCCGATGCTATATAGATTGGCTTGCCTTCGTTTCGAGTCGGCCTCGCGGCGAAGAAATTCTCTTGCAACTCCTCCTCCTCCTCATACGATTCCAGAGAGCTCTGAACTATCGTACCACGAAGGACGCGGGCAGTGTCAATGGCCATGTCTTTGTGCTTCGTTCCAGTGCTGTGGCGCTGCTTCGGTGTGTCATGAGTAGCCGCTTTGGACTGTGGGACAGGCAGCACCACCAAGGCTCTGTTGTGATCAACGCCTCTTGGCTCGATATTACTCGAGTCGATACCAAAAGTGACCCTAGTATTGCATTGCTTGGTTTTGGCCTCTTGTCTACGAACCTGCCCAGTCAGCGCGGGCGACTCTGCTTCCCGTTTCCGTGGGCACTGAAGCCCCTCGCCGAGAAGAACGTCAGATTGTTTCCTCCAGTGCTGTTTGATTTCCTCAGTGATGGAGGCACTCAACGGAACATGAATGCCTCGCTCAGCATCCCACTTCTTGATGCTTGCCCTGTGTGTGAGCTTCAGGAGCTCACGGACGATCTCCCCCCGCTCGCGCTCTCCGGCGAGGCTCACTTCCAGACTGGTCCTTATTGGTTCCCTCTCATCGGCGGATATAGCCGTGCCGAGTTGGAGGTTTGGATCATTGGCGGAGGTGTTGTCTGTCTGGCTCTCCATCAGGGTCTCTTCTTTGCATGCGCTGGGGCAAGCAGCGTGGCAACGCTGGTAGTAGATATTGACGGTGCCGCCGCGATTGAGGATCTGTGGTGGAAGAGCATGTCCGTCGAGGGCAGACGGGAAGGTCGCGAAGTCGTTGACGCAGGAAGGCATCTCGGCAGCGGTCGAGTTGGGCTCGGTACCATAAGAGAAGGGTTCGTCCTGGCTTTTGCCCTTCATGTCGTGGGACGAGCTCGAGGAGTCTGGAGTCTTGGTAGTTTCATGGTGGGTCTCCTCTCGGTTTGGAGTCTGAAGAAGGTCAGTCGGTGGTAATCTAGGTTTTCGGGATCATGACACTCACCACTTTGCAGCGCTTCTTCGCGCCCTTGGTCTGTTTCCGTATGTGCTCTACGATGTCCTCCACTGCCAGTCCGGAGTAAAGTGACTCTGTAAGAACGCGCCGCATCATCGGGCTGCTCATCTCGTCAAGGGCCTTGGCTGCTTCATGGAGAACCCCGTCCTCTTTGTTGCTAGGCGAGCGCATTATGCGAAGATTATCGTGGCGAGGACCTTCCTCCATGTCACTAGGCTTGGGGCTGCGATTCATCTCGTGGATCGGTGGATTCCGCTCAAGATGAAGCGTTGTTCGTTGACGTGGATCTCGGAGAAGAGGTTATGTGTGGAGAAAGGCGCCTCGCGGTCTTCTGGCTCTAATTGCAGCCACTCAATGACAACTAAAGGCATATCTATTAGATTCTTGGTAGCTCGTTACCTGAGCATCGGAGTCTGTCCAATTAACTGCGCTTGGTTGTCGCAGCAACTTCAAAGAGCTCTCTTGCTGAGCTTGAAACGGACCGCAGATTATAATGAATCACTACAGGAGGACACAGGGCACCCAAGACAATGCAATATCAACACCACAATGCTGAAAAACCTGCTCTTTGTCAATTAATCGAACGAGAGAAACCCCTGAAGCAAGGTATACATGCCCCATGCCGAAACTCGCGCACTGCTTATTATCCCACTGTCATTATTGTGCGCCCAGCATCTCACAGCTTTGATCCCGTATGCGCTCTCCCAGCAATCATAGCTCCATCCACACCGTCTAGCTTGAGTATGCACCTGCCTGTGGAGACTAATCCTCCTCATCACTTCCATCGGCTCGAGCCGACAAGTCACTAATGTCATCTGGCTCAAGTTCCAGCTTGCTAACACTCTCTTTCCAAACGCCAAGCGCTTTTCTTGATGGCCAGAACTTGACGTTCTCCAAGTTCCAGTCTTCCATACTGAGGTGCGCTCGGGGCTTTGTGTTCTTTCCATGCGTAATCTCTGTTATCCACGCAACAGTGAGAGTCTCTTTGTGAGATGGCTCAAAACATCTCACACTGATCTCAAATCTCTCAATTCTCGGCATGGAAGCAATGGCGCGACAACTGGCCTTGAATAGACCATCCAGGTCGCGAGTCGTACACCAGGCCATGCCATTGAGGAAGAAGTGTGTGAGAAGAAGCCAGGTCTTACTCGGGTACTTCCAGCGTCGAGCTGAGCATCCCAGAAGGACAGGAACAGGTATCGAGCAACACCAGAACAGCCCCAGATAGTGCGCTTCGACAGCCTCTTGGCGTATGCCACGGTTGAAGGAAACAATCTATGAACGAAATCAATGCTGACTGGAGTAAGCTTGGGATCTGGCCGGACCACGAGTTCGTCTAGATTAGGTGCGGCCGCGGCAAGGAGTCGGTAGAAGCCTAAAGTCAACAACTTCGTTAGTGAATGGCAAGGTGAAGACTTTCTCCAGAGCTTATTACCTTGGAATTTGTCATGGAGACTTATGGTGGGATCGAAAGGCTTCCAATTGGAGATCTGCCATTCGCTACAATACATTTCCAGGACCAAAGTCGAAGGAATTTCGTGACCAACGGCACGATCGATATGGCGCTGGTTCGCATGATGACGCGTGTGACGCACGATAAAGTCTGTAGGTCTTTTAAGATCTCGTTGAGATGTTCGAGTTCGGTCGAATGTGAACTTTGAGCACACTGTGTTGCATGTCCAGATAATAAAGTCATCGAACGCTGTTTTCTGTCAGTCTCATGCCAGTTGGCCGAGATCCTGAAGAGCTGCTGTAAGCGTTGCGATGGAACTGAGACTGAAACTGCTGATTTGTCGACGATCAAGCCGGGGTGATCAGAGTGTCTGGCGTCGGAAATTTCAGTTTGGGCACACTGGAAACCCAGAGCAATGACGTTGCGACAACGGCGGCTCAACCATGTATTTCTCCAGCTCGTCGAGGTCGCCATTTGTCAATCGAAGTTTGGCTGAACGCGCTCCGAGGCTGCAGAACGTCACCTGCTCCACCACTCGTTGCCAATCTCGATTGATGACCGCAAGTCCTGCGAGCCGCTTCTTGCGCCTCGCGGCTTTGAGTGGAGCGCAAAATTGAAGCACCACAGCCCAAATGATGATGCAGCGGACTTCAGCGGGAAGGTCGTTGAAGCGCTCCATGGTTGCAGAGAGAGTGACACTGACAGGACCAGCGTTTGTGGCGTGAGGAATTGGTCGGAAAGTTGGGCGAGATGCCAGAAGTTGCGGCTGCACAAGGGGCGGGAAAGTCGGAACGAACGACGGTAAGGTCGACGATGCTACAGACTTTGACTGCAGAGCTTGTTGCGTTTTAGCTTTCTTGGCGGCTGTCAGGCCTGGCTTCCCAATCGCAGGTCGAAGGAAGGTATTCGATATTTGCAACAGCCGGACAGTCATGGGACTTACCGCACGAGAGTAACACTGGAAAAGCGAGATGACCGCAGGAAGTTAGTGAATACTCGTTCGAACGGAGCTCGTCAAGATCCAATATGACACAGGAGAGTGTCCCTCTCAAGTGAATGCCCCGCCGGCGATAATCCCTCGAGCCACTATCCTACAGGCGGTCATCCAACAGACAAGCGTCCCATATGCTATTATAAACACAGGCAATGATCCCGAGTGCTACAGTACGAAGACTAGGGCAGTGGACGCATGTGTAGATATCTTTGTGAACACAGTAATTACTGAGCAGATTGTCAGAGTCTTGGTAATGATATCCATAAGTAAGTATACTGTGAAGTCTGTTGAGCTCAACCGGTGGGTAATCTGAGACATTACAAGAACAAATACCCGCAAGGAAGTACCTAGGTATGTTAAATGATGATCCTTCTCGGGTTACGATCATACAGAAACTCAACGCAAAGGCAATCATGATAGCTGCTAGTACACTATTATTCTGCTGTGCTACTTCTTGGAAAAGTTTGCCACAACACTTTTGGCTACTACCCTTGCGACACCTAGTGAGTAGGCAAGCCCGACCGCAAAAAGTCTGACTTTTTTATGACCTCGACCTGAACCTGTGACAAAGGTCTTCTCCGCACAAGCTTGTGGCTGCCTGCTTTTTTCCCCGAACACTGTCACTTCCGCGAAGACGCGTCTTGCAGGAACTGTTCAATCAAGGCCAATGGACTTCATGTCTGAGCCATCAATCTGTCGCTGCTTTATCATCCGGCGGGATTTCCTTCTCTGGCGCTGCTGTCGAACCTCTTTGCGGTACTGAGGCGCACCTCACTTCAGGACCCTTTCTCCGTTGAGGTCCCCCATCGGTCATGTTCCTCAGAGATCTCTGAACGAGATTCTAGACAATTGGTGTCATGTAAGCACTCCAATCCGAACCAGCTCCTCCTCTGCCGCCGCTGGCAAACACCAGCAGAGCAACAATCGGACACGCTTTCCTCACTGCCACCTCTCTACCGTCAACTGCATCAGAACCGTCATGATGTCTGACGCAAAAATAGCCTTCAACCTGCTGCAGCGCAACTGGCTCAGTATTATTCACAATGGCAGCGGTGATGATGCCAAAAACGTTCTTGCGACCATCGTCGGGAAGACTGAACACAGGCACATAACCGTGATCAGAACTGTACATGAGTCGTTCAACAAGCCGATTCCTATTGCGCATCACTTATTGGGACAGCAATACAGGACCATGCTCTTGCAGGGCGCCCAGTCTCCTGGTTTTGAGATCGAAGTCTCCCAGGGTAGCGAAAATATCGACGAGGGTGAAGAGAATGAGCCGGGCGGCGATGCTTCGAGTTCGGATGAGGATGGGCCCGAGGAAGAACCAGACGATGGCCGTTCCATCACCGCAGCATTCAAGACTCCCAAGCAGGAGCGCAAGAGGAAGAAGCACCGCGTTGCGGTGATCAGCAATTCCAATAGAGACGACGCCCCAATCTCGGCAGCCCCGAAGCCACCCGGCTCAAAGACTAAGTGCAAGTCAAGCAGAAAATCCACAGACCGTGCGCGAAAGCAGTCCAAGGTTGTCACAATCGGCTCAGAATCGGAAAATGGTGACCACCCCAAAGATGATTCTCCACTTCGCGAGAAAGGGAAGGAGCAGAAGAAGTTCACTGTCAAGATTCGGGAGGACTGGCAACAGCCTGTCGTCGAGCAGAAAAAGAAATCACACGACGCCAGGAGCAAGCCAAAAAGGGCCCAAAGCTTGCCCGCCGAAAATAGTGGCTTGCCTGACGAGCCGAGTGGCTCAGTCGAAGCTCCCAAGCCCAAGAAAGTGGTCAAGGACAAGGCTAAGTGCAAAGCCAAACGGTGTCTTCTAAGGGGCGAGATGTCTGATGAGGATCAAGATCAGCCCGAGGAACAGTCGCAGCAGGTTGAGAAGGGCTCCAAGCGCAAAGTCCGTTCTGAGGATCTTGGAACGCCAACGAGAGCAGTAAAGAAGGCCAAATTGAGCAAGACGGCACCAACAAGCCTGACCCAACGGACCTTCCGACCGAGGACGCCCAATGCGATACCAGGTTTGTCTGGGTCACCCGATCAGCCACAGTCGCAAGAAAACCCCAGTGCCAGTACAAAGAGCCTGGGACAGGTCGCGACTTCGATTAAAGAAGAGTCTGACGATGACCTCCAGATGTACGACCGTCTAATCACTCGCTTCAAGCCGTACTAGCCCCAGGTGATGAGTTCGGGACAATCTTTACAGTTACAGTCAGTGGAAGACAGTCGAGTTTCAGATTCGACGCAGGTTCGTCAAGGAAGGTTGTAAAATGTTGCCCCTCATTACATCAAGAACGAAGCTGCCAGACCTCTTGCAGGCCAAATTCGGCCGGCCAGCGAGGCCTTCAAGTCCTTACTCTTCAAGCATCGGGCGCCTGAGCAGAGAGTTCAACCGCCACATGTTTCCGAGACACCATACTCTGAGCCCGGTGGTGAAAAAGAGCACAAGTAGAAGCATTGCTGCAGGTGCTACAAGGTCTCAAGGAATGAGGACTAGGGGTGTAGGCCCGCGCATCGAGGTAAATTTGACGAACATTCCCGTTGGGGGCAACCATGAACAAATGGCTAATAGCTACTAGGCTGGGCTGAGATGGTCGCGAGAGGGGAACCGCCGCTGGTTCTGTGGCCTTGCTGCAGCCAAACATCCGGAAGCTGTGATGTTTGTGACAATGGTTGCTACGGAGCAGATCACACGTGGAACGGAAAAAATGTGCGTCCGAGACCTGGGAAGCGTCGTGGCAGGTTCGACACAAAGCTCTGATGTCGCTGGGCCAGGGGCAATGGGCTGGTGTAGTGGTGTCGTGTCGAGATATAGAGGCCAAGTTTCGCGCAATTTGCTGCCACGCAAGATGAGCTGTAAGATCGCCGAGTGGAGAATAAAAGTGACGTGGGAATGGAGAAGGAATTGTGGCGTTGCAACTGGTGGTAGGACTGGAATCGCGATCAAGCGGAGCTGTTCTCAATCGTAGAATGTAAGCTGAAATACAAAAGTCATGAGGTCAATATCTGTCGAGTGCAACGCCTAAGTCGTACTCGTCTCACATCATGTTACACATCCATGCGTCTCGGTCTCGAGCCCGTCCAGCTCAGCGAGTCCGTACAGCCGCTCCCCTCCACTCCGCATCAGCCGGGCCCACGGATTCCAAGACTGACCAGAATTTGGTAGAACTAAGTTGACTACTCAGCCCAAGTGCACTAAGCCGCTTAGAGACGCAGAGGTAATCGTACAAATGACGGTAACCGGAACGGTGACTATCCGAGAGAAGCTGTCCCAAAAGCGCTGTCCGTGGCCGGCCCGATCCGGACTCTTCGGACTCTTAACGCACTCGGACTTCCCCAAGGCCTACATAAGCGTTCCATCGGGACCGACGCGACGACAGGCTCATAACGCAACCTCAACATCTGCATGTACATATGCACCAACCTGCATCTCACATTCTTTCAAGATGAGCAACTCATTTCGCGTCTTCACACGCGCCACCACCGGCTTCTCCACATCCTCTTCCACCGCACCATACTCGACAAGAGCAGCGAGGAGAATGACTGGTGCAGAACTGGTTCAAACGTACGGATCGACGGTTTTCAAGGGGATTGCGGTTGCTGGTGTGAGCGGAGCGGTCATCTCACGGTTTATGATGAGCACGGCGGACGCTGAGGTACCGGGGAACAAAATGATGGGAAAGAAGGTCTTTGGGCGGGCTGGACCTGTTTTTACGAGGTTGGCACTCGAGAGCAGCGAGGATGTGAATCACAACACAAAGCGATTGAGTTTCAAGTTGCCGGGCGAGGGGGATGTCAGTGGGCTGCCTTTGACTTGTAAGTACTAGCTCGCGATCACTAGGACGTTGTGGGCAATGAAAATTGGGAGCGGAGACTGATGATCCATTACAGCGGCGCTCCTGACCGTGTCCTGGCCAAAAGGCCACACATTCCCGATCCTCAGGCCTTACACACCCATCTCACCCAGCTCCCAACCCAACACCGTCGACTTCCTCGTCAAGCGCTACCCCAACGGCAAGCAATCCACGTACCTCCACTCGCTCACGCCCGGCGACTCGCTCCTCTTCGCCGTCGTCATCCCCGGCTTCAAATGGACGCCCAACGCGCACCCCAGCGTGACGCTTGTCGCGGGCGGCGCGGGCATCACGCCGTGCTACCAGCTCATCCAGGGAATCCTCAGCAACCAGGACGACAAGACGAAGGTGCGGCTTGTGTTCGGCGTCAACGCCGAGGAGGACGTGCTGCTGCGGCGTGAGTTTGAGGAGTTCGAGGCAAAGTACGGCAGGGAGCGGTTCCAGGCCGTGTATGCGGTCAGCAGCGGCGGTGCGAGTGTCGATGGGCAGCGGTTTCGCAAGGGCTATGTCACCGAGGCGTTGCTGCGGGAGGTTGCTGCTGCGCCGGCGGGCCAGGCAAACACCAAGGTGATGGTATGCGGGCCGCCGGCGATGGAGGAGGCGCTGCTGGGGAAGAAAGGCTGGGGCGGCCGGCAGGAGGGTATTTTGGCGAGGCTGGGGTATTCGGCGGCGCAGATCCACCAATTCTAGTCGAGCGATAGAAATCCGGATTCCGATTGTTATTGTTCCCTCTTGTGCTTCTTCTCTTCCTCTGCCCAAACCGGCCACACCGGCTTCCTCTCCTCCTTCAACGCCGCAAGCCCCTCGGCAGCGTGATCGCTCTTCATAGCCAGCACCGTCGCCCGCCCAGCCCACTTCCCAGCATCCGTAAAGCTCATCCCTTTCTGCGTCGCATAAGCCCACTTCCCAAACGCCTGCATCTGGCCCGACGACGCGGCCAGCTTGTCAACCACGGCCGCGAGGCGCGTCTCAAACGCCTCCTCGCGCGTCAACGCGCGCGCCACCGTCTGGTCCGGTACGGGCACCACGTCCAGCGCGCCGCCGATGTCCGCGGCCGTGACGGGCTCCGCGGTCACGAGCATGCGGTGCGCTAGATCAGGGTGCAGGCGCCGCATGACGGCCGCGGCGGCGCCAATGTCGGGCACGCCGACGTCCATCCCTGTCAGCTGGAACTGGGTGTCCGCCATGGCGATGGTGATGTCGGCCATCATGGCCAGCTGGAAGCCAGCGTCGCGCGCGAGCCCCTGCACGGGCGCGACGACGATGGCGGGGGATTGGCGGATGAGCTCGCCGATCTGCGCGCACATGGTGAAGATCTTGGAGCGCTCGAGGTCCGAGGCGGCGGCGAGCTCGTCGCGGTCATGGCCCTCGCTGAAGACGGGGCCCTCGCTGCGGAGCACGAGGACGTGCGGCTGGTGGGCGCGGATGTGTGTCCAGGAGGGCGCGCGCACGAGCCAGGCGTGGGGGGATTCTTGCACGGAGATGAGGCGCTTGGTGGAGAGGGCGGCGTCTGCTTCGAGGCGCTCGATGCTGTGGGGTTTGAATGCTGGGAGGAGGGCGAGTGTGTTGGTGTCGGGCCGCGCGTGGTAGCGGGCAAGTTGCGCGCGGAGGTCTTGCAGGACCGAGAGCGTGAGGAGGTTGCGATTGGTGGCGTTTTTGAGGTGGATGTAGGCTGCTTTTGGGGGCAGTTTGGGGAGAGGCATTGTGAAAGGGCATTGTGATTGAAGAGTTGTGGTATTGTGAGATATGTCGGCCATGAAATTGTTTTGAGTTTGAGTTTTGGAGGGGTGGGCGTTTTAAAACTGCTACAGGGGTGCACCATGTGGGGCTGAGATCTAAACGCACACCCTCTAGTAATGTTTATATAAAAGCCGATGATTCATTATATTATTAAACCCCTCTTAGAGAATGGTTTTAGTTTATATTAATATAAACCCTGAAATTTAATATTTCCAGTAAAACTCTTTTAAAGCCTTATAATATTAATATACTTTTTTTAATAAAATTATTATTAAAAATATTAATTTAATA